>CM075817.1:40590920-40632427 GCA_037975025.1 Excoecaria agallocha | reverse complement strand
TCAAGGGTTAATTAGTCTTCATTTGTTTTACAAATGGGTCGCTACTTACTAAGGATCGGTGCCTGCTTACTTTGACATGCAATCATCTTGTTCTATTTCTGACGTTTTGGAAATTATTATTTAACAAAAGAACTAGATTAGAATTTAAAGAGAAACTTAAAATAGTTGACTTAAAACTGAAATATATGTATTATATATATAGTGTAAAGTAAACTAGAGAAAGCAAAAACTATTTTTTAGGTTAATTGCTCCTAAATTTTTCAATATTTGTTTAAACCTTCAATATTGATCTACTATGTATATCCTATTATTGGGATTTCATTTGTTTGATTTTTCCATTTGGAGCAAAATATTTTTTTTCTATGTGAAAAAATAGGCACAAATGATAGTTAGTATAGATAGTAAATCTATCAAAATTTTATCTGATTTCAAACCTAACTCTATAGTGATTCTTCCCATTTGACTCACTAAATGAATCAAATTGACCAGTTATGTGATCCATTTATAATTTATTAGAGTTGATGATCTTCGATTCATTTATGACCGTTTAGAGTTTTATAACTTTTTTTTTATAAAATGTAAATATAAAAACATTTTTTATAATTTATATATGTATAATTTTTTATTTTAAGGATAAGATTTAAAAAATAAAAATTGATACGTTTTATAATCTGATCGATTTAATAATTATCCATTTTTGGTTCATGACCCAATCTGATATGATGCAATTCATTTACAACCCATAAAATTTTAATTCATTTGTGACTTAATCTATTTGCCACCTTGCTTGACATTTTTTTTTTGTTGAATCAAATATAGTTAGTTGTTGTTAGTATTAGGGATATAGTTGATATGCTTAAAACCCAATATCAAATGTAATAACTTGAATACATTTTGATCAAAATATTATTTGAATTAATATATTCGCATTTGCAAATTTCTTATCATATTAATTGCTAATCAATAAGATAAGGTTCTTGGTTAAATCTCGAGGCTTGGCATTATGATGGAGATCATGATAATGAGAGTCAAGCCCTTTATAATTTTCTTTAATTGTACAATCATTAAAATAGAACACCAATGATATGGTTAGATCAATATATATGTTGTTGTCTCTATTAGATAAAAATTAGTTGATCTTATCAAGTAATGTGATGTAAGAGTTTCCTTAAACAGAGATCATCATGATAATTAACAAGTTATTTGTCATTAATTATAAACAAATAAATTAAGATTTTGGCCAAGCAATTGAATGAAAGAGCAAAATAGTTTCTCAAGTCATTTATTGGTTAGTATATAGTTAGTTGCCTATTGGGATATGACAGTTAACCATATCCTAGGGCATCCCGAAGTTATAAGGATGGAAGAAAACACTATATTATTCTCTTACAAATTCTTAAAAGTATTTGTATAGTTGATGCTTTCAAGTCATCAAGGAGTATTACTAGACACCAACTTGATTAGTAAATTGGTTTGACAAATTTGCTACCAAGTTAGTATTAAACATATGAGATCGCACACTTATAAGCGTTATGATCTTTACTAAATGACTAATTATTTTCTTATTTGATAATTAAATTGAAAAATTTAGTCAATCAAATAAATAAATGTTTAATTCAAATAGAATATTGTTATATTTTTTTTTGCTAGCACATAGAATATAATTAATATAAAAAACAAATTGAATTTTTCTATTCAGAATAAAAAAATTAAAATTGCATCTTTTGGTTTATTTTTGAATAAAATAATTATGAATATACATGTATGTGATATATGTATGTGATAATTATAATTGATAACATTTTCGGAAAAAATCTCGATTCAAGTCCGATACCTGCAAAAAATAAAGGGTAAATGATCTGTGAAGGTTTTAAGATATTTCGACGGTCAAATCAATATTTTTGACTAGAAATATCATTGAGAAATCATAGAAAATATAGAGAATCCCATTAAAAAAGAAAAAAAAATCATATATGAATAAATAATTAATTTAGCTATTTATAGGGTAAGAATTTGTATAACCTTAGGACTCTGAATGTCATAAAATTTTATATCGAATTAAATTACCTTTGTTATCAATAATATATATATATATATATATATTTATATATTTATATATTTGAAGTGATTTTATTTGTTAAATCTAAATTGGAATTGAAATAAAATGAATTTCATCTCAATTGTTAAATCTAATTCCAAATAGGATTTGGGTTTTAGAAATAAAATAAATTCAATTATGAATTGGGATGTGATGACAGGTTGAATGAGAATGCTGCTTTCGAGTGTCATCTGCAAAGGAAAAGAAGGACCGATGGATTTCCGACTAGGAAGCCTTCGACGGTCAAGTTAGAATTCTTGTTGTCAAAGGTGTTTTTTTTTTCTAATAATCAAAAATTAAGAAACCTTTCATACCTGTTTTTTCTTCTTTTATAGGTGTGTTTGACGTATTTTTAGGAGGTTGTGGGAGGAAGTTCCCCTTTTTTCGGCCACTAACTCATCTTCTTCGATTCTTGAGGAAAATGTAGAGGCAAGGTAATTGCTTTCCATCGTGGCGATGATGCCTTTAGACCTTGTTTTCAACCGGACTATAGATGGCTTTACAGTCTGGATGACTCGGGCTTTTTAGCCGATGTGGGGAGACCTAAGCTAAGCAAATTATCTAGCTATTTGAGATCTCCCATCCAAGCTTACAATCTGGTTATGTTATCATAAGTCCCCTCCAGTTGGCGACATTTATATCAGCAGTTGGTGAGTGCACGCTGAGTGAGCCTGTAAAACCCACTAAGATGGAAGCTCGTGGCGACTGGGCCGAATGAGCTTGATATATTTCTCTTAGCTCAGAGCCAGAGGGCCAAGTGAGTTTGAATGAGAGATCAAAGCCAGAAGGCCACCTGAGCTTGTCGTGGAGCTCGGGGCCAAAAGGCAATGTAAATTCTCACCACTTCGGTGCTTGAGGAGCTTGCCTTTTCCTCTACCTGGCTGCTTGCTGATTAACAAGGTAACATCGGCTTTTATGCGAATGCATTTATTGGGGGTCATTAGGGCTTCCTATTTTATTGTGTGTAACGACTTGGGAGCACTTCGGTTATTACGCCCTGCCTTAAAGGCACTATCAGAGTCCCGGATCCTTTGCCACATGTACGGTCAACAACCACTCTGATCCTCCTATTAGTGGAGGAAGATGTTTTCGCTTTCATTTTGCTATTTCACTCGCTCCTCTCCTTCTCTCTACAAAGATAACCTTTGAAGCCAAAGCTTGGGCGCTAGGATCTGCCTTTCGCTAGCCTTCCTATCGATATCGTCGCCTTTATCAGGTTTGTCATACCTTCATTCTCCCTTATCATTTTTTCTACGCTCTTCTTCGTTTCCTTCAACCACCATGAGTTCGAAAACTACCTCGAGTGAGAGAATAGGAGATAGTGGGGATGCCCCCACTGATAGCGTTCTCAGCATCAGCAGGGATTCGGCTTCCCAAAAGGGAGACCGACCTTTTACTGGGAACCCTGAGTCCCTCAAGAACTGAAAAGATTGATTTTTCTTGGTGGAAAAGTTGCTGGCCAACTTCCCAGTTCAGACCACCTGGGGTAAATTCACAAACCGCAATGATAACAGCCTATTACTGTCTGATGAAAAGGAGTTAACCCTTGCTTGGTGGAGAGAGCTAGCTGGGGATAAGTGGAATCTGAAGAATCTGCTCGATCCCTATAGTTCTGGGCCTGCTCCTCACCAAAGAAGAGGTAGTTAATATATTTTGTTATTTAGTGATATTGATGCCTTGCTTTAATTTGCTTCTTTCTTGCATTCATGAAGAAAGGAAATCGAATAGTCGAGATCATGAGGGCAAAGAGGCAAAAGCTCATCAAAGATGCCTCCAGCATGCCTTCTGCTACTCCTGAAGCAATTTTGGCTCCTGTTGAAGAGGAGAAAACTCCTTCTATTGCAAAGGTTGCAACCACTCCGATTGCCAATATCGGTCTTACTTCACTGACCGAGCCTGGAGGCCCTGCTGAGAAAGAGGCGAAAGACCTCTGTACCTTGCTCGCCAAAATCTGGAAGTTTTGGGAGATGAAGTGGGACAAATATTCATCCAATGATGAGGACTTTAGCAACTTTGCACACATTGCATCGTGTGTGCTTAAGAAGGTAGCTCCCCTTATCTCACTGAGCTGTGAGAACCTAGCTTTACATCTGAATAAGCATCAAGCCGAGGTAAGTGACTCAAATTATTAATTGATATTTATATTTTCCAATGGTTGCTTAAATTTTTTATGTTTAGCTGGGGTCTCAACTGATCGACGCCACTATTGCTAAGATGAACGACCTCATCATGAAGTGGCAATGGGCTGACTCAAACCATGGTGCTCTTCGATCCAAGATGAGCAAAATCGAATAGAAGGCCACACAGACCACAAAGCGAGCAGAGGAAGCTGCAGGCAAGATGGTCGAGCTGGAGGCCTCTTTAGCTCGCTAGAAGGAGGCTAACTCTGCTCTGAAGGCTAAAATTGAGCAGCTCCAGCTAAAGGAGGCTGATCAGGAAAAGAAAGAAGCCAAGTAAGAAGAGAAGGAGGTCGAAGTGTTGGCCAAAAAATGTATAGCATTTCGTGCTAAAATTTTATCTGTTGTAAAGGGGAAATACCTTGATCTGAATTTATCCTTTTTGGATGATGTATATCCTGATAAAGACTAGTCCATTGTAATCTTTTTTTATATTTATAAAAATTCGAACTATTTTTTTACCTTATTTTGTGTTTAAGCTTGTTATTTATGTTCGAACTTTTTGCATGAGAATATTTAGATAAAAATGTTTGTGTGTGGTGAGGCGAGCTATCATTTGAGTTGCAAAATTTCACGTGATAATAAAATCGAGCATAACCAATTAAAATGAAAAACACCCAACAAAGGGTAATGTAGCAAATGAGTTTATTATACTGAACACCTTGCATTCGACATACCAGTATGGAGGCATTGTTATTGCCTAAGTGTATTCTCTATAGAGCAGTTTGGCCAGAATGCTGAGAGCAAAGCTAGGACGTAGATTCATGGTTGCTGTAGGCCTACTTTGGGCGAGATTGCCTAGCTTATCGATAAGGGCCGTTCGTTCGCATAGAATAAGAGTTATGTGGCAACATTCGCCAAACTCTATGGTGCTGCTAGGCTATTTTGGTGATAATGCCGAGGCCTTATCAGTAGGCACGATTTGCTTACTGGGAAAACAATTTATATGGCGGTATGCGTCGAACTCTATGATATTGCTGTGCTATTTTGGTGGTAATGCCTAGCCCATATGCAAAGAAGTATTGCAATCTAGAGAGGGATGAGTGCCTTGTATAGAATATCTCATTCATTATATATATATCCTGCAGACGAAAACATCCGAAGGACTTGTATTGAAGCCAGGTTATCATGGCGATAACTTGCAATTGTAAAATGATAAAGAGAGAAATGGTGATAATGCCGAACAATATTTAATGACAATCAAATAAGAACGAGTACAAATGTGGCAAAAATGCCGAGCTATTGATAGTATAGCCTAAGGTTGGACACATTCCATGAGTACGTGAGCCTTTTGCTAGAGAGATCTTTAAGTCTATATGCCCTTTCATTGATCATTTCTCAAATAATGTAAGGTCCTTCCCAGTTGGGGTCCAGCTTGCTTACTCCTGCTGCTATTTGGGAGGAGACCACCTTCTTCAACCCTAGATGTCCAACTCGGAATGACTTTGGCTTGGCCTTGCAATCATGGTAAGCTACCATGCGTTGCTTGTATGCTGCAGACTGAATCTAGGTGAACTTCATGCTTTTTTCAAGGCGATCTAACTTGTACAAGAGATCAACGTTGTGCTCCCTACCTGGTAGAGGTGCTTAGGTGTTCAAAACTTCTACTTCACATGAGATAATAGCTTTAGTGCTATATATCAGTGCGAAGGGTGTCAACCCTGTTGCTACACAGGATAATGTTCGATATGCCTATAGCACATTGTTGAGCTCTTCAACCCAAAGGCTTTTGGCTCCTTCAATCCGCTTTTTAAGTTCGAAGATGATAGTTTGATTGGTCACTTCGGTCATTCCATTGGATTATGGATAGTAAATGGAAGTAAAGCCTAATTGAATGTTTAGCTCCGAGCAGAATTTTTTAAAAGCCTGAAAGTTAAAATGTTTACCATTGTCAGAAATAATAGAGTACAAAATACCAAACCTTGTGATGATATTTTTCTGCAGGAACTGGATGATGTTCGCCGATGTGATGGTAGAAAAGGGTTCGGCTTCTACCCACTTGGTAAAGTGATCTATTGCCACCACCAGAAATCTTCGTTATTCCGTTACTTGGGAAAAAAGGCCCAGTATATCAATCCACTACCGAGCAAAAGGCCATAGGCTATGAATTAGATTCTATTTTGTCGAGCTCATGTGTGGAATGTTGGAAAATCTTTGACACTTGTTGCACCTCTGAACTAGTGCCTTTGCATCAGCTTTCATGGTCGACCAAAAATAACCCTACAAGAGTGCCTTTCGAGCTATGGCTTGAGCACCTTTATGGGCCCAGCAAATTTCTTCATAGATTTCTCTAAAAAAATAATCCCCTTCATCCGTGCTCACACATAAGGTCCAGGGATTTGAGAAAGATCATCTGTACAACTTGTCATCCATCGCAACGTGTAAGCTCAATTTTCGAACTACTTTTTGAGCTTGAATTTAGTCTTTCGACAAGGCTCTTGACATCACGTATTGGTAAATGGGGAGACACCATCCCTCCATGGGCTCTTGCTTTTAGATCTGGAAAGCTTCTTAAGTTGGCTGCGAGATTATTGTAAAAATAATATCAATAGTTTGAATCGGACTACTGAGATAAGCTCTCTTGGCTAAGGCATCTGCTTTTAGATTCTCTGCTTGGGATATTTAGGTGATTGACCAAGTACCCCCATTTTCTTCTAATCTAGCTAACGGTACGGAAGTTAATTCTTTGTATCGAATCATGGAACTGTCCTTTGCTTCAAAGCTTCCTTTCAGCTGACTGACGACCAGTTAAAAATCTGAGAATATCTCTAAGATGTCGGGCTTCACTTCTATCACCAATTGCAGTCCGTAGCATAAGGCTTCATATTCCACTACGTTGTTGGAAGTTGGAAAAGTCAAGCATGCCATTGCTTGGATGCACACCTTCCCTAAGCTCATTAGTAATACTATGACTTCAGCCCCTTCTAAGCTAGCTGCTCCATCGACATACAACTTCCATTCTGTTTTTGCCAACATGGGAACTGGTTCATGCAGTTTTACCACAAAGTCTACCAGTATCTTTGCTTTCATAGCAATGGGGGGCTCATATCAAACATTAAACTCTCCCAGACGAGCTGCCCATTTCGTCAATCTTTTTGAACATTATGGCCTCTGTAACACTTTTTTAAAGTTTGAATTTGTATGCACTGCAATTGTATGTGTCTGGAAGTATGGGCGAAGTTTAACCATAGTGGTGATGAGTGCAAAGGCCAGTTGCTTAAGAATTGGGTAATTGAGTTCGACATCACGAAGCAATTTGCTTGTGTAATAAATTGGAAACTGTTGGCCTTTTGCTTCCCGAACTAAGACCATATCCACTGCACTTACTGAAACAAATAGGTAAATGTACAAGATCTCGCCAGCCTGTGGTCTGCTAAGCAGCGGCGGGGTTGAAAAGAATTGCTTTAAGGCTTGAAATGCTTGTTGACATTCGTCTGTCCACTTGAAGTTCTTAAGGTTTTTGATCGCCCGGTAAAATGGTAAACACCATCTGGCCGAAACAAGATATGAACCTACCTAAGGTTGTGATTCTTCCGTTTAGCCTCTATACCTTTTGGGCTATTTCTATGGTCATAATCACTTTGATCTTTTTTGGATTTGCCTCAATCCCTTGCTTCGATATCATAAAGTCGAGGAACTTTTTGAACTTTAGTCCAAAGACACATTTTTCAGGATTCAACTTGAGGCCTGCATCCCCGAGGCTTTAGAAAGTCTCCTTGAGCTCTATACATATATCAGCCGATGTCTTGCTTTTAACAATCATATCATCCATATAGATCTCCATATTCCTTCCGAGATGATTGGCAAACAACTGGTTCATCAACCTCTGGTATGTAGCCCCTGCATTTTTCAAGCCAAAGGGCATAACCCGATAACAATAAGTTCCCCTGTGAGTGTTGAACATCTCTTTTCTTTGTTTGCTGGGGCCATTGAAATCTGATGGTAGCCTACTGAGGCATCAAGGAAGGCATATTCTTTGAATCCCGCCATAGAATCCACCAATATATCAATGTTCGACAATAAATAGCAGTCTTTTAGGCATGCTTTGTTTAAATCTGTAAAGTTGACATACATTCTCCATTTGCCACTGCTCTTTTTAACAAGTACCACATTTGGCTAACTAGTATGGAAAGAATATTTCCCTGATGAAATCGCTTTCTAGCAAAGTGGTGGTCTCTTTTTAATGGCTAGTTGTCTTTTAGGAGTATGATTTCTCTTCTTTTATTTGACTGGCTTGCACTCTGGCCGAACATTTAGCTAATGAGCTATTAACGCATTTCACACAGCTTTAATGTCTGAGGTCTGCCAGGCAAATATATCAACAAACTCTCAGAGTGTTGAGAGGAGAGCTTCCTTCTCTGCACCTTTCTTGCCAACTGATATCTAGACACTCTTTTCAGGCTTAAGCTCAACCACTTGTAATACCTCTATAGGCTCTGTTTGTCGCTTTACCTAATCTGGTATATCCATCATGTCCAGGGGAAAAGCTTGATTGGCTTCCTTGAGCATAGTTAGGTACGTCTCCCGGGCTATCTTTTGATTTCCCCTCAACATTGCCACCCCATATTCTGTTGGGATTTTGAGCACTAGATTCTTTATTAAAACACAAGCATCGACCTCAGCCAGCAAAGTTCGACCAAATATTATATTGTATGACAGGGGGATATCAACCACCATGAAGTCCACTCGGCAAACACAAACTACCGCATCATCCCTGAGCTAGATAGATAAACTTACCAGCCCCTCGACCTTAATAGGCCTTTTGAAAAGATGAATTAAAGGCACGTTAACCTCTTCGACCCGATTTTCTGACATCCTCAAGGCTCTGTATGCTTGTTCCGTTACAAGGTTAACCGTACTACCTGTGTCAACCAATATTCGTTGAACCAAAAAATTCTGAACAATTGCTTCGACTACTAAGGCATCTTTGTGGGGATGCCAAACATTGATCCCGTCTGTCACTGAAAACTGAATCATGCGTGGGGTTATGCTCGCCCCTTGCTTGACGGATATAACCTCCTTGGCTTTTATTTTCTTGGAGTCCCCCCACTGTTCTCCCCCTGTAATCACATGTATAACTCTAGTAGGGGCTTTTTTGTTGCCATTAGATATGCTTCTGTTCGACTGAGGAGTGGGTGATCTTTGCCTCTTTCCTCTTTCATCCGATTTTACAAACCGCGTGAGGGTATCCTTTCGAACCAGGTGTTTAATCTCTCACTTGAGTTGCCTGCACTCTTCTGTCTCATGCCCTTTATCCCTGCGAAAAGCACAGTAAAGGCTCTGGTCCCTGCTCCGATCTTTCCTCATTGGCCTCGACGAACTGACCTGTCCGTTTTGCTTCATCCATTCTAGTTTATGTTTACGTGAGGTAGTTAGGGATGTAAACCTATCTTCTCTCTTGTTATCTGAGTGGGGAGTGGTGACTGAGTGACTGCTTTGGTATTTCTTGGAATCTATTCGGCTTAAACTTCCCCTGTCTCAAACCATTCTACCCCCTTCACCCCCTTCTTCTCAAATTCCCAGAGTCTATTCAAGCTGTAGCGTGGATGTCGGGCTTCATCCATATGGATGTATTTGTGTGCTTGGGACATTAACTCGATAAAGTCGTTTAGGGGATTCTTGCTCAGGAAGTCATTGAAGTCCTGGTACCTTGTGTTTCTGATCAAAACATTGATGGAGACCTTTAGTTTAAGGTTCTGTATATCCATTGCGACATCATTGAACCTCTTTACATAGGCCCATAGTGGCTCGCCCTTCTCTTGCTGCACTAGATACAGATTTGCGGATACCTTGTTTGGACGAATGGGAGTTAAAAATTTTGCAATGAACATGTCGCTGAACTACTCAAAATTTTCAATAAAATGTGCGAAAAGGTTGCGAAACCAAATCTGGGTTGAGTCTGCCAATATTTGTGGAAATATTTTGCACAATACGGTGTCGTCTGTTGTGAGAACTAGCATAGTGTGTTGAAACTGATCAATGTGAGCTTGAGGGTCAGAATTATCATTGTAGATTTTTAGGTTTTGAAGTCGGATGTTGGGGAATAGGGCAGCTAGGATTTCGCTAGATAGAGGAGATCAGAAACTGCCTTGGTACTGTAATGTAGTTCGATTTTGCTGCCTTTGGATTCGATCTTTCAAGAGTCAGTTAAACTGCACGGTAGTTAGGGTAATGGTGAAATTGGGGTTTTGAGGAATGGCTGATGAGAAGGATTCCCAAGCTGGAGGTTGTGAAGCCTGAGGTCAGTTAGTGTTTTGTGAAGGTGGAGGCTGGGGTTGTGCCTGAGCAATGATGGATAATAGTGCAACAATGAGAGATTGTGTGGTTTGTAGGGTGATGCTGGGAGTGATGTTTGGGATAACCATAGTGGGGGAGGCAGAATTGGTATCGTTGGACTGAAGAAGAAACTGTTACGTTCCAGGTAGGGTGGGGTTTTTTGCTTGGTTTTCCTATTAGGAAAAGTTTGGATTGAGATCTGGGAAAAGGTCTATGGTCCATGCTCACCGCACCAAATGATGACAAATTGAATGAGAATGCTGCTTTTGATTGTCACCTGCAAAAGAAAGGAAGGACCGGTGGATTTTCGACTAGGGAGTCTCCGACGGTCAAGTTAGAATTCTTGTTGTCAAATGTGTGTTTTTTTTCTAATAATAAAAAATTAATTAACCTTTTCATGCCTGTTTTTACTCATTTTATAGGTGTGTTTGACATGTTTTTGAGGAGGTAGTAGGAGGAAGTTCCCCTTCTTTCGGCCACTAACTCCTCTTCTCCGATTTTTGAGAAAAACGTGGAGGTAGGGTAACCGTTTTCCATTGTGGCGATGGTGCCTTCAGATCTTGTTTTCAATCGAACTGTGGATGGGCTTTAAAGTTCAGATGACTCGGGCTCTTTAGCCGGTGTGGAGAGATCTGAGCTAAGCGAATTACCTAGCTACTCGAGATCTCCCATCTGAGCTTATAGTTCAGTAATGTTATCGGATGAATGAAGAAAAAGATAGTGGCCGCTAACTTGTAAAACCAAAAGAGATGTTTGAAGAAAATTGTTTTCTTGTGATTTTAATCTTTGGTTGAAAATGTTTTCACAATGTTTTACTTCAATTTGTTCACCGGTAGACAAGTCAAGGAATTGATGGTGAAGATCAGTCTTCGATCTAAATACGCATAGAGTCTCTGCACAATTGAATTTTTTTTTGAAACCAATACTTGTCTACATGTATGTTTTAAATTTGATATTTTAATATGTACAATAAATTTTAGATACAAATAGATTCGTATTTGGATTGTTTTTGTTTTTTACTGTGTGTTATGAACACTGTACAATCATTTAGTTTGTTTATGGCATATAAATAAATAAATAAATAAATAAATAAATAAATAATATATATATACACACACACACACACACACACACAGAAGGTTGTTAAGAAAATAATTATTTTTTATCTCAAAAAAGAAGAAAATAATTTGTTTTGGATATCTTTTCATATATGGTATAGTACATTTTTTTTGATATCCTATACAAAAATCTATAAAATTTTAAAAATTATAAATAGAAATTATAGCTGCCTTTAATTTGTGTAAAAAGTAAAAAAAATGCATTTTTTCATAAAAACAAAAATGTCTTGATTAACGTAATTATTTACTTATAATATTATAATTACTATCAATTACTCTTGTGAATGATATAATATATTATTTTAATGATAGACAATTTTTTTTTTTGAAAAAAGAGTACTTTTATATATTGTAATTTTTTTTATAGAGTAAATGGGAGGGAATTTGAACTCTGTAAGTAATCCTGTGTTTGTTTAGTTAAATACTTAAGAATGTAATGTAATGGCATATACAGAGGGAGTATTGAATACATCAACTAATGTAATCACTAATTCCTAAATTTTGACTTGTATTTGTCATTACATCACCTTCTCTCGACTCACCTAAACCACTGCTTTTCTCGCTGTCTTCCCCCTTTGTCGCCGCTGCCATCTCTGTTGACACCGTCCTTCGCCTATCGACGCCATCCTCTGCTAAGATTTTCTCTCCGTTCAGTTTGGTCGGCTTCTCTTCTCCTTTCACTATCTATTTATTTTTCATCTACTAATTTTTTTTAATTTTTTTCTTTTATTGCCACTGTTGATTTTTGCCGAACTTGAATCCTAGTTTTTCTTCATCTCTTAGTTGCAGATTTTTTTTTTAATTTTTATTTTTAGATTCTCTAATTCAACCTTTTAATTCTTAAATGAAAGCATTGAATTAAGATTTAATTTTTCTCCATTCTTCTTCTCTGGTTTAATTATATTTTTGAAGGTTGTTCTCATCTCATCTCATCTCTTGCTTTGCTTTGATTTGATGCTCTATTTTTCTGGGCAAGTTGCGATTTTATGGTGTTTTTTGTGCTCTTGGTTTTCATTTTATCCTTTCTTTCACCTATACTAGTCCAGTAAGATTTTAGAAACCATGAAAATTTTATCTAAATTGAAATGGGAAATCGAAGCATTGCAAATTTCTAATGTATTCAAGTTAGCTGGAAATTGTTAAGGGAAAATGGGAAAAGAGGGCTAATTAAATCATAGAAGTTAGACTGCTCCCTTTAAGGAGTAAGTAAATGATTAATTTTCTGTGATTCTCCTTATTTGGTTATAATGGCTCTTAATTTACGTTTTTGCTTTGCTGGTGGAAAATAAACAGAATTTTTGCTTAATCTTTTTTTTTGTGCAAATTATGGATAGCTTCGTTAGCTAGTTTTAAGGCTAAGTTAAATTGATGTAGTTAATGGGAAAATGTTCTGAGTATTTTGTTTTTTGATTGAAGATTAAACATTGAAAGGTTTAGAAGCATTTATGTTCTATTTAGAACTTTGTGGTGCATTGTCTACCTCTACCATGTACCAACAAATGCAAAGAAACTCAATTGTGAGTCTTTTGGGTTAAATCTGATTGACTTAAACCTTAATAGATAAGTGCTTGAAATTGATGAATTGCAGAGTGAAACTATCTCTACCTCTTCAAGGGTTTTTTTTAGCGTGTTGGATAATTTAAAGCAACCATTATTTAAATTATCGTATAAGGACATGATCACAGGAAGGTATCCAAATTTGGAACTGAGAACCAATCTATTATGACAAGGCTAAACATTCAAGCCATCTCTAAGCATCAATATTGGTCAAGAAAAAAGTTTATTTGCTTTTCATCATTTCTCCATTTTCATATTAAGTCTTTCAATGCATGATGTTGTGTCAACTATCTACATAAGCTTAAAATTTCTTCATGAAATGGAATTGACATCTTCACCTTTGAAATAGGTAAAAACGGTTGAGGGAATTACTGATCTCCAGATTCCACCAGGTACTCAGCCTGGAGATGTGTTGGTCCTGGCAAAGAAAGGTGCTCCTAAATTGAATAAACCATATATCTGTGGCGATCACTTTTTCACTATTAAAGTTACCATACCTAATCGTGTAAGGTATGCATTTATTTTCTTCTTATCTACTTAAGGTCATTTTAGTTCATTCCAATTGTGTGAGAATTGGTTCTACTATTGATGATTGTATGATAGGCTTTCTGTGATTAGTCAAATGCTCATGCATTATTCTTTTCAGTTCTTGGTCTATCTTTTGTGTAGCATATCATAAGGTACCTTAATGTTTTTAGATTGCAGCATGTTATGTATCCTTCGTAAGCTTCTTCAACTCTACAACCCCACTGCACTCACTTTTTATCAGTTTTATTTTTTTTTTTTGAAGTTATTTGGCTGATTTTGTTTGCTAATTGTTAGGATAGGATGGATATAGATCTCTCTATAAATGTGATTAGTGTTGACATAAAAGTTCAGCTTAACTTGATAATTTCTTTTTGGTACTGCTAATTTGGAGCAATATACTTCTCTCTTTTTTAAGACAAATAAAGAGGGTTCTAAGGCAAAAAAAAAAACTAGAAGTGAAAGTATTTCAAGTTTGGCTAGAGTTATTAAAGAGTCGGCTTCTATTATTAGCATCGAAATTGGAAAGGCTAGTGATAGACTTAGTCGAGCATTAGAAGATGGCGATGCAAATGAGAAAAGATTGATGATCAATAGTGAGTTGACAAAATTGGGTGGTTTGACTATGCATGAAAGACATCAGGCAACGAGAAAAATTGATTGTGATCGTGAAACAACTGATATATTTTTCACTATACTTGATGATGAGAAAGAAATTTGGGTGAAAATTTACTTAGTGGAGGTACTTGAGTATTATTAAACAATTTATTTGATATTTTTTAGTTATTATTAATATGTAAACTTTACTTCGAATATTAGAGTTAAAAATTATATTTTTATGAGTTTCCATTTTTAATATAATTTTTTTTAACATTATGTTTTATTAAGTTTAGATTTTTATATATTTAAAATATAATAAATATATAAGTATATAAAATAATTAAAAAAAAATAAGATAATTATATAAAAAATTAATTAACAATTATAAATACAATTACATTTCAAAACATATATATAATGCAACCAAACATAAGAATATATTTGTTATTACATTACATTACTAATGTTACCGAACATAGTAATGTAATCAAAATTATATTACATTACATTATATCTTTTAATCCATTACGTTAGCCATTACATTACATTACTTTACACCATACCAAACGTAGTCTTAATAATAATAATAATAATAATAATAATAATAATAATAATAATAATAATAATAATAATAATAATAATAATAATAATAATTCTCTTTTATTAGGCATAGGATATCTAATTTGTTGTAAAAATTTATTTAATGGTTTATGATTAGTTACTAATTAAGGAGCTCCTCTCTCTATCTTTGCTGCAGTCATAATATAAAATGTTGAATAGACCATGAAGACTTGGAGTCATGAATTAAACCTTTATTGTTTAGATCTTGAATTTTTTTCTACAAATTTTTTCTAATTCTTCAGACATACATATAACTTGAGATTTGGTAGGAATTTTCCTTTCATCAAAATCCTTAATATAAGGTAAACTTAATATACGTTGTTGATTCTCTATTATATTTTGATCTATATGCACTAGCTGCCATTGACATTTTTGTTAATAAATTAAGAATTTAATATTCTGTTAAGCCATCTATATTCCATTCACATAAGGATGTACCATTATAAGCGGCTCGAATTGATCCACCTCTTTCTTTATGTTGAGTATCATGAGGAGTTGCTCTTGGATAATAGTTACAAGTTTTTGGTCTTGGTGTATAAGTGTTAAAATGTAATTTTCGTACTGTAACCTAATCTTTTGATTTTTTTTGTAAATTGTTTTATATCTTCAATTTCTAATTCAACATCTTTTTCTATAACCATTACCCATTTTTCTTTAATATTTAACTGTGTTAATTTTCCTTCTATTTTTCTTAAAATATGATCTTCATTTTTTGATTTAATAGTTGTTCTTGGGAAAACCTCAAAAGGTTTGAATTGAGGGTGGTCATAATTAGAAGCTAAAGGTGGGGACAGTTTTGTAGAGTTTTGTTGAATTATATGTGTTTGAACAATGTCTTCCACTCTATTTAGCTCATTGCCTACTGTATCTAACATCTGATTCGAAAATTTATTATGGAATATAACGTGTAATTTTATATTTACATCTATATTAGTTGCTTTCATCTCTTTAAAAGGTTCCATTAAATAAGTTTCACCATTATGCTTAATTTTGTTTCTTTCTAGTGGTTGATGAATAAAAACTATTGACTCATCATTTATTGTTACCCATATTTTTACTATTTTAGAATATACATTAATTTCTTTTCGGAATGTATAATTTATTTTATTATATTCAAACCATAAAAATAAAGGAATATTTACCTTTTTAACTTCCATTTCTTCATACCATAATTTCATAAATTCCTCTAATTCTTCTTGAAAAAATGTATTAAAATGCCAATTTGTCTTTTCTGCATTATATTCTGCTTTCAAATCATTTTTTAAAAATTATTTATTAATTTGAAAACCTAACGTAATTATTGATTAATTTGAGATAAGTTCACGTTTGCGATCTAGTAGAACTAGCATATAATTCACTTTCTTTTTAATTAGTATATATAGGGCGAGAAATATTTGTATTAAAATCATATGCCTCTTAGGTCTAACTTTCTAGCTGAGTAAGTTATAGGGATCGATTTAACTGATGGTCTATTATTAAAATATGTTGAAACTTGACTACACTAAAAGACGTCTAAAGAAAAATCTATTTGACTGATCCATCACTATGTATAGTTATATGTACATATATATACGTATACATGCACACATATGTACATATATATATATATTTATTATATTCTCCGATCCTAAGTTTTTTGGTATCAAAGCTTGGTAGGGGGTACGAGTAGTATGAATGTAAGTTGGTTAAGTTATAAGCCAGAATTTATTTGGAAATTTACTTATAGTGAAGTAATTATCGCATTGTTTGAGATACCCTTACAAGAGATAGAAGTTATATTTGAACTAGAGTACTTGAGCCTTGAAGGAAATTATTTTGACTAATTTATCCGGACCAAGATTGTTTGATTAAGCTTAACTAGAAAGAAAAAACTGGAGAGATGATATTTGTAGCAATGAACATTGGTCAGCCCTGAAGGTTTAGAGTTGGTCAGCTATAGAAGGCTAAAAAGGCAAATAGATGGTCATGCATAGCTGGGTGATCCTATAATTTGCATAGGTTCAATATTTGCTATTTTTATTTTTTGTTATGCTAAATTGATATAGTCTTATATGGATAGATTAACTATAATTTATCTATTCGAGAATCAAATTCCAATTCTAATACTAAAGACTGCAATAAAATTATAAAAGAAATGAACTATATAGAAGTAAATATTGAAAAAATTGAAAATGATTTATTTGATTGGACCATACCTAATCAGGATATCAAAACTATTTACTTAAAAGGAACTTTTGAATTTTTGCAGGATTATTCTATAAAAAAAAAAATTGAGCAAACCATAGCTATTAACCAAGAATATGAAACAATCTAATTATTCTCAGAGAAGGCAATTATAGAACATAAAAAGAAAAAAAACATAGATTTTACATTTAGGGTTTGTTCAAATTGCAATTAAACCTTTTATTCAGATTAGGTTTGGATTATCCTATTCTCATGTGCTTAAGGGATGCTAGACATATTAATTTTTCGAATTCATTACTTGCTATAGCAGAAACCAATTTGGCAAATGGACCTGTATATTTTAATTGTTATCCAGGATGCTCTATTAGCTTATATGATTGTAACATATTATATACTGACCGGCTTCTAGCAAGTGTACTAGATCGGCTAGTAATATAGAAAAATATAGATTAAGACCCCAAATATCGTACCCAAGGGAACATGAATTGCTAAGAAGAATATCTATGCATGAACTAAATTAATCTGAAATTGTTTTCCAAATGTTTTCGATTTAAAGGCAAAAATTAAACTAAATAAATAATTAAATAAAATAAAAACTAAAATTAAACAAACATGAATTAAAAACAAAACGATAACTGAAATACTCTTGCTAAAGGAACTGTCCACCTTAACTTTCATTGTAATGATTTAATTCCAATAGGAACACCAGTGATTATAGAAAAATTAGTGAAAAAACCAGATATATTTATGCAAGAATATCATTCTTAGTATTAAACTCATAGACAAATCTAATACTTAGCATCAAAATCTAGTTTTAAATTCCTAAATATTCATTGAACTCTTTTGCAAGTAAATTCAACTCCAATTTATTCTTAGTTTCTCCTCTCTTAGTATTAATCAATAATTTCAATAATAATTACCTTAAAACCAGAAAATAATCATGCATTAACACTAAAGAGTTAACCTAAGAATATGTAAATCATTAATTATGTCTAAACTAATTTTTAGTCATTGAACCAATAAACCAACAATTAATCTTAACACAATCAAAGATAATAATATGTTTAAAATCAAGAAATAATCAACTGATATTGAAATTAAAGCTCAATCAAGTCATAACAATGAAAATAAAAGATTCAAGTATCCATTAGCAAAAGTAAAGAAAACTACTTACTAAACATATTTAAAACTAAAGCTAAACTAAAGAGAAGAATAAAAAACAAAGAGTTACAAAAGCTCCCTTATCAACTTGTACAGAAAAATCAAAGAAACCCCCTAGCTCCTTGGTTTTATTCCTCACAACTACAGAAAAAGCTAAAGAACGTAAAACTAAACTAAGTAAAAAAGTTGCTGCTGATAATTCTTCTACTTGATGATGTTTGATAAGTGTGAATTATATATTATTTTTAGTATGTTTTAAGTGTTTTTATTTAGTTAATTTGGTTTAATTTTGGTTAATTTATAGTTTAAATATTTATATTTGTGTTTTTAGGAGTTAATTTGAAGTTTTGATGTTTTTCAGGGTTATTTTGCAAGAAAAATGACTTAATTGCAAACAGTTTTTGACTCTATATGTGCTAAACAATTGCCATAGACCGATTCTTCATTTTGGTTGTTTACTTGTTATCTCTATAGAATTCTATAGCATATTACTACTACACATGTTTACTGATTGCTTTCTATGGTTTTATGCAGATCTTCCATTAGAGCCCTCATTTCAAGAACCTTAGTGGAGGCAAATGAGAATGGTAGCTTGTCCCAAGCATTGATTGTAGCTGCTATGTTGTCTACAGAAACCATATTACTCTCCAATCGGAAGTTTGTTCAAGTGAAAATTAAAGATCGATGATCTTAACATTGATGCTGTTAGCTGTTGCTTTTGTTATTTTTATGAACTATGCTGTGTTTTTAAATAGATTAATGACATCAAAAGCAATTTCTCATCTTTGGTACAATTGGTAAAAGCCAGACTGATACAATAAGATCTATCTCACCTAAGAAGATTTCAAAGATGAAACTTACTTCTTTACATGCTTAATTGACTCGTTCCCTTAAAGTTAGTTTTTTGTAAACTCTTAAAAGCTTCATTATATTCCCTTAAAGTTATTTTTTGTAAATTGTTAAAAGCTTCATTGCCTTTTTTGTAAATTGGAATAAGGATGCCTTTGCCTCATTTTGCAACAACAAGAGTACTGAAAAGAAGTGAAAACAAACTTCCCTTGAGTTTGACCTTCCTGACTATTCTAGTTTGGGTGATCACATCCAGTTGCTATAGATTTATGAACTCTGGGATCAAAATGACTATGATATTGGTTGGTGCAAAGATAATGGTTTGCAGGTAAGCCTTCAATCTTCTGCTTGATAAAGCATTTTACTGTAATTGTTTGTGCAACTTGTTTTTTATTTATTGCTTTGCTGATTTATGTTTTTGCTAGCATAGTTAGAATGATGTTGTTAGTGTTTACTAATCATCATTACTAATTCTGTAGGCTCTATTCTGCCAACTTTGTCTTTTCTATTTGTATTTGTAGCACCTGAATGTTCCTTAAATCTTTAAGTATGTTTGCATATTCAAACATATTAAATTTAGCTGAGACATCATGCATCAATCCATTTGCAGTGGAGTAGGAAGTTTCCTTTTTGAATTTCAGGAGATTAAACTCTTAGGCTTTGTGGTAAGTTTCCTTCCTTATTTAAGTATGTGAGTACATAGGCTTATTAAATTTACCTTTAGTTTATAGGCTAGTTAGCTCATATGCTATTCTCTTTAAATTCTCAATAACAAGCCATTGTCTCTGTTGATTTTCCTTTAGTCATATAACATGTTCTAAAAGCTGTGGAAGTTCATTTTTGTATTTTAAGGTATCTATTTATGCTCCATTGCTATTTTCTTCCATTGGAAGTCCAATCCACTTTTTATTTCCGTACCAAATTTGCCAATTTCCTTACTTGCTACTGTTAGGTGTTTCTGTGTCATTACTGCATAAATCAAGTTTTGAGGGTTTATAGAAATATTTTATACACATATATCATCTACCAATGGGTGGCACTTTCTTATTGGTACCTTGCAACTTTTATCATTATTGTGTGCTGAACAAACTTTGTTTCTTTGTAGAGATTAAGATGGTAAACCTATTTCCAATTAACCAAACCATTTAGAGAACATTGATATAATTTTATCTTCGTGTCTATTGCTTTAATACTTTTTTTGTGTTTTCCTTGAACTTATATATCTATAGATGTGAGAATTTCAGGACCTGTGGCAAGCTGCCTATTTTATATTTATATGGGCAAATGTTTTGAATATCTAACACTATAGACACGGAGATACAATTTTTTGTGTATATATTTTTGTTTTTCTTGACATGAACAATGATGTCATGGTTTGAAAGCATGCTTTATAGGCTGTGAAAGAACAATCAATACTAGAAATTTAGGAATTGTTTTTCTTATATGAAATTCTTTCTAAGTGCAAAGTTTACTTTAACTTTCTTCTATACCTTTATATAAATGAGTTCTCTTTTGTTGATATGTAAAAGCCAGCAAATTCTATTGTGGAAGGAGTTATTGGCTATCTGCAATCAATCAATACACAACTATACGAACTAGAAGCAACTAACATTTTATGAGCTGTTTATGATTTTTCATTGTTATTGTTATATATGCATGTATCATTTTAGATATATTATTAGCAATGTTATACACTTGTAAATAATAATTTATTCATTAATATATATATTTTTATATTAAATATTGAGTAAATATAAATTTGTTATTTTTTAGTTTATTGTTTAAATGATAAAATTTTCATATTAAATTAATAAAAATAAGTTTATATCAACATTTAGCGAAGATAAATCTCATATTTGTAACAAAAGTCATCCTAGCTGAATTTAGCGAGGATATCAGTCCTCGCTAATTTTTGCGAGGTCTAAGTCCTCGCTAATTTTGCGAGAATGTAGTTCTCGCTATCTTTTGCAAGGATTTAATCCTCGCTAAATTTTGCGAGGGTAATGCAAAAGTTAGCGAGGGCTAATTTCTCGCAAAAGTTAGTGAGGATTAAATCACCGCAAAGAATAACGAGGACTAAATCCTCGCAAAAGATAGCGAGGATTAAATTCTCGCAAAAGATAGTAAGGATTAAATCCTCGCAAAATTAGCGAGGACAATTCAGCTAGAATGACTTTTGTTACAAAATTTTTGTCCTCGCTAAACTGATTTAGCGATGAAAAATCATCATTTAGCAAGGATTTTTGTCCTCGCTATTTTGCATTTTTCTTGTAGTGTCCTAGACCAATTCTTCTTAATACTCAATATGAAAAAAGAGGTGGATCAATTTAAGTAGTATATTATAGTATGCATGTGTTATTTGGAATCAAGAGAGAGAGAAGACATGTGATTAGATAATGAGGTGGAAGAACACAAGGCGTACATGGACATGGATTTGAATTACTGAATTAGAAAGCCACTTTTGCAAAGAGAAAAAAAGGCTTAGGTGGCCATTACTGTATCTTAACTTTTACTGTGTTGTTAGCTTGCTCCCCTCTGGATTCCACCAAAGTGCTTCAGCTTTTCTAGATATAATTTCACAAGCCCAATTAAAAATCAAATTAAAAAAAGCCCAATACCGAACCAATTGAATTGAACCAAACCAACCAAAATTATTTCGATCCATTTGATTTGTAGTTCTGAATATTTCAATTTAGATTCGATTATTTTATTTTGCAAAGTTTGGTTTAATCGGTTTGGTCCACAATCAAACCGAACTGACGATTTGCACACCCTACACTCTATTTAGCTGATTGCATATGGTATCTAACATTTGAAACAAAAAATTATGCTATGATATAACATGTTGTAATTCTCTATTTAGATTTATATTATTTTCTTTTATCTCTTTAAAAGGTTATGCTACATAAGCTGCCTCATTATGCTTAGTTTTTATTTTTTCTAGTTGTGGATGAATGAAAACTACCGACTCATAATTTATTGTTATCCATCCTTTTGTTATTTTAGAAAATACATTAATTTCTTTCCAGAATGAATAATTTATTTTATTATTATTACAATAATTTTAAAATCATGAAAATAAAGAATATTTAGGATTTGTTCAGTTACAGAAAACTGCTCCAGTTTTCCAGCAAAAGTTTCCATAGAAAATAGAAAATGGAGATTATGTTTATTTTGGTCAATTTTCTAAAATAAAAAACAAAAAATAAATTTTCCAGTTTTTCAAAATAAAAAAGAAATTAGAAAACTAATCAAATATTTTTTTCAAATTTTTTGAATAATCATTATACACACACACACACACACACATACATACATACATACGTATATATATGTATATATATACGTATGTATGTATGTATGTATGTGTATATATATATATATATATATATATATATATATACACACACACACGTATGTATGTGTGTATGTATGTATGTATATGTGCTGATGATGGAATTTACCGACGGAATAAAAAAATTCTTTGTTAAATTGATGTCAATTTTTTGATGTTGAAATAGGACACGAAATTTACAGATAAAATTCTTTTTCCGAATAGAAATTACCTACGAAAATATGATTACGTCGGTAATTTCCTTATGAAAAAAGAATTTTGTCGGTAAATTACCTACGAAATCATATTTTCGTCGGTAATTACCTACAAAAACATGATTTCGTAGGTAATTTACCTACCAAATAAGTATTCCGTCGGTAAATTACCTACAGAAAAAATATTTCGTCTGTAATTTTTCTACGAATTGCATGTAATTTTCCTACGGAATAGTATTTTCGTAGGTAATTTGCCAACGAAAATAAGATTTCGTCGGTAATTTACCTACAAAATTTTCATTCCATAAGGAAATTGAAATAAATTTTAAACCCGATTTTTACCATCTTTCTTTTTTAAAATTAATCAAAATTTCTATTCTATATTTCACCTATGCCCTAAAAAGATAAAATGCACCCAAAATCCCTATTTTGTCTTCAACTTAAGCCCGATAATTACCTATTATATTATTAATTCAATTTTGCTATTATTTATTCTACTGTACTTGGAATATTTTTTTCTTATTTTTACTATTATATATTATTCTTTTTTTTTCTAACTATTATAGATTGTTCTGTTCGTATATAAAATACAAATTGTGATCAAAATATATCTCTCAAAATCAATAATTTCCCTATTTCCAGACATAGTATCATAATACGTACGTATATTCAAAAAAAATATTTTATTTCCATTATTTTTTATTTATTACGAAAGACTACATATATGTTTATTGGATTAAAGGGTTGGTAATGTGAATTGCAATTGTTTTTTTCAATGAGTTTGTCTGTGCAGGCCTTAATTATTTTTAATGTTCATATAAAATTTCAGTTTTGCTTGGCTTTGTAATCTATAACGCTCTAAAACTCGAGTCACTTGCAAATACAATATTATATTGGTGGACATTATTTTGAAGGTTTTTAAATTAATAATTTAAATCAAAGTATATGTTAGAAACCAATAATAAGAAATTAAAATAAGTAGATAATAATAATAATAATAATAATAATAATAATAATAATAAATAATAATAATAATCCCTAGAACTTTTCTAGATGAAATTATGTTGGCCACACAAATTTACCAAAGACGTGACATGACAATTAAAAGAAAATAAGAAGAAGAGAAAAGGGGGAGTGAGAGAAGGATCGAGAAAAAGAGAGAAACCGGGGAAAGAGACGCCATCGTTCTTCCCATCGCCGATCACCGGCCACTCCTAACGCCGCCGCTGTCCCTCTATTCGTCAACTTCAGTTAGTGAATTCCATTCGTCAAACCACCATTTGCGTTGGCTTTCCCCAACCACGATTTTTCTTTCTTTGCCACTGGATTCTTCTCCTCCTTTCGGCGACCGGAGACGGCTGTTGGCGACACGAGTAGCACTGGTGAACTCCCAATGAGCAGACAATTCCCTGGTGTCTTCCACCTCTCCTTACTCGCCGGTACGATCCGCAAAAACAGTTACATCGTTATTGTTTTGTTTGTAAAAAAGTTTATTTTCAGATCATTTACAATTTTATTTATTTAAATATGTTAAGAAAGTTTTGTCTTTTAATTAGATTGTTATGGAGTTCTTGTTTGGAATTTTTTCTCCATCTTTATTTATTTGCTATTTGTTTTTTTCTTTTGATTTTTACTTATTTTTTGATGCATATAAGCCGATTCTATTTATGGGTCTTTCTTGATTTTCGGTATGATCACACATTCATCCTTACAATTTTTAATTAAGCTTTTTATTAGTTTACTTTTCTAACCGGAAACCTCCGAACCGGATCGAAAATCCGGTTTCTTCCAAAACTGTGCCTTTTTTTAATTTGGATTTTTCTATTTATTTTAATAATTAAAGGGACCCTAAACCACCATTGAAGCTCCCTTGGCAGGCTACCGACAGAACCTACGTCGTCGACCACCTGCAGTGTCTTTTTCGAGATGGTATTTAGTCTCCCAAGCAACTCTGCCTACACTCAATTCTTATCTTTCTATTTCTGATTTTTTTTTCATTGGCTTTAAGGCATAAATGCGTATTCTTCTTTCTTGCACTTTTGCGTTTGGTTGAAAGTTCCAAAAGAAGATAAAGAAATTAAAATCTTGTGTATGGTTAATCTTTTGGTTCTTATTTGAGAATGATTAACTGAGTTTTTCTTATTAATGAAGGAAATAAATATTAGGGATTTCTTTCCTTGGTTAAAGGAACAAATACCTTTGTTATTATGAAACATGAATCTGTAATTTCTTGTTTTAATTTACTTAGTTAATTTTATTTAGTAGCATATATTTTGGGTCTTTTGATTGCACTTCGTTAATTAGACTTCTTGCTTCCTTATTTATTTTTCAGTGATGAACTGATTATAGAATCCTGATTTACATGAGTATTTTAATGGATATGTTTCTCACACCCACACCCACACCCACCCATCCCCACCCCTACCCACACCCACCCACCCACCCACCAACACAACCCACCCACCCACCAACACACACCCACACACCCACACACACACACAGAGTTTTGTTGCATGTCTAATTGATTTATATGTTAGAAACCAATAATAAGAAATTAAAATAAGTAGATAATAATAATAATAATAATAATCCCTAGAACTTTTCTAGATGAAATTATGTTGGCCACACAAATTTACCAAAGACATGACATGACAATTAAAAGAAAATAAGAAGAAGAGAAAAGGGGCAGTGAGAGAAGGATCGAGAAAAAGAGAGAAACCGGGGAAATAGACGCCATCGTTCTGTTAGTGTAAGCCCTAGCCCCAATGCATTGTAACGAAACACTTGAAATTAATAAAATGAGGCATTAGTTTTATCTTTTGTATTCCTGTGCATATGAATTGATAAAACTATCCAAGAATGTCGTTTCGGTTTAAGTTATCATGTGTGAGGCACATGGTTGTAAGACCTTGAAACAAATGAGACTTCATTCTAAATATCCCTAGTCAGTCATTGTTATGGGAATAACAATGAATTAAGACTAGTATGCTCTCTCTGATATTATGAGTTCTGTCTTACGAATCATTAGGACAAGAGTGTCAATCAGAGATCATAGATACATGTTAAAGAACATGGTATCTGGATACGATCCGCTCATGAGAACACTACATGGTACAAGTCATAAGTGTTTCTCATATGCAAGTTTTGTATCGGAGTTCTTAGACCTGAAATCTCTATGAAACTCTTTATGAATTACTGTGTACTTTGACATACACCTAACGTGCTCGTAACAGAGTGACAAGTACGGGTATGATTGGGTATGCATTAATTCATGTTAGAGAGCATGAGAGAAGTGAAGGGATTACCCCTCTCAATAAGAGAGAAAATATCATCGGCCACTTGATCAGTGAACTGAGAAGTGTATGGCCATACCGAGATGAAATAATGAGTAATCATTATTTATCTGAGAGTTCAGTGTCACTGGAATATCAAGAAAGGAATTAATATATATAAGGATGACTAGTTCCATGCCTTATATTAATTCTGATATTTATGGCTAAGTGACTATACAAAATTGCATTAGGTCACTAAATGCCATATGCATTTTCATTTAATTTGGAATGCTATAATATCTTGCAAGAGAATATATATAGCCTTTAAATTAATTTATTAATTCATTGCCAACATTAAATGGACCTATAGGATCGCACACAAAGCATTGGGCTTAAAATATTTAAATTGTGTATTGGGAATTAATTTGGACTTTTATTTAAAGTCAAATTAATGCATAAAATGGATAAACAGATTTTTGCCTAAAACAGCTGTAAAAACAGTTTTTTTGCCTAAAACAGCAAAATTGTCAAGGTGCGATTTTGCCTAAAACAGCTAGCTGTTTTAGGCAAATCTGTTAAGCCACGATTTTGCCTAAAACAGCTGTGAAACGAGTTTTTTGCCTAAAATAGCTAGCTGTTTTAGGCAAATATGTTGGTCACGTGAGAAATTTGTTGGCATGTGCTAGGTTTAATTTCAATTGATTAATTATCTATGTATAATTAAGTTAATTGAGTATTAAATCCTAATTTGTATTTAATCAAAATATAATACTTGAGAGGGAATTAAAGTAGCCAAAATTCAAACTAAAATACTAGTTGAATTCGGCAACTTATTTTACCTTAAATAAGTAAGTTTGTTTTGATTAAATGATTAATGCCATTTGAATTTAAATTCTAATGGAATTTAAATTAGGATATATCTCTTAATTAGGAAGTGATGGAGGCTGAAATTAAAACTTAATTTTCGGCACTCACACTTGACCTAAATTGAGTGATTATATTAATGAATTAAATGATTAAAAGGTGTGCCATTTTGCGATTTTTCTCTCTTGGCCGAAATACTCAAGGGGAAAGAAATCTTTCTTGTTCTCTTGTGTTCTCGGGCTGAAACAGTAACCTAAAGGAAGAACAAGATCAGATCTTGTGGCTTCAAATCATTCCCATTGCCGAATACACAATCATAGAGCTAGCACTCTTGATTTTAAGCCATATTTGCAAGTGTGTGTGTGAGAATAGAGGGAGTGGCGTAAAGGCTGTTCCTTGGCATTGGTGGTGAAGATCTAAGGTGGACATATCCTTCTTGGTTGCTGATCATCATCAAAATCAAGTTTTAAAGGCATCTAAAGTTGTAAGTTTAAAATCCTAAAATTGCATGTTTCGATTCTAGCTTTGGATATGTATGGTATGTATGATAAAAAAAATTTTTGTTTTTCGCTGTGCCATCATGATTTTCATACCATGTCATATTCCATCAGTGGTATCAGAGACTAAACATGCTTATTTTAGTGCTTTAGATGCATGAAAAAATTAATTAAAAATCGTCATTATGAAAACATGCAAATCTGAAATTTTCTGTTTTTAGTTTTTTGCATTGTTTTGGTGTAAAAACGATTTTAATTGATTAGATAGGTATTATAATTAATATGACATGTTAATATACTGTCCTAAGATGTTATTAGGGCTGGTAATGGTCGGATTTAATTATTTATACCTTATGGTACATGTTAATTATGAAACTAGGTGCTAGTTGGCATGTAAATTGCTAGTTTAACAACTAGTTTTCAAAATTAAATGTAAAAACGTTTTTGGGATGTTTGTAAGTGATTTTTGAAGATTAAATATCAGGTCTGGACATGTTTTAAATTTGGTTTTAATTATGGTCCATGACAATTTAATTGATTAATTTTAAAATCACTTAAAACTATGTCTAGTTTGTGTTTGATACATGTTTAATCAACATTGTTTGTTTTGTTTTGATTAAAATGGTAAAAATACATTTAGATTAAAATGGTACAGAATATTAAATCAATGTTTATGGACTTATTTAGATTATTAAATGACTCATAAAATTGATTTAAATGTTTGTGCATTTTATGGCATTACATAAGCATTAAACAACTAGTTTTTGTTGTTTGTTTGTTTTTGCATGAATGCCGTGTACTATATATGTGTTCTTCATGATTTTATTTTTAATTCATGTTAGCACATATTATATGTATTTTTAATGTTTATGGGCTGTATGTCATAAAATTAAAAATGACAAAATTGAAAATTATACTAGAGTTGATTTATGGCACAAATCTAACTAGTTTGTGTTTTGGGCTTTTAAGAGAACTTATTCAATAAGAGGATTTAGTCCATTGGGCTTTGGCCCAGGCCCATCACGGGGTCATCTCTTAAAGGATCAAGTACACAATTTCCATTAATGGGCTTGGCTAAATTAAATAAATTTGGACTTTGTTTTATCCATGAATGCTATGTATATTTATTTGCTAGTTTGGTGTGATGAATGGATATGCATGGTGCATTCATGGGCCCTGGGTTTTTGTAATTAAATATGGCCTGCGAGCCATTATGTTTTATTGTAAAAGTTTCATTTATTTCTTAGAATAGAATATACTTAAAGACTTTGTAAATCAAGACGAAGCCCACCGGAGTGGAGAAGCCCAACTCGAAGATTCTTATGTAATAGTATAGAATCTTAGTTGTAGGTTTTTGGGCCCATGTTTGTCACGCTTTACTTTAGGCAATTATATATATATGCATGCTATGTATGGATAACAAAGCGTATGCCATGTAAGCCGTAATAAAATGAATCCCTAAAAATAGTAAGTCACAAAGTTGCCTTCCTAATTCGAAACATGTCAAGGCATCGATCATCGGTCACGTAGACTAGGAGTCCTAGATGCGCTCGATTATCTTTGTGAGGCATGGGTTGTGAATGTAGGTTGGACTTAACATGGAAAGGGATGCCCGGACCTAGGCAACTAATAAATGGATTGTGCTATAACATCTTAACATGTTAGCCCATTTGATCCAAGAGTCATGTACGAGACATGATTGGAGTTTTCCTACCTAAGTAACTTAACTTGTTAGGTGTACAAGCTCAGCTTGACTAATAAGTTGTTGTGAAAAGTGGATCTTGGCCCACATTAAATCACTAACGCGAATTATTTAAAGGGATATTAATTCGGTTTGTGGGATCATAAATAAGACCTCATTTAATCTTGCTAAATTTTATTGTAGATTGAAAATGGCATCTTCAAACAACAATTTTTCATTGCGATCGGTCCTTGAAAAGGACAAATTGAATGGCACCAATTTCATAGACTGGTCTCGAAACTTAAGAATAGTTCTTAAGCAAGAGAAGAAGTCGTATGTTTTGGATGCACCCTTGCCTGATGAACCAGGAAGGAACGCCTCTACGATTCAAAAGGAAACTTTTGAGACCAAAAAGAGCGACTCCAATGATGTGACCTGTCTGATGCTGGCCACTATGGTGCCTGAATTGCAAAAGCAATTTATGGACCAAGAGGCCTATGCGATCACGGTGCACCTCAAGGAGATGTTCTAAGAGCAAGCTTGTCACGAAAGGTTCGTGACAAGAAAGGCTTTAATTTCTTGCAAGATGGCTGAGGGTACTCCTGTTAGTACCCATGTACTCAAGATGAAAGGGTATCTTGATACTCTTGAGAAGCTTGAGGTACTAGTGCCAAAGGAATTGGCCACTGACTTGATCTTAGGATCATTGCCTGCTGCTTATGATCCATTTGTGATGAATTATAACATGCATGCAATGAACAAGTCAGTCACTGAGCTTCATGGGATGCTTAAGAATGCTGAAGAAAACATTCGAAAGACCAATCCCGTACTAATGGTTCAAAGAGAATTAAGAAGGGACCTGCTAAGGGAAAGGGAAAACCCAAGTCAGTTGGGAGTGCACCTCAGGCCCAATCCAAGCCCAAGGCGTCAAAACTCAAAGAGAGTGAGAGCACTTGCTTCCATTGCAACAAGATAGGGCATTGGAGGAAGAATTGCGCTCTCTTTAAGGAAGAACAAAAGAAGAATGGAGCCAAGGCGTCCAGTTCTGGTATTTTTGTTGTTGAAATTAACCTTTCTATTTCTACCACTTGGGTATTGGATACCGGTTGTGGTTCTCACATTTGTTCAAATGTGCAGGGGTTAAGAAATAGGCGGTTACTTGGAAAGAATGAAGTGGAACTCCGTGTGGGGAATGGAGCACGAGTTGCTGCCATGGAGATAGGCGACTATCACCTCACTTTACCTTTCGGACTTTGTATTGTTTTGAATAATTGTTATTATGTGCCTGCTATGAGCAGAAACATTATTTCAGTTTCATGTTTGGATAATGATGAATTTGATTTTGTTATTAAAATGGCAATGCTCATATTCGTCGCCAAGGCATTTCTTATGGCAATGCCATGTTGCAAAATGGCCTTTATATCCTTGATTTACAAAACAAAGAGTCCATATACAACATTAATACAAAGAGGGTTAAATCAAACGAATTGAACCCTACTTACTTCTGGCATTGTCGCTTAGGACATGCAAACGAAAAACGCATTTCAAGACTCCACAAAACTGGAGTGCTTGGGTCATTCGACTTAGAGTCTTATGATACATGCGAGCCATGTTTGCATGGAAAAATGACAAAGAGTCCTTTTAATAAAAAAGGCGAGAGGACTAATGGCTTATTGGAACTAATACATACCGATGTATGTGGACCTTTAAGTACACATGCTAGAGGTGGTTTTAGCTACTTCGTGACATTCACAGATGACTTCAGTAGATATGGCTATGTCTATCTAATGAAGTACAAGTCTGAAACTTTTGAGAAATTCAAAGAGTTTAAGAATGAAGTAGAAAACCAACTTGGCAAAAGTATAAAAGCCATTCGATCAGATCGAGGTGGCGAATACTTAAGCCAAGAGTTTGACAGTCATCTAAAGGAGTGTGGTATTATTTCACAGCTCACTCCTCCTGGAACACCTCAATGGAATGGTGTGTCCGAAAGGAGAAATCGAACTCTGTTGGACATGGTTCGATCTATGATGAGTCAAGCTAATCTTCCTATCTCTTTTTGGGGTTATGCATTAGAAACTGCTGCGTTTCTATTGAACCGTACTCCAACTAAAGCAGTTGAGAAGACACCATACGAGGTATGGACTGGGAAAGAACCCAATATGTCTTTTCTCAGGATTTGGGGCTGTGAAGCACATGTTAAGAAATTAACATCCGAAAAACTAGAGTCCAAATCCACTGTCTGCTTGTTTGTGGGTTATCCTAAAGAAACAAAGGGATACTACTTTTACTCACAAGCCGAGAACAAAGTATTTGTTGCTCGCAAGGCTGTTTTCTTGGAAAAGGAGTTCCTTCTCAAGAAAGACAGTGGGAGTAAAGTAGAACTTGGAGAAATTCAAGCACCACAAACTCCTATAGAGGATGGTTTGGAAATGGGATCAAGTTCACAACCAGTTGTGGAACAAGAACCCATTACACAAGAACCTAGAAGGTCCGGTAGGGTACGTCAGGAGATTGAGAGATATGGATTTCTAATCACTAATAGTGACACTATTGAGTTAGTAGATCGTGAGGATCCTACTACCTACCGAGAAGCTATTGAGAGCCCAGACTCGGAAAATTGGCTTGAAGTCATGAAATCCGAGATGCAATCAATGTACGATAACCAGGTTTGGACCTTGTTTGATCCACCGGAAGGTGCTAAGGTAATTGAATGCAAGTGGCTATTCAAACTCAAAGCTGATAAGACCTACAAAGGTAGACTAGTAGCAAAAGATTTTCGACAAACTCATGGTATAGACTATGACGAGACCTTTTCGCCTGTAGTCATGCTCAAATCCATTAGGATCTTGCTTGCCATAGCTGTATATCATGATTATGAGATATGGCAAATGGATGTCAAAACTGCTTTCCTTAACGGAAATTTACTTGAGGATGTGTATATGACACAGCCTGAAGGTTTTGTCAATCCCAAGCATCCTAAGAAGGTTTGCAAGCTTCAAAAATCCATTTATGGATTAAAGCAAGCATCCCGAAGTTGGAATCTTCGTTTTGATGAGGCAGTCAAAGAATTTGACTTCATCAAGAATGAAGATGAGCCTTGTGTGTACAAGAAGGTTAGTGGGAGCATAGTAGTATTTCTAGTCCTATATGTGGACGACATCCTTCTCATTGGGAATGACATTCCAACATTGCAAAAGGTTAAGCAATGGTTGGGAAAATGTTTCTCAATGAAAGACTTAGGTGAAGCCGAGACAATACTTGGTATTCGAATCTATAGAGATAGATCGAATCGGCTTTTAGGACTAAGTCAAGAAAAGTACATAGACAAAGTACTAAAGTGTTTTAGTATGGGAGACTCAAAAAAAGGGTACATACCTTTGGCTTTGGGAGTTCCTTTGACTAAAGAACAGTGCCCTAAAACCAAAGAGGAAAGGGACAACATGAGTAGAATCCCATATGCATCTGCTATTGGATCTATCATATACGCTATGTTATGTACTAGATTGGATGTTGCTCATGTACTGAGTATAACCAGTAGGTTTCAGCAAGACCCTGGTGAGAAGCATTGGTCTGCTATAAAAGGGATTCTGAAGTACCTGCGAAGGACTAAGGATCACTTCTTGGTGTATGGTGGTCAAGAAGAGCTCGTCATACATGGTTATGCCGATGCTGCTTTTCAGACCAGCACTCAGGATTCTAGATCGCAATCTGGGTTTGTTTTTGTTTTGAACGGTGGTGCTGTCAGCTGGAGAAGCTCGAAGCAAGAAATCGTTGCCGACTCAACTACAGAATCTGAGTATATTGCAGCAAGTGAGGCTGCAAAAGAGGCTGTTTGGATTAAAAATTTCATTACTGGATTATGAGTGGTCCCAAGCATCCTAGATCCATTAGAAATTTTCTGTGACAACAACGGGGCCATAGCACAAGCCAAGGAGCCCCGGTCACACCAGAAATCCAAACACATACTCAGGAGGTACCACTTGATCAGAGAAATCATTGATCGTGGGGACGTCAAGGTTAGCAAGATAGCAAGTGAAGACAATGTAGCAGATCCTTTGACGAAACAGTTACGTCCAAATCTGCACGAAGCTCATTTGAGAGCGTTCGGTCTTAGGGCTATGCCCAATTGGGACTAGTGCTAGTGGGAGATTGTTAGTGTAAGCCCTAGCCCCAATGCATTGTAATGAAACACTTGAAATTAATAAAATGAGGCATTAGTTTTATCTTTTGTATTCCTGTGCATATCAATTGATAAAACTATCCAATAATGTCGTTTCGGTTTAAGTTATCATGTGTGAGGCACATGGTTGTAAGACCTTGAAACAAATGAGACTTCATTCTAAATATCCCTAGTCAGTCATTGTTATGGGAATAACAATGAATTAAGACTAGTATGCTCTCTCTGATATTATGAGTTATGTCTTACGGATCATTAGGACAAGAGTGTCAATCAGAGATCATAGATACATGTTAAAGAACATGGTATCTGGATACGATCCGCTCATGAGAACACTACATGGTACAAGTCATAAGTGTTTCTCATATGCAAGTTTTGTATCGGAGTTCTTAGACCTGAAATCTCTATGAAACTCTTTATGAATTACTGTGTACTTTGACATACACCTAACGTGCTCGTAACAGAGTGACAAGTACGGGTATGATTGGGTATGCATTAATTCATGTTAGAGAGCATGAGAGAAGTGAATGGATTACCCCTCTCAATAAGAGAGAAAATATCATCGGCCATTTGATCAGTGAACTGAGAAGTGTATGGCCATACCGAGATGAAATAATGAGTAATCATTATTTATCTGAGAGTTCAGTGTCACTGGAATATCAAGAAAGGAATTAATATATATAAGGATGACTAGTTCCATGCCTTATATTAATTCTGATATTTATGGGTAAGGGACTATACAAAATTGCATTAGGTCACTAAATGCCATATGCATTTTCATTTAATTTGGAATGCTATAATATCTTGCTAGAGAATATATATAGCCTTTGAATTAATTTATTAATTCATTGCCAACATTAAATGGACCTATAGGATCGCACACAAAGCATTGGGCTAAAAATATTTAAATTGTGTATTGGGAATTAATTTGGACTTTTATTTAAAGTCAAATTAATGCATAAAATGGGTAAACAGATTTTTGCCTAAAACAGCTAGCTGTTTTAGGCAAATCTGTAAAAACAGTTTTTTTTGCCTAAAATAGCTAGCTGTTTTAGGCAAAACTGTCAAGGTGCGATTTTGCCTAAAACAGCTAGCTGTTTTAGGCAAATCTGTGAAACGAGTTTTTTGCCTAAAATAGCTAGCTGTTTTAGGCAAATATGTTGGTCACGAGAGAAATTTGTTGGCATGTGCTAGGTTTAATTTCAATTGATTAATTATCTATGTATAATTAAGTTAATTGAGTATTAAATCCTAATTTGTATTTAATCAAAATATAATACTTGAGAGGGAATTAAAGTAGCCAAAATTCAAACTAAAATACTAGTTGAATTCGGCAACTTATTTTACCTTAAATAAGTAAGTTTGTTTTGATTAAATGACTAATGCCATTTGAATTTAAATTCTAATGGAATTTAAATTAGGATATATCTCTTAATTAGGAAGTGATGGAGGCTGAAATTAACACTTAATTTTCGGCACTCACACTTGACCTAAATTGAGTGATATATATTAATGAATTAAATGAATAAAAGGTATGCCATTTTGCGATTTTTCTTTCTTGGCCGAAATACTCAAGGGGAAAGAAATCTTTCTTGTTCTCTTGTGTTCTCGGGCTGAAACAGTAACCTAAAGGAAGAACAAGATCAGATCTTGTGGCTTCAAATCATTCCCATTGCCGAATACACAATCATAGAGCTAGCACTCTTGATTTTAAGCCATCTTTGCAAGTGTGTGTGTGAGAATAGAGGGAGTGTCGTAAAGGCTGTTCCTTGGCATTGGTGGTGAAGATCTAAGGTGGACATATCCTTCTTGGTTGCTGATCATCATCAAAATCAAGTTTTAAAGGCATCTAAATTTGTAAGTTTAAAACCCTAAAATTGCATGTTTCGATTCTAGCTTTGGATATGTATGGTATGTACGATAAAAAAATTTTTGTTTTTCGCTGTGCCATCATGATTTTCATACCATGTCATATTCCATCACGTTCTTCCCATCGTCGATCAACGGCGCAGGTCACCGGCCACACCTAATGCCGCCGCTGTCCTTCTATTCGTCAGCTTCAGTTAGTGAATTCCATTCGCCAAACCACCATTTGCGTTGGCTTTCCCCAACCACGATTTTTCTTTCTTTGCCACTGGATTCTTCTCCTCCTTTCGATGATCGGAGACGGCTGTTGGCGACACGAGTAGCACTGGTGAACTCCCAATGAGCAGACGATCCCCCCGGTGTCTTCCACCTCTCCTTACTCGCCGGTACCATCCGCAAAAACAGTTACATCGTTATTATTTTGTTTGTAAAAAAGTTTATTTTCAGATCATTTACAATTTTTATTTATTTAAATATGTTAAGAAAGTTTTGTCTTTTAATTAGATTTTTATGGAGTTCTTGTTTGGAATTTTTTCTCCATCTTTATTTATTTGCTATTTGTTTTTTTCTTTTGATTTTTTTTAATGCATATGTGCCGATTCTATTTATGGGTCTTTCTTGATTTTCGGTATGATCACACATTCATCCTTACAATTTTTATTAGTTTACTTTTCTAACCGGAAACCTCCGAACCGGATCGAAAATTCGGTTTCTACCAAAACTGTGCCTTTTTTTAATTTGGATTTTTCTATTTATTTTAATAATTAAAGGGACCCTAAACCACCATTAAAGCTCCCTTGGCAGGCTACCGACAGAACCTACGTCGCCGACCACTTGCAGTGCCTTTTTCGAGATGGTATTTAGTCTCCCAAGCAAGTCTGCCTACACTCAATTCTTATATTTCTATTTCTGATTTTTTTTCATTGGCTTTAGTGCTTAAATGTGTATTCTTCTTTCTTGCACTTTTGCGTTTGGTTGAAAGTTCCAAAAGGAGATAAAGAAATTAAAATCTTGTGTATGGTTAATCTTTTGGTTCTTATTTGAGAATGATTAACTGAGTTTTTCTTATTAATGAAGGAAATAAATATTAGGGATTTCTTTCCTTGGTTAAAGGAACGAATACCTTTGTTATTATGAAACATGAATCTGTAATTTCTTGTTTTAATTTACTTAGTTAATTTTATTTAGTAGCATATATTTTGGGTCTTTTGATTGCACTTCGTTAATTAGATTTCTTGCTTCCTTATTTATTTTCCAGTGATGAACTGATTATAGAATCCTCATTTACATGAGTATTTTAATGGATATGTTTCTCACCCACCCCCTCACACACCCACCCTCACCCCCACCCCCCCCACACACCCCCACCCACACCCACCCACCGACACACACCCACACACACACACACAGAGTTTTGTTGCATGTCTAATTGATTTATAAGTTAGAAACCAATAATAAGAAATTAAAATAAGTAGATGATAATAATAATAATAATAATAATAATAATAATAATAATAATAATAATCCCTAAAACTTTTCTAGATGAAATTATGTTGGCCACACAAATTTACCAAAGACATGACATGACAATTAAAAGAAAATAAGAAGAAGAGAAAAGGGGCAGTGAGAGAAGGATTGAGAAAAAGAGAGAAACCGGGGAAAGAGACGCCATCGTTCTTCCCATCGTCGATCAACGGCGCAGGTCACCGACCACTCATAACGCCGCTGCTGTCCCTCTATTCGTCAGCTTCAGTTAGTGAATTCCATTCGTCAAACCACCATTTGCGTTGGCTTTCCCCAACCACGATTTTTCTTTCTTTGCCACTGGATTCTTCTCCTCCTTTCGGCAATCGGAGACGGCTGTTGGCGACACGAGTAGCACTGGTGAACTCCTAATGAGCAGACGATCCCCCCGGTGTCTTCCACCTCTCCTTACTCGCCGGTACCATCTGCAAAAACAGTTACATCGTTATTATTTTGTTTGTAAAAAAGTTTATTTTCAGATCATTTACAATTTTTATTTATTTAAATAAGTTAAGAAAGTTTTGTCTTTTAATTAGATTGTTATGGAGTTCTTGTTTGGAATTTTTCTCCATCTTTATTTATTTGCTATTTGTTTTTTTCTTTTGATTTTTACTTATTTTTTTAATGCATATGTGCCGATTCTATTTATGGGTCTTTCTTGATTTTCGGTATGATCACACATTCATCCTTACAATTTTTAATTAAGCTTTTTATTAGTTTACTTTTCTAATCGAAAACCTCCGAACCGGATCGAAAATTCGGTTTCTACCAAAATTGTGCCTTTTTTTAATTTGGATTTTTCTATTTATTTTAATAATTAAAGGGACACTAAACCACCATTGAAGCTCCCTTGGCAGGCTACCGACAGAACCTCCGTCGCTGACCATCTACAGTGCCTTTTTCGAGATGGTATTTAGTCTCCCACGCAAGTCTGCCTACATTCAATTCTTATCTTTCTATCTCTGATTTTTTTTCATTGGCTTTAGGGCATAAACGTGTATTCTTCTTTCTTGCACTTTTGCGTTTGGTTGAAAGTTCCAAAAGGAGATAAAGAAATTAAAATCTTGTGTATGGTTAATCTTTTGGTTCTTATTTGAGAATGATTAACTGAGTTTTTCTTATTAATGAAGGAAATAAATATTAGGGATTTCTTTCCTTCGTTAAAGGAACAAATACCTTTGTTATTATGAAACATGAATCTGTAATTTCTTGTTTTAATTTACTTAGTTAATTTTCTTTAGTTGCATATATTTTGGGTCTTTTGATTGCACTTCATTAATTAGATTTCTTGCTTCCTTATTTATTTTCCAGTGATGAACTGATTATAGAATCCTGATTTACATGAGTATTTTAATGGATATGTTTCTCACACACACACACACACACACACACACACACACCCACCCACCCACCCACACCCACACCCCTACCCCCACACACCCACACACCTACACACACACACACACACACAGACACAGACACACAGAGAGAGAGAGAGTTTTGTTGCATGTCTAATTGATTTATATGTTAGAAACCAATAATAAGAAATTAAAATAAGTAGATAATAATAATAATAATAATAATAATCCCTAGAAATTTTCTAGATGAAATTATGTTGGCCACACAAATTTACCAAAGACATGACATGACAATTAAAAGAAAATAAGAAGAAGAGAAAAGGGGGAGTGAGAGAAGGATCGAAAAAAGAGAGAAATCGGGGAAAGAAACGCCATCGTTCTTCCCATTGCTGATCAACGGCACAGGTCACCGGCCACTCCTAATGCCGCCGATGTCCCTCTATTCGTCAGTTTCAGTTAGTTAATTCCATTCGTCAAACCACCATTTGCATTGACTTTCCCCAACCACGATTTTTCTTTGTTTGCCACTGGCTTCTTCTCCTCCTTCCGGCGATCGGAGATGGCTGTTGGCAACATGAGTAGCACTGGTGAACTCCCAGCGAGCAGACGATCCCCCTGGTGTCTTCAACCTCTCCGTACTCGCCGGTACCATCTGCAAAAACAGTTACATCGTTATTGTTTTGTTTGTAAAAAAGTTTATTTTCAGATCATTTACAATTTTTATTTATTTAAATATGTTAAGAAAGTTTTGTCTTTTAATTAGATTGTTATGGATTTCTTGTTTGGAATTTTTGCTCCATCTTTATTTATTTGCTATTTGTTTTTTTCTTTTGATTTTTACTTATTTTTTTATGCATATGTGCCGATTCTATTTATGGGTCTTTCTTGATTTTCAGTATAATCACACACTCATCCTTACAATTTTTAATTAAGCTTTTTATTAGTTTACTTTTCTAACCAAAAACCTCCGAACCGGATCGAAAATTCGGTTTCTACCAAAACTGTGCCTTTTTTTTAATTTGGATTTTTCTATTTTTCTTAATGATTAAAGGGACACTAAACCACCATTGAATCTCCCTTGGCAGGCTACCGACAGAACCTCCGTCGCTGACCACCTGCAGTGCCTTTTCCGAGATGGTATTTAGTCTCCCATGCAAGTCTGCCTACACTCAATTCTTATCTTTCTATTTCTGATTTTTTTTCATTGGCTTTAGGGCATAAATGTGTATTCTTCTTTCTTGCACTTTTACGTTTTGTTGAAAGTTCCAAAAGGAGATACAGAAATTAAAATCTTGTGTATGGTTAATCTTTTGGTTCTTATTTGAGAATGATTAACTGAGTTTTTCTGATTAATGAAGGAAATAAATATTAGGGATTTCTTTCCTTGGTTAAAGGAACAAATACCTTTGTTATTATGAAACATGAATCTGTAATTTCTTGTTTTAATTTACTTAGTTAATTTTCTTTAGTTGCATATATTTTGGGTCTTTTGATTGCACTTCGTTAATTAAATTTCTTGCTTCCTTATTTATTTTCCAGTGATGAACTGATTATAGAATCCGAATTTACATGAGTATTTTAATGGATATGTTTCTCACACACACACACACTCACACCCATCCACCCCCACCCCCACCCCCGCACCCACACCCACCCACCCACACACACACACCTAGAGAGACACAGAGAGAGAGAGTTTTGTTGCATGTCTAATTGATTTATATGTTAGAAACCAATAATAAGAAATTAAAATAAGTAGATAATAATAATAATAATAATAATAATAATAATAATAATAATAATAATAATAATAATAATAATCTCTAGAACCTTTCTAGATGAAATTATGTTGGCCACACAAATTTACCAAAGAGATGACATGACATGACAATTAAAAGAAAATAAGAAGAAGAGAAAAGGGGGAGTGAGAGAAGGATCGAGAAAAAGAGAGAAACCGGGGAAAGAGACGCCATCGTTCTTCCCATCGTCGATCAACGGCGCAGGTCATCGGCCACTCTTAATGCCATCGCTGTCCATCTATTTGTCAGCTTCAGTTAGTGAATTCCGTTCGTCAAACCACCATTTGCGTTGGCTTTCCCCAACCACGATTTTTCTTTCTTTGCCACTGGCTTCTTCTCCTCCTTTCGGTGATCGGAGATGGCTGTTGGCGACACGAGTAGCACTGGTGAACTCCCAACGAGCAGACGATCCCGTCGGTGTCTTCCACCTCTCTTTACTCGCCGGTACCATCAGCAAAAAAAGTTACATCGTTATTATTTTGTTTGAAAAAAGTTTATTTTCAGATCATTTACAATTTTTATTTATTTAAATATGTTAAGAAAGTTTTGTCTTTTAATTAGATTGTTATGGAGTTCTTGTTTGGAATTTTTTCTCCATCTTTATTTATTTGCTATTTGTTTTATTCTTTTGATTTTTACTTATTTTTTGATGCATATGTGCCGATTATATTTATGGGTCTTTCTTGATTTTCGGTATGATCACACATTCATCCTTACAATTTTTAATTAAACTTTTTATTAGTTTACTTTTCTAATCGGAAACCTCTGAACCGGATCGGAAATACGGTTTCTACCAAAACTGTGCCTTTTTTAATTTGGATTTTTTTATTTATTTTAATAATTAAAGGGACCCTAAACCACCATTGAAGCTCCCTTGGCAGGCAACCGACTGAACCTCCGTCGCCGACCACCTGCAGTGCCTTTTCCGAGTTGGTATTTAGTCTCCCACACAAGTCTGCCTACACTCAATTCTTATCTTTCTATTTCAGATTTTTTTTTCATTGGCTTTAGGGCATAAATGTGTATTCTTCTTACTTGCACTTTTGCGTTTGGTTGAAAGTTCCAAAAGGAGATAAAAAAAATTAAAATATTGTGTATGGTTAATCTGTTGGTTCTTATTTGAGAATGATTAACTGAATTTTTTTGATTAATGAAGGAAATAAATATTAGGAATTTCTTTCCTTGGTTAAAGGAAAAATACATTTGTTATTATGAAACATGAATCTGTAATTTCTTGTTTTAATTTACTTAGTTAATTTTCTTTAGTTACATATATTTTGGGTCTTTTGATTGCACTTCGTTAATTAGATTTCTTACTTTCTTATTTATTTTCTAGTGATGAACTAATTATAGAATCCTAATTTACATGAGTATTTTAATGGATATGTTTCTCTCACACACACACACCCACACCCACCCCCCACCCCCCCGCACACACAGACAGAGACAGAGACACAGAGAGAAAAAGAGAGTTTTGTTGCATGTCTAATTGATTTTGGCATATCTTTGATATATTGCGTGGTTTCGTGACAGTGAATTGCAGCATCAACTTAAAACATACTGTTGGGGGACTCACGAAAAATTGGATACGCCATGTGGAGGAGCTCGGCAAGTTTCTCTTCAAAGCTGCTATCAAACCCTAATCATTATTGCCAGATTTATAAGTCTTCCTCTAGTTTAGCTAACTCTGCTGCAAAATTGGGTCTGCAATTGCTTTCTTGCTATTTATCATCATCCTCCATTGTAACCTC
>CM075817.1:40265920-40588420 GCA_037975025.1 Excoecaria agallocha | reverse complement strand
TCTTCATCGATATCGGCTGTGGATCTCTCACCCTTGAGTTCTGCTTTGCATTTGGCACGCAGCTATAGCCGCTGCTATTGGGAGCTCTCCAAAGCTCGTCTCAGGTCTCCTCAAGCTTTTTTTAATTTATGTTCCTTTGATCAAATGCGCACTTTACCACTGTTTACTTGCGCACTTTACCACTGTTTACATACGCACTCTATGTGCATTTTAAGAAGAGCCCACCGTCCCTACCCAATTGCCCTCTTTTTCACTTTTTACTCTTTAATTTTTCTTTCTTTTATTATTATTATTATTATTATTTTTTGCCTTTTCAAAGTGGGGGAATAATTTCTACGGTGTGATTGCTCTAGGCGGGGTCCTGGATTCTTGAGGAGTTTGACCGTCGAATCCTTTAGATGGATCATCGGATGACTGTCGTAATCCATCATCAGTCTCTCCTCTATTGATATCCTCAATCATCCTAACAATCTCCTGCATCGCCGGTCTCTGATCAGGCGCCGTGGAAACACAAGCCATTGCAATTTGCAACAACTGAACCATCTCCTCCTCAATGTTGTGATACCTTATCAACTCCACATCAAATACCTCCGCTGTCCATTCCTCTCGAACCACCGACTGCACCCACCGTGGCAGGTCAATGCCTTCTTCGCCTAAGGACGCTTGATTTGGCGCTTTGCCGGTTAACAGTTTTAGGAGTAAAACACCGAAACTATACACATCGAATCTGAATGTGACCTTGCGAGTTTCGACGACTTCTGGAGCACAGTAGCTGGCGACAAGGCTGGGTGGAGTGGCGATGCCAAAAAGCGGGTTGAGTCCAAAATCGGAGATGCAGGTGTCTTGATCTTGGCGGAGTAAGATATTGGAGGATTTGATGTTGCCGTGGACTACTTTGCCTACCACATGGAGATGAGCTAATCCTCTTGCGGCCCCGATTGCTGTTCTCATTATGCTGTCCCAGTCCAGTGGTGTCCTCCCTGACCCTCTGCTACCTGCACATATACATTCACCATTGCTTCACTTAATTTTTACTCAGTCCACGTCAGTTCTACTAAGGATGCTCACGAGGCGGGAAAATCCCTGACCCCGACAGGAATCTGCCCCGAATGGGGCGGGGATTCCCCAATTTTTCCCCCCACGGGGACGAGGACGGGGATTAAAAAATTCCCGAGGTGCATTTCGGAGCGGAGGCGAGAAATGGAGTATCCGTCCCTCGAAAATCCCCACCCCGATATTTTATTACTATCATATTCATAATTTTTTATTTATTTTATACCATTGACTATAAACATCTCCTAATAAACTCTAATTTCATTCTCTACGTTTCTCCTCCTGCGCAGCCGCTCCTCTCCCCTCTCTCTCTCTCTCTTTATTCCCAATTTTCTTCTTCGAATCTCCGATCCATGTCAATTTTTTGCCCTCATATGACATAGGTTTTTTCGTTTTGCTCTCATCGGATGCATACAATCACTCGTATTCACAGCTTTTGCTGATTTTTATCACGATTCGGTTTCTTTTCTTGATCTAATCAGAACTAAGGTAAATTTGTTGTTCTTATCTTTGAATCTCATTTTTTTTTGATTTGAAATAGTTGCTGTGATACGTAATTTGTGAAATTCGGTGGTGATTTGATCTTCTAATGCTATTAAATTTGTTTCTGTTTCAGCGTTTTGATGCGATTTGGTTTTTATGTTTCTGGATTAACATGGTATCAGGGCCCGTGTCTTCTTCTCAGATCTTACAGCTGTAATTAGAGACATGGTTTGATCTTCTTCTCAGATCTTACAACATGGTTTTTAATTCATATGTTAATGATATATATTGTTGACTTACATCTCATTTATTAATAAACCAATCACTCCTCCAATTGTAATTAGAGAACCAAAAACAGAGTACTGCAGGATGATAAATACAGATTTTATTCAAAGTAGATCATTCAATTTCTCAACCTTTTATTTTCGAGAATTATGTTGAATTAGAAATTACAGTTGGATCTTAAAATCTTAATTGGTTAGGAAAATGTAATTAATGAAGTCTTCTGAAAATTCTCTTGGCATCTTTGGTTCACAAATGAACCCTCATAGATTTGTAGTTCTAAAGAAGGCCAAGAAGAAATTATTAAAGAACTTGTATTGGTTCCAGCGAAGTCGCTTTGAATCTTGTCTGATAATTTTGAGGTATGCTACCGCTTACTAGATTTTTCTTTTTTCTGTTACCAATTTAATTTTATTAGATTTGTTTTCTGATTGAATTTTTATGTGGAGTTGAACTTTCATTTGCTGGCTCAGAAATAAGAGCGTGCTTATCAATTTTTTGACCGTTATATTATTTTTGAATATGCATTCCTGCATTATTTAACTGATTTATGTGTTCTTATTAAATTTTTTAGGTTTCTTGTTTTATATTTTTATTCTTTTATATTTTTATCTTACATTTAGTTTCATGTATAATTTTGCTGGTTGAAAGGTTTTCCCGGTAGAAATTTGAGTGTTCAGAGACATAAAGCATGCTTTTGTGCGGGCAGCTACATGTGATGGAGTATGGTTAACAGATAGCTGTAAGGTTCCTTTATTCGAGGAATTACTAAGAATTTTATCTATAATTTTGTATCTTGGAATTTTATCTAGAGTTTTGTATCTTCAGTAAATAGTTTGAGCGTGTTTATTAGAGATGTCTAGTATTATTTGGATGCACAAGTCATTATTTTCCTTAATAATGCATATCTTGTCTTTACTTCCTCCTCTTCTTCTCCATTTTCTTTGCTGATATATGTATATATGTCTTTGTGTGTGTTTTTGTTCCAAAATTCAAATAAATGTCATGTGCATAATTTTGTGGCCTGTTTATATACTCATCTGATCTTTACTTCTTAAGCATTAAAAGTAATTTGGGAAGAAAATGTGTAGTGGCTGAGTAATTGGATGATATGGAATGTTCAGAAATTAATTAGAACTAGGGATTGAATATATTCTCTTCTCCATGATGACTACTCATGCACAAAAATACATATTAAAATGCAGACACTAGTTGATCATATTCTCTTCTCCATCATGACTACTCTATAATATCTATTTCTTGAACACATAAAAGAGACAAAATGTGCAATTTTGTGTTAGGTGCGTCTATTTTTGTTGTGTTATTAGCCAAATCAAATTAATAATTGTAATTTATTTGTTCTTATTATATGGAAAACAAACAAGCAAAGCAAATTTACCTTTTTGTTGTGTTATTTAATTTACTTTCAATTTGTATATGAGTATATAATTAATATTTTTATATTTGATTAATTTGTATTTCAGGTTTATATTTTGTCAGAAATTGGGAAAGAAGTGGTTCAACTGAAATTTTTGGTTATTTGTATTATTGCAACTTTATTAAGTTTTGATTTCTTATATTATTGTAATTTTATTAAGTTTTGGTTACTTGTATTTAATTTAGAATTATTAAGTTTTAAGTTATATTTAATTTTAGATTTATTAATAGTTAAAATTTATGTTAATTTAAATTATGATTGATTTTAGATTTTTTATTTATTAAATGTTATATTTTAATTTTAATTATTTGTAAAATATTGTATTTTAAAATTAAAAAAATTATATTTTATGGGGACGGGGATCCCCGCAGGGCGGGGACGGGGGAAATTCCTCCCCCGATATTGGGGGCTGGGAATCCCCGCCATTGGCGGGGCAGTGAGTGGGGGTAAATTTTCCGGCCCCGCCCCGTCCCGTGATCATCCCTAGTTCTACATTGCCTAGTTCCATTACTATTTAATTTTCTGTTTTTCAAGAACAACAGAAGCTTAATCATAATTAAATATTTACAAATATGGCAAAGTTAATCAATTCACACACACACACACACACAGAGACATAGAGAGAGAGAGAGAGAGTTTTGTTGCATGTCTAATTGATTTTGGCATATCTTTTGATATATTGCGTGGTTTCGTGACAGTGAATTGCAGCATCAACTTAAAACGTACTATTGGGGGACTCACGTAAAATTGGATACGCCATGTGGAGGAGCTCGGCAAGTTTCTCTTCAAAGCTGCTATCAAACCCTAATCATTATTGCCAGATTTATAAGTCTTCCTCTAGTTTAGCTAACTCTGCTGCCAAATTGGGTCCGCAATTGCTTTCTCGCTGTATATCATCATCCTCCATTGTAACCTCTTCCACCTGTACCACAGCCATCAACACTGCCCCTTCACCTTCAGAATACTTAAAATCAGAGTTTCTGAGCTCTAAATCTGATGTTCGGGCTTTCTCCTCATCTTCATCGATATCGGCTGTGGATCTCTCACCCTTGAGTTCTGCTTTGCATTTGGCACGCAGCTATAGTCACTGCTACTGGGAGCTCTCCAAAGCTCGTCTCAGGTTTCCTCAAGCTTTTTTTAATTTAGTTTTCTCTGTTTAAATTATTATTTTTTTTTTTGTTACTTTTCAGCTATAATGTTTCAGAGCAGTTGTTTATTCATAGAACTGATTTATCTTGCCATAAACAAATTGAAATGTTTGACAATTGCATGGCCTAGTTAATTTGTGAAATTTAACAGAGATAAATGTCCCTATAGTGGCTTATTTTGAGGCAATCTCATGGTTTATTGACCGTGGGATATAACTTTCCTACATTTTATGAACTAATTCGTGGTTTTCTGTATATAATTTGCCATTGAACTCAACTTTAGGAATCTTTTTTTATGAATTTCACTTGCTTTCAGCATGTTAGTTGTTGCAACTTCTGGTACGGGATATGTCCTTGGGAGTAGCGGTGCTGTTGATTTTGCCGGACTGTGCTGGACATGTGCAGGCACAATGATGGTTGCAGCATCTGCTAACTCGTTAAATCAGGTTAGCTCTCCGAGATTTTTGTCACATTCCTGCCATTTGCCACTCTTAAACTGCCTAACTGTGCATATGGTGTCTGCTTTGTTCGCCTTCATATTTATATCATAACGTTAACTGCTTTTGTTCTAAGCATTCGCAAATGCTGTTTGCTGTGCGATTGGAGAATCACATCTATCTGTTTAATGCCACATATTTATAGGATTACTTTTTTTCTTGGAGCCTATAGCTTGTATTATGATATTAATTATTGATTACGTGGAGCTCCAGATATCAAATTAGAATATTTAATTTTGTAATGAAGTAAGATAGGAAAAGTACCTTGACCATGGGGCTCCAAATATCAAATTAGAATATTTAATTTTCAAGAAACTTGCTAAAGCAATTTCTTATTTATGCACCTCAATTTGCAAGTGTAAAAGGTGATTTCCTTTGCTGTGTCAATCCATGGGGTACATGGTCGCCTTGTGTATTACCTGTAGATGATTTTGGGTCTGTAACATGTGCCCTCACCATACATTTGAATGCGTAGGTACAATAAATTGGTCTTGCAGTCACACATTTGAATGCATAGATATGAAAACCTGTTTTCCCCTCTTCATTTTGGATCCTATGGAAGAGAACTCCGATCCTATGAGATGTCTGTGCAGATGTTCTTCAAGTCTGCAGAGACATAAGGACGTCCGCACAAGGTCTTTTTGGGTATTTTTGGTGTTTTGGCTTTCCTAACCCGTTCCTAGTTGCTATTCCTCCTTTTCCAGCTTCTCGTTGGTTAGATATTTCCCTGAACCAGCAACCCTAAAGTTTTGGTATCTACAATACCCCTTTTTGTGTTAAAAGAGTTTAGGTATGTAGTTCTCAACAATTAGGACTAGAATAGGGTGATTATGGTTAGAAAAATAAAAAAAAAAAATTATGTTTGAAGAAACCCTTGGTATTATAATTCTTTTTTTTTTTTGTTTATAATTACATCATTAGGGGTAGGAGGGGATGGGATTGGAATCTTTGTTAATTGGGTGAGTAATCAGACTTTCAATAGTTTGAACTATAGATGATTCTTTTAGAATTATAATTCTAAATTAAGATAAAAACACACATTAAGTGAACTCACTTGTGATCCTAGCTATTGCATGTTATTTAATTAATTATATGTATATGTTGCAGTTTTACTTAGGATTCTTATTTAGTAGAGTTATTTGTCTAATTAATACTTTGCAAAATCCTTAATAGGATAAGATGTGATTTTACCACTAAACTATGTAAAATAGGGTGATTTTACCCTTAAACCATTTTTGTTCATTTTTTACCCTCAATTAAACAAAATGGTATAATTTTGCCCCTTTTTGGGATGCAAAGTCTAGTTGCCAAATGGAATTAATGACATCCAGTCAGAACGCACCAACTCATTCGCCACATGGACATTTTCTCTCTGAGCTCTGAGCTGGTGACCATGTGCATCCATGCAGAAAAAAGTTAAAAAAAAAAAAAGTGATTGGTTTCTGGGAAAACGCATAATTTTCCCTCATTTTTTCGAGAACCAAGCAAAAAGGGAAAAATCTGGTCTTGCTGCATATAAACCACAAAATTTTGGTGCATCATCAGCTGAATCAAACTCGCCTAGAGGTCAGTCAGTTGCCTTTTAAACCAAAGTGTTGATTCTGTGCAAATCCAGCAATCTCTAGGTTCTTACTCTCAAAGAAACTCTTTGCAGCCCCACTAGTAGCGTACTTCCACTGCTTGAAGAATGGGTTGATTTGAACTGGGTGGTTTGTCTTCTTTAGAGACATCAACTGAGTGGAAGAATGAGTTGGGTCTTTGGGTTTATGCAGAGAAATTAATGGTGATTTAAGGAATTGAATTTGGGTTTTTGAAAGGATTTAAGGTGGGTCTTGTTGCTGCACAAGCCATCAATGGAGTTGATATTTAATTGATTTTTTCTAGAGAAAAAATAAACAGAAAATAATTTTTATTTTTTTTCTGTTCATGTATTATCAAATACATGAAGCAGAATCGGGGAAATGAAGAGGAAAGCAATCAAATACTGGAAACATAATTAGAGATAGGTTTTACGCAATCAAATACTGGAAACATAATTAGAAATAGGTTTTACCCTTTTGCTTGGTTCTCGAGAAATTGAAGGAAAGCTCTGTAAATTTCTCAACTACATATAATTGCATTGAATAAAGGTATCAATCATTTGTTTTTCTTCGTTTCATTTTCCCTGTAATTTGTCTGAATTCTAGAAAGAGGAGCTGGAAAAGAGCTTTTAAAATCTTTCAATTCAAACTTCTTTTTCAAAATCCCACGTTATTTAATTTCCAAGCAAGCAAAAATTCCACATCAGGGTTATTGTCCTATCAGATATTGTATTGTTTTTGGAAATTTAAGGATATGTTCAGTAAAATTGTATATTTTTGTTTTTAATTTGAAAACTTTAGAAATTATTTTTTATTATTTGTTTTTTAAATTTGCAAACTGTTTTGTTATTTATCTGTTTTTCAAAAACTATTCTAATATCCATTAATAGATATTATGCATATATATTATCTAAATATTAATATTGAATAATGAATATTTAATGAAATTCAAAATTTAAAATCCATTGCATTAAAAAAATTAATCATAACAAGAAAAGTCAATCATTTTGAAGAAAAAATTAATGATGTAGATGTCAATTATTATAATTCAATTACAAATTTTTGCACTATTCCATCCTAGTACTATTCATTTGATGAAATTGACTGACATTTATATCAATTTTCTGCTGCTCTGAAGTGTTGGCTTTATTATTTTTTTGATAATTTTCAAGTACAATATTTTCATTTGCATATTGTATAAATAAAGAGTTTATACTTTCTTGCATTCTAATAAAATTATGAATCCGATAAATAGCAAGATATAAATATTTTTGCTGCTTTATCTCATATGGAGACATATCTCTAGGGGTGGAAAAATGTGCCTTCAAAACTCTGAACCAACGTTCTGTGACATTGCGTAAGGAAAAATGCATTTTTCTGACCTTGTGGATTTCATCATTCTCTATAATCAGATAAATGGTAGCTTTCTCCACGATATGGACTAAGAAATTCAGGCATATTAGTATATTCTGAATCAATAAGATAATATTTACCTTGTGTAGGCATAAAGAATTTATTTGTTGGATTATAAGTATATTCTAAGAAAATTTCATTTGCTGTTCTTTTCCAACTAGTGATGACACATATAAATCGCATATTAAATGAGCAAGCACACATGATATTTTGTATAGGGATTGTTTTTCACATGGTATGCAATTTGTTGATTGACTGAAATTCATGCAAAAATGTGTGTGCCATCTATAGCTCTAATACAATTATGTTATAAAACTAACAATTAAAAAGCAATATTGATTGTAATTATAAAAAAAAAGGTTAAAATTTTTAATTATCTTAAAAAATGGACAGTACTTTGGATTATTTTTTTTTTTATCTTTGAAAGTGTTTTATTAAATGATGGAGGAGCAATTATATGTTTAGCTATTGAACAAATAACGTATAGAATATTCCAAAAATATCTTAAAATCGTGTTTGTTGAATGTTGAAACAATCCGCTATAATTTTGTATTGGTCATTTTGACAAATGATGAGAAGAAAAATTCACTTGTTGCACCGATAAAAATTTTGAATTTTTCAATGTTTTCTCTTTTAATTTCTTGCATAAATTAATACAAATATTTTTGCCCATTTGAAATAAATAATAAAATGTCATTGGATGATCATTTAATTCCTCAACAATCCATTCATAACCTGTTAATTTTAAAATTTTTTGATATATATGTTTATCATTGTGCATCAAATTGTACTTATAGTTCAGATAAATCGTCAATAATTGTTTGACTTCGTCATTAGAATCAGAAAAAAGATCATCTAGACCATATACCTATCAAAATAAAAACAATTAATCTAAAAAATCACTAAAAATAATATCTCTGTATAATAAAAAAAAAATCCAACTGATTTCTAATAATAACCAAATTTTCAATGTTAATTAAATAAATCCAGGATCAAATAAAAAGTTTGTACAACACAATAGATGACAAGCCAAAAAAAATGCAAAAAAGTAATAATAAAGAATCAAACTTGGATATTCAAAATTCAATATTTCTTCCTTTCGTCGGACATGGCTAAAAACATCTCTTTTCATAGTGAATCATTATCGATAAGTTTAACATCTTTTGTAAGAGACAATTAATCTATTCTATCAAGGTTTTGCAGTGTTTCAAGATATTTAAAAATTTATTCTTTATTACGGCTCGATTGTATTTCAAAATTATCTTTTGAATTACCAACCGAGATGAATGTTGTTCCTAAACTCATTTTCTTTCAAAAAAGTTATATTTTTTTCTTTGAACTTTCTCCAATGCAGATCTATGCTTGAGCCAATGCGTTTGAAATAGTTCTCTTTTTTTTTTTCCATTATTATTAGATCATTTATCACTTATTTTCTTATCAAATTTTTTTTTTTTAAAAAATTTGTATCTTCACTCATTTCATTAGAACTATCAAATTCTTTATTATTATTTTTATTTTCACTAATAGAAGTTATTTTCGTAGAAGATGAGAATGAGTTACGATAACAGTTGTATCACCATAAATAATGCACAATTTTTCGTATTCCTTACAACTTTTTTTTTTAAAATTTTCTTGCCATCTTATTTAGTTATTGGCAAAACATATATATCAACATATATATATTATACTAAAAATTGATCATAATATTAATTATACACTACTTATAATAATTAATAAATAAATTTATTAATATAAAAATATACTTTGTATAATTTTTGTCACACATTGTCACTTGCAATAACTTGATTAGTTATTGAGTTGTGTCCGCTTTCTGTCTCTTTCAATAAATTATTGAAATGCTTCAATTAGTATCTAAAACTATTAAATTTATTCTTGCCTTGAGCGGTGGTCGACACTCCAACATTAATAAAAAAGAATAATAATAATAACAAATAACAAGAGATTTTAGGCAAATTAATAACTAAACCCTAAAATCCATCTTTTAGAGTTTCTTATTTCGTATTTAGTTTACAGAAAACACTTCATTAAGAGTTTGGGGGCAATATATGGCCTTATTCCATAATAAATAAGGAAAATTGAGAAACTAAATAAATAAATAAATAACTGAAAATGCTTATTTAACTTTGATAGTCCTGCATCTGGATTTAAATTGTATTGGGAATTAATGAAGGTTCAAGAAAATTTTTATTCAAAGTAGAATTCTCTGCTTTGAGATAATTGGGTTCTCTCATATGAGCCTTTTTGGACCAGCAAAATTATGTAGAAAGGGAAGGAAATCCTTCAAAGACAGCCTACTATATCTGCACTATGATTTCTAGTGAATCACCTTGTAAACAAAATGCCACTGTAGACAAGAAAAACTAGAGGAAGGTGGGAGGAGGATAAGGAAAAAGGAGAGAAGTACAAGACTTGACTATGTTTGTACTTGCTTTTCTGGCCTGTGGTGATCTTGTACAGACAAGCAGTCATTTAATCTCAAAGTGTTTGATTGCTGCTAATAGTTTGTATTTTATTTGGCTTCTTATTACTGGATTCATTTGCATTTTCCATTTAGGGATTTATATATATTTTATGCTTTTAGGTGTTTGAGGTCAATAATGACGCCAAAATGAAGAGAACGAGGCTAAGGCCACTACCTTCTGGGCGTCTTACAATACCACATGCTTTGACATGGGCATCTTCTGTTGGTTTAACTGGTACTGCCTTATTGGCATGCAAGGTGACGATATAATTACAGCTTCACTAACTTTTTTCCTCTAAATTATTTGACTTTGATAATGAACTATTTTCAGCACCCCAGTACTTAATGTGCTTGGAGCTGAGGGACTAATGGTGCAGCTTCTCTGACAAGGTTATTGCAGGCAAATATGTTGGCAGCTGGGCTTGCAGCTTCCAATCTTATTCTTTATGCTTTTGTCTATACACCATTGAAGCAGATTCACCCAGCCAACACATGGGTTGGGGCTGTTGTTGGTGCCATTCCACCCCTCCTTGGGTAATTCCTTCCTCTAGAATTTGACTTTTTTACTGCACATGTTTTCTAATGGATCCTTGCCGTATTTTAACCCAAAATTTTGGGCTTCATCACACCCTGAGATGGGTTTGCCAGCCAAGTATTTACACATGGGATTGCCCCTTGCCCTAAGCAAAGTGTGTAACATCTAGTTTTACTTTTGTCCAGCACTGCATCTGGCTCATGCTTTTCTTGTATGTGTTTTCAGGTGGGCTGCAGCTTCTGGCAATGTTTCACTCAATGCAATGATACTTCCCACTGCACTGTATTTTTGGCAAATACCTCACTTCATGGCCCTTGCATATTTATGTCGCAATGATTATGCTGCTGGAGGGTATGTGCATATGCTGTGATTTCAAAATTATTTGCGGATCCTAATTTGTTATCATTTTTTTTTGTATAAAAACTTAAGAAAAAGTTGGTGTGATGTGGGAATATTTAATATGGATACCAGTTGGCACAATAATTTTGAGGTGGTGACTTAAGACATGTCTGTAACAGATTTTTCTGATTTTTATTCTTAGGTTTAAGATGTTCTCTCTTGCTGATGATTCTGGTCAGAGAACTGCCTCAGTTGCTCTCAGGAACTGCCTGTATTTGGTCCCACTGGGGTTTTTAGCATATGACTGTAAGTTCCCGTCAATGAGAAGTTGAGATCGCTGATTTAATGCAATTCAGATGAATTAGTTGGTGTTTTTAAAGCATCTTACTAGGAAATACATGATTCTCAGTCTGTAGTGCCGAAAATTTTGTCTGTAATCTGTATTAATCTTACTCAATTCAGATAAAGCCTCCATCTTACTTAAGTACCCATCCATGATTGTATTAAGCAAACGGTCAGATATTCCTTATGGCCTGTATGTTGTTCTGAGGACTGAGTTTTGCCTTCTTGAAAAGATGCCACTATAATATGAATTAAAACTTGTCCCGGTGAAAGCCGTGGAGGTATAATCTCAGATAATAAGTTGATTTACTGAATATTGTTATGCAGGGGGTGTGACTTCTGGCTGGTTTTGTGTTGAATCATCACTTATTACTCTATTAATAAGTGCTTCAGCATATTCATTCTATCAAGACCGAACAATACAGAAGGCCCGGAGAATGTTTCATGCCAGCCTTTGGTATCTTCCTGTATTTATGGCCGGGCTTCTGATTCACCGCCTTTGTGATGACCAGCAAGGTCTTGCCGAGGACAGTAAGCTTTCATCTGTCAGCGAAGCAATAATACCGGAGTTTGGAAATGAGAGCCAGAAGAGCAAAGAAAGGCATATAATTGGTGGTACTCAAGCACGCCCACCTGTAGCATACGCATCGGTTGCACCATTTCCTTTTCTGCCAGCGCCTTCGTATGCTTTTCCTTAACATTTCTAAATGCTTAGCTGTTTCTATGTTGAATCAATAAAATGAGAAGCCAAACCTCTGTAAGTTCCAATTTGAGTTGTTTCTCACTTTCCGAACCCTTTGTTCGGTTTTTCGCTTGTTTTTGTAATTTGTAAATTTTGTTGATTATTTTTTTTTTATAGCAGGGCAGTGAGCTCTGACTTGAGGAGTTTTGACAATGCTTAGTGATTTGTAGGGTGTGCGATGGTTGGTTCGGTTTAATAATCGAACCGAAATAATTAAAAATTGAAATTTTAAAATTTTGAACAACCGAATCGAATTGAACTATTTAAATAATTGAATACTAATTGAATCGAATTTTTTGATTTGTTCGGTTAACCAAAAAATTAAAAGTTAAAATTATTTTTTTTTAAAAATAAAAAATTATGTTTACAAATTATATAAAATTATAAATTATAATGTACTGAAATAAAAATATTTAAACTGTATAAAATAAAAATTTAAATTAAAGATAAAATTTTAAAATATATAATAAATAATACAATAAAAATTATTAAATAAATTTTTTTATTAAATTGATATTTAATTCAATCGTTAAAATTTTAAATTATCATAAAAATTAATAATTGATGAATATATTCATATAATTTTTAACTCAAAATAAGATAATTTGTATGTATAAAATAATTATTTTATTAAAAAATTATATAATTACATAAAATTTCTGTTGGTTTGATTTTTTTATGGTTTTTTTTTTCAAAAATTGAACCGAATTAAAAAATCAAAAATTTTTATATTATAAAATTGAAACTGAATCAAAAAATTGAAATAAATTAAAAAAATCGATCGATTTTTTTGTTTGAACCGCTTAGTGATTTGTTTGTAAATAGGGTGTGGCATCCATGTATCAAAAATGTAAAATGATTATTGGTATAAAATTGGATGCTGCGAAATAAAAGAGTGATGGTCACAAATATCAAATCCGAGGTGGCAGAATGAGAAGAAATTTATTATACTATTCCTATGTTAATTTAAAATAGGGATGATATATAAATTTTCTCTTAAATTATTATCATTTGTCAAAATTTTTTTTAAATTAATTGTTTATTTAATTATTCTTCTAAATTTATTGAAAATATAATATTAGTTATTTGAACTTCTTTAAAATGTAAAAGTTATATTCTATACTATTAAAAATATTATATTATATTTTTTCAAATTTATTAAAAATATCAAATTATCTCTTCGTTACTGTTTGTCATGCATTTTTATGTATTTTTTGTAAATTGATAAGTGTTTATATATGGGATAATCTAATATTTTTAATTAGTTTAGAAGGTATTCTAATATTCAATTAGTTTAGAAGAAAAATATGATAAATGGTAATAGTTTAGGGGGCAATTTATTTATTAATACTTTAAAATAAGAAATCTAACCAAGAAAAATGGACCAAACAAACTAGCTAAAACCAGAACCTTGGCAGCAATGACACGATGGAGCAAGTCAATGAATAAAATTAAAAGAGAAATGTCCTTGATAGGGTGTTAGGTCGTAATTGATTATTGGTGGATATTGCAGTAAATTTTCATTAAAAAACTAATAATAATTGATGACAAGGAAAAATGCGTTGCGAGTTTCTGGCAATTTCGAACACCTGCAAAAGGCAAATAATGGATCGGCGGGTTTCCAATAAGGGAGCCTCCGACGATCAAGTTAGAGATTCTGAGTGAAAGGATAAGGGATTTTTTGGCAAGAAATTAAGTTATATTTTCATATCTGTCTTTGCTCCTTTTATAGGTGAACTTAACGCATTTTCCGGAGCTAATGGGAGGAGTTTTTTGTTTTTACTGGCCACTAACCCATTATCGATGAATCTTGAGGGAACGTGGGTTAGTGGCGGTTGTCTGTCCAACGTGGTGGAGTTATTTTCGGGGCTAGCCTGTTGCCGCTCTATAGCTCGGCTAGACGCTCCCGAGAAGTTTAGGATTAGGTCGGTTTGCCGGGCTCTCTTTGGTCGAGGTGTTCGGTTTATCTCGGACCGTTGAACGGCCTAACAGACTGGTTGTTATCATAAGTCCCCCCCCAGAGAGCGATATTTATGTCTGCAACTGGCGGATAATCGCCGAACAAGTTTACATAGTAATGCCGGATTTGAGCTCGTGGCGATTGTGCCGAATGAGCTGGTGCGGCAGCCTGAGTTCTTAGTGATTACCGAACTATGATTTGAAGTTCGGTCACATAGGTCGGTATATGTGACCAGGTGTTGGGGACTGTATGGCAGGGTTGCCTTGCCATACGCGCTTTTACAAGATGACGCCGTTTCCCACGCGTGCATTTATTGAAGAGCATTTATAGCTCCCTATTTTACCAAGGGTAACGACTACTTTACTGTGTGTAACGGCTAGGGGTGCCTTAATCTGAGTGTGCAGCTTTAAACACGCTATCCCAAGTGCGGATCCACCGCCACATGCACGGCTCGGATTCACTGCAACATCTTATATAAACCTCCTTTCCCATTCTTCATTTTCGCTTTCGCTCACTGCATTTCTTTTTTGCTTTCTCTTCTGTGTTTATCGCTTTGGAGCATCGAAGTCGTTGTCTCCTTCTCGCAACTTTTTGCTTATTTTCACCAGGTTTGTTTCCCATCCTTCTTCTTAATTTTTTGTACTTCATTTTAGCTTTTTTGCTATGAGTTCGGAGAGATCTTCGAGTGAAGGAGTCAGGGCCAGTGGGGATGCTCCTAGTGGCAGTATCCCGGGTATGAGTAGGTGTTCTTCTTCAAGTGAGGGGGTACAGCCTGTCGATATAAGCCGGACTGCTACATAGTCTAAGAAGAAAGCTCCTCGCCGACTACCTGGAGTGGGGAGCATAGGCTCGACAGTTAAAGAGGAGGAGCTCGGCTCTCTCCTTGCCCAACTAACTTCAGAGCCTGACTATTTCGTTAGCAGACCCAGCACCTCACAGAGGGCGAACATCGAATTTGCTAACCAGAGGAAGACAACTATTTATGAGGCACAACTGGAGGCCAGTGTTCGCCTCCCTCTGACGAGCTTCGAGGTGAGCGTGCTAACGTATTTCAAGATGGCTATCGGGTAACTCCACCCCAACGCTTAGCGGACCCTTTTCGCACTCCAGATTTGGGCGGTGGAACAGGGCATAGAGCTCACCTTGAACTTGTTCCGAGCAACACATATGGTCGGTCTCCGAGGACCACAATTACATACAAGCTCGACCCGGATATGGGGTGTCTACTGGGAACCCGGAGTCCCTAAAAAAGTGGAAAGATCGGTTCTTCCTGGTGGAGAGAGTGCAAGCTGACTTCCAAGTGCGCACAACGTGGGGGAGATACTCGAACCGTAACGACGGTAATATGTGGCTCTCCGATGAAGAGGAGTTGATCTTATCTCGTTGGAGGGAGCTGGCCCGGGATAAGTGGGACTTGAAGAATCTACTGGATCCTTGTGGTTCGAAGTTGGTTCCTCGTCCAAGAAAAGGTAGTGTGCGATGCTTTCCTATTTCATGATACTAATGAGTTGTTTTAATTTGTTTTCTATTTGCAGCTATGATGAAGATGAGCTGAGCTGCGGAGATTATGAGAGCAAAGAGGCAGAAACTTGCCACAGGTTCGTCAAGCATGCCCGTGGTCGTGAAGGAGGAGGAGGTGAACCCTCCTCTCGAAATTCCGACGGCGACGACCACCGTAGAGGTCTCGAGGACTCCAGTTGCTGAGCCTTGTGGGATTTCGGTTGCCAAGGCTGAGGTTGCCGCGCCCTCTGAGATCCAAGGCCGTGGCGATAGGGAGCCAAGAGAGCTCCAGACCATCATCAGTGAACTCCACGAGTTTTGGGAGGCTATGGGGGATAAATACTCCTCCCAGGATGCGAATTTCAGCACCTTCGTGCATATAGCGTCATGCGTGCCGAAGGAAGTTGCTCCCCTCACTGCCTTGAGTGCCGAGCATTTGGCTGAACGGTTAAAGAGGCATCAGCTCGAGGTAAGTAGTTCGGAATCGTCCGTATTGTTCCTCTTTTGAAAACACCTTTATACATGTATTTTTGTGTTTTGTAGGGCTCCCAATTGATCGGTGCGAGATGAATGATCTAATTGCGAAGCGTCGCTGGGTTGACTCCAACCTCGGCGCTATGAGATCAAGGATGGGCGAAGTTGAGGAGAAGGCTCGTAGAGTCCACGAGCAGGCCAAGGAAAAAGCTCGCAAGGCCCAAGAGCAAGTTGAGGAGGCCGCAACGAAGGTGGCCGAGCTGGAGGCCGTTTTGTCTGCGGAAAAGGAGTCCAATTTCGCTCTGCAAGCTGAACTCGACCGATACAAGGAGAAGGAGGCCGAGTGGGAGAAGAGGGAGGAGGCTCGGGAGGAGAAGGATGCTGAAGTTTTGGCAGAGAAGTGCATGGCGTTTAGCACTAAGATTTCTGCTACCGTAAAGGGGAGATATCCCGAACTTGACCCGTCCTTCCTGGATGACGTGTATCCAGATGAGGACTAAATCATTGTAATACATTTTCCCCTTAATGAAAATCCGAGCTTTTTCCCTTCTCCTTATGTTTTAAGTTTGCTATTCGTGTTCGGTTTAATTAACCTACGATCGGTTTTTTCGGTATAATATAAAATCGCTAAATCGCACCTAATTACATAAAGACACTGCCCGAGGAAAGGGCTATTTAAATAGTGAGTACGGCACGACGCGTACCTTTTGTTTGGAACTTCGGCGTAAGGGATTCGGAACACCGGGCTGACTATGGCCTTAAGTCGGTGTAATCAGCGTACTTAGAGGGATTGAGCATCATTAGAGGGTCGGACTTTTAGGACAATGATTCCGAGCCTCTGCCTTTAGTGTAATTGATTTTGCAAGTTAAGTTTTGCGGCGAATGGAGCCGAACTTAATTTAGTGATTATACTATTTTGGCGGAGATGCCGAGGCATTTAACCGTAGGTATGCTTATCCTTGTTAATGAGTTTAGCAGCGTATTGTGCCAAACTTGATTTGATAATAAGGCGATTTTGGCGAAGTTACCGAGCCTTTTAACCATAGGTGTACTTAGCCTTGTTGGCAAGTTTAGCAGCGTATGGTACCGAACTTGATTTGATAATAAGGCGATTTTGGCGAAGTTGCCGAGCCATTTAACCATAGGCCTAATTAGCCTTGTTAGCAAGTTTAGCGGCGTATAGTGCCGAACTTGATTTATAGACAGGGCTCTATTGGCGACAATGCCGAGCTTGTGGATATATCCTGTTATAAATTTGACAAAGTATTTTGCCCAGAATATGTTGTTCATTAATCTTATGTCCGGCAGGCAGAAACATCTGCTGATCTTGCAATGAGGATAAAACATCATGGCAATCAATTGCGATAGAAAATAAGAAACAATGACACGATAAAAAATTAAGGAAGATGAAACATGAACCAGTACAAAGTAGGGCGCGATGTGTACCGTGCTACTGATAAAATGGTTTGAGGTTGAGTCCGTTCCAGGAGTGCGGGAGTCATTTTCTCGCGACATTTTCTAGCCTGTAAGCCCCGTTCTGACTTGCTTCCCGGACTATGTATGGCCCTTTCCAATTGGGATCCAGCTTGCCTACCCCTGCCGATGTGGAAGCAGACACAACCTTTTTTAGTACCATTTGCCCGACTCTGAAGGACCTTGCCTTGATCCTACGGTCGTGGTAAGCCGTCATGCGCTGCTTGTATGCCGCAGAACATATCTGGGCGTACTCCCTCCTTTCTTCGAGCCGATCTAAATTATACGTCAGACCCACGTTGTTCTCTGCATTGGGGGAAGATGCTCGGACTCCTCGGATCCCTATCTCACAAGGAATGACTGCTTCAGTGCCATATGTGAGTGCGAATGGTGTCATCCCTGTTGCTGACCGGGGCGATGTTCGGTAGGCCCATAGCACATTGTTAAGCTCTTCGGTCCATAGGCCTTTGGCATTTTCAAACCTTTTCTTGAGTCAGGATAAGATAGTTCTGTTCGTCACTTCGGTTATCCCGTTGGATTACGGATGGTAAACCGAGGTGAAGTTCAACTGGATCTTTAGCTCCGAGCAGAAGTTCTTGAAAGCCTGACTATCAAACTGTTTGCCATTTTCAGATATAATTGAGTGGGGGATACCGAACCTCGTTATGATGCTTTTGTTCAGGAACTTGAGGATGTTCGCTGGTGTAATAGTTGAAAGTGGCTCTGCTTCCACCCATTTGGTAAAGTGGTCCACCGCTACCACCAGGAACCGCCTCTTTCTTGTTGCTCGGGGGAAAGGGCCCAGTATGTCAATGCCCCACTGGACGAAAGGCCATGGGCTATGGATTGGTTTCTGCTTTGCCGAGCTTTGGTGTGGAATGTTTGCAAACTTTTGGCATTTGTCACATCTTTGGACCAGAGTCTTAGCATCAGCCTCCATGGTCGGCCAATAATACCCCTGTAAGAGAGCCTTCCGAGCTAGGGCTTGTACGCCTTCATGGGCCCCGCATATGCCTTCATGAATTTCTCTGAGGATGTAGTTCCCTTCTTCATTACTCACATATAAAGACCACGGATTGGAGAAAGATCTCCTGTACAGCTTGTTGTCCATCACAACATATAAGCTCGATTTTCGAACTATTTTTTGGGCTTGGGTTCGGTCCTCTGGCAAAGTTTCCGACCTCAAGTATTGATAAATGGGTAAGCGCCAACCTTCCATTGGCTCCTGAACTTGAACCTGATAGGTCTCATAGGTGGGGCGCGAGATGATGATGGAAACGATGTCTGAAGTGTCAACCGAGCTATTGATATTAGCTTTCTTTGCCAAAGTATCTGCCTCTGTGTTATCTGATCTGGGTATCTGAGTAATGGACCAAGCTGCCCCCTTTTCCTCAAGCACGGCTAACAGGGAAGAGGCTAACTCTTTGTAACGGATCATTGATCGATCTTTAGCTTCGAAGTTTCCTTTCAACTGACTGACCACCAGTTGAGAATCGACGAAAACGATGGGTTTGAATTATGTTAATAGTAGAAAATTAAGATTTAATACCATTAAAATAGACCAATCTGAATAGAACAAAATTAATAATAAATATGGTTGAGTATTTATATCAATTAATTAAAGTATACATCATGATTTGCTCAAGGGTGGAGATGCGCTATCTATGAGAGCAGGTACTTCTTAAGCCTATATAGTAACCAGATAAAATTATCATTTTATTCGAACCTATTAGTTACTGGTCGGCATCCCACACTATGCACGGATCGCTTTGTTAAAGAAAAAAATATGATTTAAAAAAAATTATGTTTATTTAATAAGTTTTGTTTTTCATTAATTACAAATAGTGAAATTTTATTTATATAATAACGTAAATTGTGAAATACTTATTTTTTCATTTATTGGGCAGACGCAAAGTGAAAAATTTGCTAAGTCAAAACTTAAAATTACAGAGAAATAAAAATTGATGGGATTTATAATTGAAAAATCAATTATCATTACTTTCAATTATTTAAAATTATCAACTCTAAACACCCTCAATGTCTGTATTCCAAAATTTTGAGAGAACTAAAAAGTCCAGAGATGCTAGGATGGACTCAACAGGTAAGGGAAAGATGGACCCAATTAGGACAGTATGGTCCCTTCCCTTTGCTGATCTCGTTAAAATTAATTCGGATGCTTCGATTTCTATTGGAGGAGTTGCTACTTGTGGTGGGGTGTTGAGAAATCATCAAGGCAGCTAGTGTAGTGGATTTGTGGTTAATCTTGGGCCTTGTCCCATCCTGGTAGCCGAACTTTGGGGCATCTTCTATGGGATTCACAGGGCGAAGGAGGATGGATCTCACAAAATTATTGTTGAAAGTGATAACAAAATGACTGTTGATATGATTAATGGTAATTGCTCAGTGGGCTTCACTTGTAGCTCACTCATTGATCATATCCGTAGACTATCAGAAGATTTCTCATACATCACTTTCCATCATATCTACCGGGAAGCCAATTTTGCAGCGAACTTTATGGCTCATTTAGGCCATGTCTTTCCTCCAGGATATCATGTTTTGCTGTCTCCTCCGCTTGGGTTGAAAACCTGGCTTTGCCATGATATGATTGGCATTCCTTTTGTTTGTTAGCATTTGTTTTGTGGGCATCGCTCACCTCTTATTACCAAAAAAAAAAAACAAGTCCAGAGATGACAAAAAGAGAAAAAAAAAATTCAAACTCTTACGGAATTGCAACATTATTAAAATGTTTTAATTTTATCAATTTATATATAGAATTTTCAAATTATATCATTATATGCACCAAAAGAGAAATCATTGAACATTATGAAAATTAAGAGGACTTCAACAATAGATAGGATACAAAAGCATGCATTATATTACATTTATTAGATCACACTCACCATCCAATTGTAAATTATTTTAGCATGTAGAGGTGCATCTTTATTTTTTTATTTTCTTGATTTAAAAATAGAAACAAAAGATAGCTTATTTTCCATGGCGATTTGATCCTGAACCAGCTCTGGAACCAGCATAAGACCCTGCAGATGAGCCAGCTTCTGATCCTGCACCTGAACCACCATTAGATCTTGAAGAAGAAGAAGAACTGGAGCTTGAGCTAGAACTAGAACTTGACCCGGATCCAGACCCAGAACCCGCTCCAGCACCAGAACCAGAGCCACTACCACCAAGTCCAAGCCCTACTCCAACCCCCAATCCAACCCCAACTCCACCAAGGTCCAACCCTAGGTCCTTCCTTGCAACCCTACTTTCACTCACTGCAAATGATGAAATTAGCAATCCAAGAATGCCCAAAACCTTGAAATTTGCCATTCTTGAAGTCAATTGAACCGTGTTCAAGCTCTTCGACTACTAAATATTGTTAAAATAGTGTAGGTTTGTGGTGAGATGGGTAGTGAAATTTTGATCAATATTTATACTTGTAGAAAGTGAGTTTCGTTTTTTTTTTTTTTTTGGTAAATTTAAAGTATGTAGGTGTGTATACAGTAGCAGGAGTTAGTGGAGGCACATGTGCTCCGTTTGGTTTGTTATTAAAAAAAAAGTCAGTTCAAGTGGTAAAAAAATACAGATTTTTTTAAATAAAATTTTAAATTCAATTATTATCCTATACATAGAATGCGGTTGAGAAGAATTATTTTTATTTATGAATAGATAGTTTTTAAATTCTATAAATTTAAAAAATCATATCAAATTGAGAATGATGGGTAAAGAAAGTGAAAAAGAAAAATGTGATATGAACATTGTTTAGTTTGTGGCTGAAAGGGCTGCATAGAGTAATGCAGTCTCTAATGTTGGAGGCCACGATATTATTGCGAGTGAAGGTGTCGATTGCCGACCTATGCCATGAATCCCACTAACCTTAGATAGTGGAGAATTATTGGTTTATACTATTTTAATATTGATCATAAGTGGAGAGGAAGAAGTTGTTGTTTTTTTTTTCCAAGATTTAGAGCACGAAATTTAAGGGTTTTTGATTTATTTTAGTATTAGTCATTTTTTAGCTAATGGATACATACAGTTGTTTAATATAAGATAAATATGAGTTGCTATATAATATAATATGTGAACTTGATCATAATATAATAATTTTGAAATTATACATTGACTCAAGAATGTTTTAAATTTGACACGGATGATTAATTTGCATGTAATCAGCTAATAAAGAAATGAATTTATAAATTAATATTAATTGGTTCAAATGATGTGTTATTTGTTTTCTTTAAATAAAGTTTCGAATTAAGTTTTGTAAATGATAAAAATTATTATTAAAAAATTTTATCTTTATAATAGACCAATCTGATTCAAGCTAAATACATCTAGGGGCTCGGAAGAGTTGTGAATTAAGTGGAATAATTAATAGTTGTTGGTTTAAATGGTAAAAATTTAAAGAATGAGTTATTTTTCTATTTTTTTATTTCATTGTAAATTTTTATTTTTAAATTGGTGAAAAAAAATTAATAGTTGTTGGTTTAAGTGGTAAAAATTTAAATTTTATCTTTATTTTATGCATGAATATATAAATTTGATAAACCGTTCTTAATTATAGATCTAACAATATCTGCGGGTTTAAAAAAGTTTGAGGAGATTGTAGGAAAAAAAAATTACATGTAAATTTTTAGTCCTCCACTAGCTATGTTCATTGTTGCGTCAAATTATTTTGGAAAAGATGAATATGCATTTAGTAACAAAATTTCCGAAACATTTAACTATACAGACATATATAAAAGCTAGCAAGCTATATTCTGAGGCAATTTGCAATAAGCTAATAGTCTAATACAAATATTATTTAAAATATCCAATCATTCATACATTTGCAAAATGCAAAATAAATTCTAAGTTGATTACACCACATCTAGCTATGTGCGCGTTACTCGTCATTAGGCATATGATTAGGCTGTCCATAAAAATTAATTATCAATTTATAGTACGAAACTAACCCACTTGTCTGCCATATTCAAAGGGAGATTTATATGTTATATATATACATGTCAAATATAATTATTATAAGATGAATTTTTTTATTTTTCATATTATAAGATGATTATAACTTCAAAATACCCAAACAAATAAACATGCTTTGTAATGCTGTCTTTTCTTTCTTTACTGTCAACTTCAGAAAACAAATAAATATATGTTGGCAAAGGAAATTAGAAAAAGAATAAAGCTGTACCGCATGTATATATATAATGATGATGGACACTTGCATTGCAAGGCAAGTTATGATACGGAGGACTGTTACTTTCCACGCCCAAATTTAGGGATGTGCGAATTTCCATTAAAATCGAATCAAATCGATCAATTTTTTAATTATTTTTAATTTTTTAATTTGGTTTTAATTTGAAAATTTTAAAAAATTTGACTATTTTTGTTCGATTCGATTTTAAAAAGAGAAAATCACAAAAAATTAACCCGACCGATGTTCTATTAATTGGGTAATTTTTTGAATTTCTTAATTCAATAATTATTTTATTTTGAGCTGCAAATTATGAATAAACTTATCAATTATTAATATCTATTTTTTATTTGATAATTTAGAATTTCGGCATTTATTGATTAACAATTTTTATTGTATTATTTATTATGTATTTTGAAATTATATCTTTAATTTGGACTTTTATTTTGTACAATTTGAATGTTTTTACTTTAATATATTATGATTTGTAATTTTGTATAATTTTTGAATATCATTTTTTATTTTTTAAACAAATAATTTTAATTTTTAATTTTTCGGTTAACCGAACTAAAATAACCGATAATTTTAGTTTGATTAATATTCAGTTATTTTATTAATTCGGTTGAGTTTGGTTAGCTAATTTTTCAAACAATCAATTTTCGGTTTTTTCGGTTCGATTATTGAACCGAATCCACCGTTGCACACCCCTGCCCAAATTATTCCCAAATTATTGTGACTATATTCTATCCATCGCACCCCTCAGCCGCGAACTTAAGACCACACGGCCATGAATATATAATAATAATAATAATAATAATAATAATAATAATAATAATAATAATAATAATAATAATCTTTATTAGTAATCACCATCTTTATATATTTATCTATATACAAAAAAGGATATATATACTCGAGAGGAAAAACATATGCACTTAAAGTCCTTTCTTTGAACTCTGTTTCCGATATGGCAAATGGAAATGAGAAGATCTACAATGGAAATTCTAGGTTTGTGGCGCGGCGAACTATATCTAATTTCTTGCTTACTTATTATATAAAATTCTATGAGTTATAACATTCTGTAACATGGAATTGTTCACTAATTGAATTTTTGCTAATATCAAAATTTGAATTAATATCCTTGTTAATCCTTTTTTCGCAATTCCTAACCTCCTGCACAATTCCAATTCAGGTTATCCTGCAAATAAATTTAACGTAAATATGCAAAAATAAAAAAAAATAAGTCATCTAATAATCATAAATTTATTACAGACAAACTAATCACTACCTCTGAAAGTTGAAAATAGTTTTTTTAATCACAAAGAACAAGAGAGAGACACACACACATATGCCTAAACACAGCGAAGGAGAGAATACACATCAACCAAACCCTAATTTCATTATCTCAGACACTGCCATCTACTAATAGTCTGGTGTTCATGTGCCTGTCTCGATGTGCAGAAGGTTAACTTTTTAATCTCTCCTATTATTACTTGGACTGTTATAGATAAAAATAATATTTTTTTTATATATTTTACATTAAAAGTCCATATATAATACATACGATACTAAATCATCTCTCTTTTTTCTTTTAAGCTCCTCAATCGCCACCGCTGCCGTACCCTGACCCATATCCACCGCCCTCACCATACCCTTCTCCATTGCCGGAGCCATTTCCTCCACCACGTCCAGAACCACCTCCACCACCTCTACTGCCACCTGAACCAGACCCAGCCCGGGATCCAGCATAGGAACCGGCTTCAGAGCCTGCACCAGACTCTCCAGAACTTGAAGACCTTGATGAAGAAGATGAACTTGAACTTGATGAAGAGCTTGATCCTGAACCCGAACCCGACCCCGACCCAGCCCCCGAACCACTGCCACTTCCTCCTAAACCCAGGCCAACTCCTGCCCCAAGTCCAACTCCTACACCCCCAAGATCCAAACCCAAATCCTTTCTTGCAGCTCTGCTCTCAGATTCTATAGCTGACAAGGCAATAAGCAAAGCTATGAAAGCTAACGATTTGAATGCAGCCATTTTCAATGAAAGATTAAAGAACAGTTATCAGATAATCAGAATCAAAATGTGGAATATGCATAAGATTTATGAGACTTTTCTTGGTTGGAGTATGGGGAGAGATATTAGGTATTTATATTGAAGAAGTGCGAGGTTTGAGCTTGAAGTGGAATTACACGTGGCTAATTGTGGATTTATGTGGCTGAGAAAGCTAATTTTTTAATATTTTTTTATCGTTCTAGTTTTGGACATTTGTTTCAATGTTTGTGTTAATTGTTACCGACCCATTATGGGATGCACCCACTATAACTATTATGCATTTTGCTCTTCAACCGAAGTGGGCACTGTAAGCATCTTATTTGTCATCACCACAAATTACTTGAAAATGTAAATTAAAATCAAAGTTTCTACCAGTAAATTTTATTTATTTATTTATTTTTACAAAGGAGAGTTACAATATAATTATGATAACTTTTATTTTATTATCTCTAGTCTCCATGATGAAGGCTTATAAGATCCAACAGGAAAGGAGCGAACTAAATCTATATAAAGGATTAAAAAATTTGAGAAGAGTCAAAACGTACGTAGAAAACAATTTACAAAGTCAAAATATAATTTATGAAAAAGATATTAAAAAATAAAATATAAAGTTAGCCCCTTTTGATTTATGTGTAGATAGATCTCCCTCTATCCTGAAGTCTTAGTTTAAAGTCCAATTAATAATAATAATAATAATAATAATAATAATAATAATAATACATGCATGTGTTTTCCAATATCAGGAGCTTCTCCAGAAAGTTCTATTTTCATCTATCTATATGATCATTGAAACACATGCAACTTCAGTGTCATTTTCCTTATTTATCTATGCTATTACTGCTGTACTCCACTGTTCAAAATGATCACTCGTCACTATCATGTCTATTACAATATATTTTTAGAAATATATTTTAAATTGTTTTCTTAATTTATGTAAAACAACAATTTTTCAACATATTTAGAATGTTTTAAGCATTCAAGTGTTGCATTAAAATGCTAATCTGCTACAATAAATTTAGACAATAAGAGCAGATATAATGCTTATCAAATCTTTTCTGTAGAATACTTTTGTTATATGACAACATTTTGATAGGTGCTACATTTGGTCTAGTTTTTTTTTAAGCTATTGTAGCGATTTGAACATTTTAACGCAACACTTAAATGCTTGTAACATATCAAAAATATTTTTAAATTAGATGTTGCAAATGAATCGGGACATAAATGAATGAGCTATAAATGGACTAGAAAAATATGAATTATAAATGAACCAATGTCCAAATAAATTTGATGGATTTGAGCTGACTGATGGGCCATAAATAATATTAATATTTAGTAAAGAAATGTATTAATTTTACTTTCAAACCCAAATAACCAACTTGCAACATGCTATCTCCGAATAACTTTCTATAAGAAAATGTTACAAAATCCAACTTGTAACAAGGAGAAAAGAGTTGAAGAACCATCAACTTGAAATGAAATTTAGGTTGTATAGAACATGTTGGAGAAGGAATTTGATTAGGGATGGCAACCAGACCAGTCTTTTAGGCTATATAACATATCTATTTTATTTATTGAGAAAATAAATAATTATAGGTAAATTTGGATATCCATCTAGTATCTTGAATATTAACTATTTGAATTCCTTTGTATATTTAGTTGCGAATAATGACTTCTTATAGTTATTGTCATGTTAAATTTGGTTTACCTTAAACAATTAAAATATAATATTTTGCTATCATACTTTATTACAGTAATATTTTTGTACACTTTTTAATTTATAAGTTTTTTATATAATTTTTATTTAGATGTCAATTTAAAAATTTACTAAATTATGGTTTTCAATTTTTTTAATTATTTTATAAATTGTAATTCTATTAAAATTTATATTTTTTATTTAAATTAATGTATTAATTAAATTAATAATGATAAGGATATAAATATGTATGGATATTGAAAAATGAATTTGAAATGAATATAAAAATGAAGTAATAAACATAAAATTGTTGTAAATAAATGAATTTATGAATGTACATAAATCATATTTAAACTCCCATTTTTGTAACTCATGTATTTACTTTATAACTCATATGTTTATGTCTTTTTATGTAACCTATATTCCTAAGCCTATAAATAGAGATTTCTTCCATAAAATACATACAAGAAAAAGATAATAAGAGAATACTTATTTTCTCTCCATTCCTCTCTAAACTCATTCTATTGTCTTTATTCTTATATTCTATTCTTATCATATTTCATATAGTTTTCGTATTTTATAACACGTTATTAGCATGAATTCGCTCCACAGAATGGATGTTTCATATTCTTTATTTGGGCCCATACTCAATAATGAAGATGTTTGCCTTGGTGATAGTATACAACACATACCATACTCAAAAATAAAAAATATTTCTATCATTTGATATTGAAAGATGCTAATGTTAATACTATATCGGGTAATACACAGTTAATTGAAGGCTTTGGAAGAGCTCCTATATTATTACCTGAAGGAACAAAACTTACTATAAATGATGCATTATTTTCTTTAAAATCTTGAAGAAATTTGTTAAGTTTTAAAGATATTCATTCCAATAGATATCATGTTGAGACTGAAAATGAGAACAATATTGAATATTTGTATATTACAAATAAAGTATCAGGTAATAAATGTGTTTTAGAAAAATTATCAACATTCTCTTCTGGCTTATATTATACAAAAATTAGTACAATTGAGACATATGCTATAGTAAATCAGAAGTTTACTGATGCAAAAATATTCATAATTTGGCATGATTGGTTATGCTATCCCGGTTCAATAATGATGCGTAAAATTATTGAGAATTCACATGGACATCCATTGAAGAACCAGAAGATTCTTTAATTTAAAGAATTCTCATGTGCTACTTGTTCTCAAGAAAAATTGATTATTAGATCATCATTAGCTAAATTTAAAATTGAATCCTCTGCATTCTTAGAACATATTCAGGATGATATTTGTGGGTCCATTCATCCACCATGTAGATCATTTAAGTATTTTATGGTATTAATTGATGCATCTACAAGATGGTTATATACATGTGTTTATTATCAACTCGTAACCTAGCATTTGTAGGATTGCTTGCTTAAATAATTCGATTAAGAGCATAATTTTCAGATTATACGATCAATTCAATTCATTTTTATAATGCTGGTGAATTTATGCCTCAGGCTTTTAATAATTATTGCATATCAATTGGAATAACAATTGAAAGGCCTATTGCACATGTTCATACACAAAATGGTTTAGCAGAATCATTTATTAAATGCCTCCAGTTAATAGTTAGACCATTACTTATAAGAACAAAACTCCCAATTTCTGCTTGGGGGCATACTGTCTTACATGCATCGGTATTTGTATGCATTAGGCCAATAAGTTATCATGAATTCTCCCCATTACAATTAGCTTTTGGTATATAATAAAATATTGTTCATCTTAGAATTTTTGGTTGTGCAGTATATATGCCAATTACTCCACCATAATGCATAAAGATGGGTCCACAAAGGAGGTTAGGAATATATGTTGGGTATGAATATCCTTCAATAATTAAATATCTTGAACCACTAATTGAAGATTTATTTACGATAAGATTTATTGATTGCCATTTTGATACAATTTTCCCAATATTAGAGGGAAAAAATAAACACCTGAAAAAAGAAGTTACTTGAAATGCATTATCAATATCTCATTTAGATTCTCGAACAAAATAATGTGAACTGGAGGTTTAAAAGACAATACATTTGTAAAATATTGCAAATCAACTGCCAGATGCATTCACTGATTTAAGAAGAGTTACTAAATCTCATATTCCAGCTGAAATTGCTCCTATTCGAATTGATGTCGCTATGGGACAATCTAATACTATAAATACTAGCAATCCATGCTTGAAGTGTGGTAGACCAGTTAGTTTCAAAGATAGAAATCCTCAAAAAATGAAAGGAGCAAATAACCAAGATGGTCATATTATAGAGGCGGATGCTCCTTAAGAGACTCAAGATATAACTAATCATAAAACTCCAGAAGAAATCCAAATACTTGATGATGATAATAATAATAATAATAATAATAATAATAATGAAGAGATCTCCATAAGTTATGTCAATATAGGAAAAAAAATGGAATAGAAAAGATATAGTTATCGATAATATTTTTGCACATGATGTTAATAGTGATATTTTAAAAGAAAATGAGAATCTTGAACCTACATCTATTGTAGAATGTGAAAATAAAAATGATTGGTCAAAATGAAAAGATGCAATTCAAACAAAATTAAATTTACTTTCAAAATATGAAGTATTTGGACCTGTAGTTCGAACACCTAAAGGTGTAATACCGGTAGGGTACAAATGGGTATTTGTACGAAAATGAAATGAAAAAAATGATATTATAAGATATAAGATACGATTGGTTGCACAAGGATTTTCGCAAAGATCTGGCATTGATTATGAAGAAATATATTCTCTAGTAATTGATGCAATTATTTTTAGATATCTAATTAATCTAACAGTTTGTGAAAAGCTTGACATACCTCTAATGGATGTTGTTATAGCCTATTTATATGGCTCACTTGATAGTGAAATTTATATGAAAATATCTGAAGCATATAAAGATTCTTGAGAAATTTGCTCAATAAAATTACAAAGATCATTATATGGATTAAAGAAATTTTAACGAATATGGCATAATCGTCTTAGTGAATATTTGTTAAAGGATATAATAATGATCTGATTTATCCATGTGTATTTGTAAAAAGATCAAGATCAAAATTTATCATAAATTTTTGTATATGTTCATGATTTAAATATCATTGGAACTCTTGAAAAGCTTAGAAAATGAGTAGATTATTTAAAGAAAGAATTTGAAATGAAAGATCTTAGAAATTCAAAATTTTATCTTGGTATGCAGATCGAGCATTTAAAAGTTGGAATTTTTAGTCATCAATCAGCTTATACGAAAAAGATCCTAAAGCGATTTTATATGGACAAACACATCCACTGAGTACCCCAATAGTTGTAAGATCATTAGAAGTAAATAAAGATCCATTTCATTCTCGAGATAATGAAGAAGAACTTCTTGATCCTGAAGTACCATATATAAGTGCTATAGGTGTATTGATGTATCTTGCTAATAATACAAGATTAGATATAGCATTTGCTGTAAATCTATTGGTGAAATTTAGTTCTTCTCTGACAAGAAGACATTGAAATGGAATTAAGCATGTTCTTCGATATCTCTAGGGAACAATTGATATGGATTTATTTTATTCTAATAAATTCAAATCACATTTAATTTGTTATGCAGATGCAGGATATTTATCTGATCTACATAAAACTCGATCACAAATAGGCTATCTATTTACTCGATCATGGCGGGCTACAAACCAAACTTTAGTTGCTACTTTTTCAAATCATGCAAAAATAATTGCAATGCATGAAAAAAGTAGAGAATGTGTTTGACTAAGGTCATTGATTCATCATATCCAGAAGATGTGCGGCTTGCATTTTGAAGAAAATATTTCAACAATAATTTATGAAGATAATACAACATGCATTACTCAATTAAAAGAAGGGTTCATTAAAGGTAATATAACGAAACACATTTCACCAGAATTTTTCTTTACTCATGATCTTCAAAAGAAAGGTGAAATAGATGTTCAACAAATTTGTTCAAGTGAAAATTTGGCAGATTTATTCACCAAAATATTACATACTGCAACATTCAAAAAGTTAAGATACAGTATTGGAATGCATAGGCTTAAAGATATATCTTTATGAAGGGGAGTAAATACACTAGGTTGTACTCTTTTTCCCTTAGCCAAAGTTTTATTCGACTGGATTTTCTTAGCAAGATTTTTAATGAGGCAGCTTACTATATGTATTACAAATATTGTGTACTTTTTTTTCTTCACTAAGTTTTTATTCCATTAGGTTTTCCTAGTAAGGTTTTAACGAGGTATAATTTTCAATTTTTAATTTTTATGGACATTTAAGGGGGAGTGTTGTAAATAAATAAATTTATGAATGTCCATAAATCATATTTAAACTTTCAATTTTGTAACTCATGTATTTACTTTATAACTCATGCATTTACTTTATAACTCATGTATTTATGTCTTCTTATGCGACCTATATTCCTAAAACTATAAATAGAGGCTTATTCCATGAAATACATACACGAAAAAGATAATAAAAGAATACTTATTTTCTCTCCATTCCTCTCTAAACTCATTCTATTGTCTTTATTCTTATATTCTATTCTTATCATATTTCATATAGTTTTCGTATTTTATAACAAAAATAAATATAAATATACAAAAATTAAATGAATTACTAAATTGGCTAATTTTTGAAAATGCCCCTAGCATCCCCACATTAGCGGATTTATAGATCGATTTGTGCATATAAGCAGTAGATGTGAGCCCAAGTTGCAAAAATGAATCCAATTAAAGCTGTGAATGAATAAAGATATGTTCAAGTAAGATTTGAATTGCTAGGGATTTTAGAGGAGGCCCATTGGGCATCAGAACCAAATTCAAACAGATCACAGTTTTAGTGAGTAATTTGTGGATTGGCCCATGAATAATTTTTTTGTTTGAATTGGATTTACATAATTTTTTTTGAAATTTTAAATTTGAGCAAATTTTATCAGGTTTAGTTAAAATGTTATTTTATATAAAATTAGTTAATAATTTCAAATACTTTGCTAATAATATGTTGTAGTAAATTTATTATGGAGTAGTGTATAACTTGAAGTGTTTTGTCAAAATATATTTTTCAATATCTTTGCTCTACTTCCTTTTCTGAATTAAGTGATAGTACGTATTTTTATTTTTTATTTTAAAAAAAAGAATGAATGATGTATAATATTAATTACGTAATTGATCTAATTAGGAACTTGGAAAGCTTATTTGACACTTGACTTATTATATGCCAAAGGGTGGAATAAGCTCCCAAATTTTCTAAACAAAGTGCTTCGCTCTTCACATAGTCTATCATTTTATCCAAGAAATAGTTATATTAAATGGCAAAACTTAACCAAAACAAATGAAAGAATCAACAAGATACCACAATAAAGAATTCACCACTCATTTGAGTCAAACATAGGATAAAATAAATTACTTTTTAGATATATTTTTAGTGCAAACATTGGTAGATATATTGATGAATAATTCTTTAAGCAATAGGCAGCTAGAGAAGAGCTCTTCAGTGAGATATGGAAATCATATGCATCATATATATATATTATTGGACAATTAATGTACAAGGAAGAAAAAAATAAAAAAGTTCAAATATGTAGGCTAAGAAAAATGGAGGACAGTGCCACATTGAAAATTTGCAAATTTTTGAATTGATTGTATAAATTGGCCTTTCTAGTTCAACTTCAAACATATCCCATTCTCTCATATTCTAATCTTAGTATAAATTAGTGAAAGTTAATACCAAGTGTTTTTCATAGTTTTTGTATGAAATATAAAGAGGTTGTAATCCTATTATTTTTCATAGTGAAACTTTTCTACTTTTACCAGTGGTTTTACATCCCAATTCATTTAGGGTTTTTCATGTAAAATCTGTGTGTTTAATTTTCCCAAATTTATTTGCTGTGATCCTACTGTAATCAAGTCAATTTTTATAACAAGTGGTGCAAGAGTCTGGCTTGGGTGTTCAAAAATTGAGCACTATTTACGTGTATAGTTACTATTCATGTAAATATTGGGAGCTGATTCTTTGATCAAACAAATTTATAATATAAGAATGGTGGCAAACGTTGATATAGAAAAATTCAATGGAAGTAATTTCTCATATGGAAGCTGAAAATGAAGGCTATCTTGAGAAAATATAATTACCTAGTGACTATGTAACACCCCAATACCAGTTCCATAAAATGGGTTGGATACAGAGTGCTACTCTGTTCAACATCCAGAACAAAACTTAGATAATGTCTCTAAAGTCACTTCAATTTCAGAGCTTTCAAAAAAAAATTTCTCAAGAAAACGGATAGAGTTTCCTCTATACGGGTCTCTATCCCCTGTTAATAAAGAACCAATAATATCTCTATGAATCCACTATAACATCCATGTCATATAATCTATTACTTTATTGATCTCAAGTCGATACTCATGACGAGATCACAACTAATAAGCTTAAATAGATATACGAGAAAATCTAAAAGAAACAACATATTTATGCTACAAACCGATTACAAACCAAGATATCACTACAATGGCAATAGATACAATGTTCAAATAAACCGTAATGATTAAGCTCCCATATCGCCACCCTGGGTTGACCAAACCAGCAGCAACAAAACATCCTCACTAAGAATCCAAACCTAAACCTACACGGATAAACACCATTGCTAAGCTATAAAACTTAGTAGGGAACAACAAAATATTCTATAGAAGATTTTCTTATAAGAATTAATAATTATTGCCTAAGCATTAAGATATACAACAAATACGTATAGCAATTACAATAAATGATGTTCTTATATATACTGAGCTTATAGTATGCAAATTTTGGATAACTCACATAACCTTACCATTTACTTTGTTAAAAACTACTTCTTCTTTACCTGCATAGCTATTACCAATACGCAGGTTAGTTTCACTTTGGTTACTTATAATTCAATCTTATGTAGTTCAATCATATATATGAGTAAAATATCACATGTCAATTTCTCAAAGTCAAGCAAGACATATAATTATACCTGAAGGCATTGTCATGCACAATTCGTAGTGTAGATCTTATAAACCTAAGTATAATAAATCTTCCAAAACAAAAAATATATCAGTGTCCATATACATATATAAATGCAGTAATTAAACCACCATCTCTGCATGGTACACTATATGTCATGGTAGATCTTATCACATGTCAATTTCTATATTACAGAAATAGACTTCACTGCAACTTAAAATAGCTGGAAAAGCATCATTTGTAGGAAAAAGGAAAGAAATAGGGAGATGCACAAACCTTAACAAAAATTGAACCATCCAGAGATGCACCATATTCAAGAAAAATATCAGGAAGCAAGTAGGCAATAACTTGAAATACTAAATAAAAATTAATTTATCACATGGCATCCATTTACCAAAAAAAGAAAAATGCTGAGAAACATCTTCAAAGAGTTAAAACCTACAAACAATTTCATATGCATACCTTTGTAGATTCCAAATACAACTGAAATACGGGATATGCACTGGTAGTTTAGAATACTTATACTTTTACACCATATTGAAATTAGCCTGCCTAAGTTCTAAAAGTAGATAACGGGATCAGAGGATATCCGAAAATATCAAACAGAGGATATCCGAAGATATCAAACAGAGGATCCCTACGAGATCAAACAATGGTCCAATAAGGACAATCAGAAGTCCACGAAGGACAAGGACCCAAACGGGATCAACAGAAGCAGCTGCAATATCCCTATAGATGCCTATTCAATCCACGACTGAACTATGACTGCAGGCTAATAGATACATAACTTCCTTTCCAAAAGCCTTAAATATCATTTAGGCATAACATGGCCTGACAGACAAAATCGGTATATGTGTATACACATAATAAAATCAAATCTCCATAAGCATTTATCCAACTCTAAATCGTGCCAATACAAGGTTAAAATAGCGTGTCAAGCACAAAATGCATTAAAATTACTACTTTATAGAAATAAAAGCTTTACATATTATAATCGTGGAGAAATCTATCACTTAACTATGCCTCTAACATGTTCTCTGGTCTAGATTTATACCTTTACGAACTTTAATTATGGCAATCACCCAACATAACCTTTAAACATGTTATAATTACATCAAATAATCATTTAGTTATGCAAGATAATTTATATAAAGGGAGCCTAAAAGAGCCTAAAATATCATATAAAGGATGTACCTTCTCTAATGCACAATATACATATGCGCAATTCACATTATGCTTTATACAATTTCTCTTGTAAATAATCACATGAAAGGATACACAGTCTGATATGACATTTCATGCATACTTTTCAACATGATTTCCATAAATAAACACAGGTCACTATAGTTATGTACATACACTAACCGATGGCATATATACATAACCATGCTATTTCAATTTAGAAACAATACATACTCATTTATACTTTAACCTATGACATGCCTCATTTTCAATGCTTTACAATAGTCCCATCACTTAAACATCAAGTTAAATCACGTTCTTCGTGCTGTAATACTCCACATTATTATCCTTGTAGCCATACATTTAATATTTAACACACATAGATATTTGTTTTCATGCTAACTCAATTAAGTAAAACAACAATATATATTGTATTTCACAATTGCCATACACAAGCTTCATCAATTAATTATGCTAATTGCTTTATAGAATAAGGTTATCTTATATTTCATATACATTTCTTTCTTAATACGTTGTTCCAAAACCTGCCTTAGGAATTTAGGGACTTGTTGGGTGTATTTCACGAAATCATATTTACTCGAGCGCTATAATATAGTACTTATGAAAACATACACGTGTAAGTCACTCATGCATGAGATATTACTCAGGCCTAACATCACAGTATGAAAGCGTACATTCTAGTCCATCAAGGCTATCTTTCATGCCCCATGGTACTTACTTATCTCATCTCCCATTCATGCTCAATTAATACACTATTAAGTCAATAAAAATCATGATACTATAAATAATAATGTCAGTTCTTAATGCTAGATATTCGCTAGATAAGCATCTAGACATAATTCACCAACATATATACATATCTACACAATGTTTACGATCTCCTATCCCTTTTTTTAGGGTAGGTTAATAATTATGTCATATTACCAATTATTTAACCTATACGATTACAAGCACAGTTAATGCCCATAATCACTTAGGCTATCTTAGCAACCAATGAGTTCAAGTGATTCTAATTCCCATATTCTTTACAAGCTAATGCATAACACTCTTCGTTTTTAACATAAACATTTCATATATTCAATTTAGCGTCTCCTTTCTTACGATAACAATTTCACAATATTATCTTAATCATAACAACTTGTTGTTCAGTAAGATGTGGGTTAGCATTTCCTTAAACCTCTTTAGTTCTCTTTCATAGTCTATTAGATCTTAATAAGATCTAATTATGTGGTTTCTAGTAATAATATTATAGTTGACTTCCTTCTTATTTTTACTATATATGTATGTTTGAAAGTTTTCAAAGTCATATTCTATATTATTTAAATGCCTTAAATCAGACTATCGTATAATAAAAATTTCCTCAACATATTGATATTTGACGTAAACTCACAAGACATACATTTATACATTTAATAAGGCTAAATTATGCATCATGCATAAAATTTAAGAAAATTTCTTGAGTAAATTTATTTTCCATACTGTAAAGTCGAAGCCCAGAATGTCCTCTCCAATCTGCCTATTCGGAGCCTCGCCGGAGACTCTTCGGAGCCTCGTACCTGAAGCCAAAATCGCCGGTAGCTTTTTGATGGTCTTCACGCGTCCCAAGGCATCGTGGTTTGGTTGAAAAACTGCCTGGAATCGCTGGCTGCCACGTGCTCCAATCTACACTTCGCCGGCGAGTGGGGACGATCGGCGGGCATCGAAAGATCCGCCTCAACCTCGTGATCCCACCGGTGTTGTCAATCTCCTCCATCGCCGTCAAGATCGCCGGAAAGAAGGGGAGAAGAGGAGAGCTTGAGCTAAGGTGGTTTTAATTAACAATTATTAATTTATCCTTGCAAATTGGTACCAAATAGGTACTATTTACCAACTATAATCAATCCGAATTTTTGGAGCGTTACAGACTATAAGTGAAAGGCTAGTTAAACTGATAGATAATACTAAGTGGAATGAGATGGATGGGAATGCTATTGCAAATCTTCATCTGGCACTAGTAGATGGGGTGTTGTCAAGCATAAAAGAGAAGAAGATAGTAAAGGAGATTTGGGATAATCTCACAAAATTGTATGAGGCCAAATGGCTTCACAACCAAATTTTCATTAAAAAGAATTCTATACTCTTCGTATGATGGTATCTACTTTGGTGATAGAGCACATCAATATCTTGAATACTTTATTTTCTCAATTCACTTCGTTAGGTCATGAAATACAACTAAGTGAACGTGCTGAGCTTTTACTTCAAAGTTTACCCAATTCGTATGATTAATCATCATCAACTTAACGAATAATATCCTTATGGATGTTCTAGTCTTTGATGATATTGTAGCCACTATCCTAAAAATGGAAAATCGATGCAAGAACAAATAAGAGAAACAAAAAAGTTCACTACACGTGGAGGCCTTGATGGTAATGTGAGGGAGATCAATAGAACTAAGTCAAACTGTAAGCCATAATCATGGTAGATCAAAATCAAGAAATATGAAAATTTTAAAATGCTACAATTGTGGTAAGAAAGGTCATTCGAAGAAATATTGTTGGAATTTAAAGAAAAATTCCAATTCTTAAGGAAAAGTGGCAAGTTTTTCAGATGACAGAGATGCTTTATATTGTGAAGCAGCAACAACTAATGACGGTAGAAAAAGATTTGCTAAAGTATGACTTCTTAACTCAGGAGTTACATTTCACATATAACCTCTCGAAAAGAATGGTTCCATCATTATAACCTATCTTTGGAGGATCTGTGTATAGTTGCAGTGATCATACCTTAAGGATCGTTGGCATTAAAACTATCAAGCTAAAGATGTATGATGGTATAATTCGTATTATTTAAGAGGTGCCATATATGGAGGGCCTGAAGAATAACCTTTTATCTGCAGGATAACTGGATGATCTGTGTAAGATTGATACTAAGAACGAGATCATAAAGATAAGAAAATGAGCGCTTGTCTTATGAAATGAGAAAAAGATAGCTGCAATCTATCATGCTAAAATGAGAGACTTTACATGAAGCTAAAACATCAGTTGCTTTAAGTAGTTTAAGTGAAAGATCAGTAATGATATGGTATTAGAAACTTAGGCATATGTCTGAACAAGGGATGAAGGTCTTTGCAGAATTAAAGCTACTTCCTGGACTCACAAAAGTAACACTTCCCATTTGTGAGCATTGCATTACACGTAAGTAGCATCATCTGAAGTTTAACGCATCAAATTCTAGAAGCAAGGTTGTTCTAGAATTTGTTCACTTTAATATATGGCAAGAACCAATTCCATCCCTAGGAGAAGCAAAGTATTTTATGTTATTAATTGATGATTATTCCAGAATATGTTGGGTATATCCTGATAACTCCAATTTAGTATTTATTTTTAGTTCATTTTTATCTGTATTTGTGTCTTGTTTTATGTGCTTTTTGTGTTTTGTGTGTTAAATCTCTTTCTATGTGCCAACTTGGATTATTTTAAGGATTATTGAGATTTATTGTGCTTAAAGGTGAATTTTAAACTTTTTGCAAAACATTGAATTTGCACATGGTAGAGACTAAATAGTCTCCACGTGTTCATACAGATTTGCCAAAGCGCACTGTTTCACTAATGCACATTGTATAGACTAAATAGTCTCCGCCATGTGCAAGGCAGCTTTCAAAGAGAATGAGTCCAAAGCCCAATATCTATTAGCCCAATTGGTAGTTGACATGTCAATAGTGCCACATCATCTACTGACGTGACATAAGGTGCAAGTTCACGTGTGCATAAAACGTTAATTTGGCATGCTACCTGTACTTTCCTACATATATTTTCATCAAAAACTGATCAAAGTTACTTTTGTATTAAAAGTACAAAATTCAATGATTTTTGTGAAACAAAAATTTCTTTTGTTACTTTTGTATAGTTTAAGCATAGTTCAGTTATCGTGAATGAAATTAAAGTGGTTTAAACATAGTTCAGTTAGCATGAATGAAATTAACCTACGATATTCCATATAAGGACTATTTTTTTCTTACGATATGGAATTTGTTGACTGATTGTAATTCGTGTAAAAATGTGTGCCATCTATAGCTTCAATATAACTCTATTATAAATGTAACAATTAGTAAGCAATATTGATTGTTATTATTTTTTAAGATTTTTATTTTATGTTTTAGTTTAGAAAACACCTCATTAAGAGTTCTACAAAAACTAAAATTAAGAGTTTTAATTAAATAAGTTTTTTTTTTAAAACGTTAAAATCATATTACCGAATGGAGCTTGAAAAATTCAATTCAATTTCATAAACGATTTTATGGTTAACTAATTTTTTGATTTTTTTTTTACTTCTATCCCACATGTAAAATATGTTCTGCAGGGTTGTGTAGAACCAAATCAAAATAAAAAATCAAATCGAATAGAATTTAGTCTGTTTGGTTTGGTTTATTCAATTTTCGGTTTGTTCGGTTGTGGAACGAAATGATTTGCGAGTTAATTAGTTTGGTTTTTAAAATTAAAAAACCGAATTAAAAAAACCAACCTGTATTTTTATACATATATATTATTGTATTAAAATTTCAAAATAAACATTTTGGATGAGTGGTGTGAAAACCTAATTAAAGCCACCATGTCCCGAGTTTGAATTTTAAAAAGGACTAGTTTGCAGTTTTCTCAAATTTTTTACTTAACTTTTTTTGCTTTAGTTTTTTTTTCTCTCAATTTATTTTACTTTAAAAGTTTTATTTTTTTCACACTTTTTTTTACTTTAAAAAAATTTAAATTACTAAATCTCTTTATTTTTTAATGTTATACCAAATTGAACTTTTGTTATATTTGAAAAATTATATTATATTTATTTTATGTAATTATTTTTTATTGGAGAATTTTTAATGTATTTTTAAATATTATTTTAGTAGTATATTTTTAATATAATTTTAATTAGTATTTATTATAGATATAATATAATAAATTTATATATAATATTTTAATTTTAGTTATTTTAAATAATTTTATTTTTATAAATATAAATTAAATTAAATTTACATATCTATATAGGTTAAAAATTTAATAAAAAAATTTATATTTATCTAAAACCGAATAGATCGAATCGAATCGATCCAAATTAATTACTCTATTCGATTTCAGTTATGTATATTTCAATTTTGGGTTGGATTCCTTTTTTTCATGAAATTCGGTTTTCGTAGCATTTGCGCAGCCCTAGCTGCATTACTTAACAAGTCGGCGACCCAATATTGCATTAAAAAATCGTTTGGTAGATAAGTTTTCAAGAGGAAAATAGTGAAGAAATTAGCAGAGGTCCTTTAATCGGTTTCTGGCGCCACAGCCGGCCCGGTCACCCACCTTGACTTGTCTTACCTCGACGCTTAGGTACTCTTTTTATATACACAGCTCCTTCTCTGTCAGATATTTGAACTCGATGTTTAGTTCGCCTAAAAAACTATTATGTATAATTGTTATTATAATATTTCAAATATTTGACCTTGATCTTGAGTAAAGCTTCACCTCGAAGTACCTTCCGTTGGAGCTGAGCAATTTGAATTTTACATTTCAAATTTTCAATTGGTTCTTTTTTAATAATTTTCAAATAAAATAGTCGATTGCTATCTGTTTTACTGAATTGCAAAATGAGGATTTTTGGTTTTTGTTTTTCTAATCTGTATTTGTTATGCTTAATTGATTTTCTTTTCTCTGTCTGCTTTAGGAGGTATTTCTTCAAGCAAATTTGACTCCATTTTATAGATATGCTAATTTGGATAGATTGATAGTTAATTGAAGTTTTATCTATCCGTTATGTGAAGCAATGGCAAAGCTCACTAATTTTTGAAGGTAGAAAGTAGGATAAGTACTGTATGACTTGTACTACTTTAATTACAAATTTGTGGGAGAGTGGATGACTAAATTCTGAAGAAAACTAGGAGTTCATGTCAAGAATGCTTATTGAATTTAAAAAGGTATGTGATGTCATGGCATAGCAAAGGTGAATAATAGTTAGGTTGCCTTTTTTATTTATGGAGTTGGTTCAAGTGTTCTAATGAATTTGGCAGCAAAATCAATTGTAAATGACATTGATAATTGATTTAGTTTTGGTAATTCTGGTATCTAGCTACTGTAGGATAACTTGGACTTAAGCTGGGGTTAAAGATATATAATCTTTTGATGATGCTTTCCCAAAGGAGTTCATGTTTTCTTCTGGTACTAGGAAAATGGATTCGTAACTGCAAAATAGGTTGCTGGCAAGCAGAATATGTTTTCTCTTTATATCCATTATCTGTTTCCTTGCATGCCTTTGTAATTCTTTTAATTGATTAGAACAGATATCTGAATCTCTAGTTTAGTGTTTGTATGTGCCATTTAAAGCCTAATGTTTGTATGTGCCATTTAAAGCCTACTGTTTGTTTATAATTCATTGAATTTTCAAGTCAATGGCTGGAAAAAGGCACATTACACCAGCTTTAGAAGGACGTGGTGTCCAGGCTTTTGGTTTGATGCGGCATGATCAGTTTCCCCCTGGCAATAGGCCATTGGACCAACTTATGCCTCCAGATCTTTTAGAGAATAAGATTGCTTCCCAGGCAGCTGAACTTGAACAACTTGCTGGGGATAATCACATGTTAGCTTCTACACATGTGGCCTTGAGGCAGGACCTTGTTGCTGCAAAGCAGGAAGTGGAACGTCTCAAGGCACATATTAAAAGCATCCACACTGAAAGTGATATCCAGATTAGGGTTTTGTTGGATAAGATTTCAAAAATGGAATCAGAAATTAGGTTGAGTGAGGATGTTAAGGAGGATCTGAAACAGGCACATCTGGAGGCACAGAGCCTAGTCAAAGGTGGACAGGAGCTGACTATCCAAATTCAGCAAGCCTCCACGGAATCGCAGAAAGTCAATGCTGATGTTAAGACTCTACCAGATTTGCATGCTGAACTTGATAATCTGAGGCGTGAATACAAGAGGGTGCGGTAAGTCATGCATGATCTTGAGATTTTTTTCCTTATTGGGACATTGAATCTGTGTTTAAATCCTGTCACTGCTCTCTTCATAATTCAATGACATTTTGGGAATTAGGAATTGATTAGAAGGTAGAAAGTGTTGTTTGTCTATTAGCTTATACTATTTCAGGAAAAGTGAGATGTAGAAATTCTTTGAATATCACCAATGATGAAAATAATCTTTAGACAAACTGATTTCACCTTATTGTAAATGAAATTTATGGTATACTCATTATTTCTGTGAATATGGTAGCTGTAGAGCATAAAAATGAAACTCAGAACACAAAAAGATTTGTGCTTTTTGTTCTTTTATTTTTTGGTATTGGTGGAGGAGAAGGGTTAACTTTGACAAAGTTACATCAGCATATAGGATGGCATAAATGTTCTTTCCATATCTCATTTACCTTCATCTTTCACCATATGCTTTTGGTGATGGTGCTGAAAGCAAGAAACAAAATACCAGTACAGATTTTCACCATAATGCAAATTTTCCATGTCCAACTCTTCCCCATGACTGTTGTATAGTAGACTTATCGTTCGGAGGTTCTAACATGAGTTTTAATTTCTTTTTGTCTTAAATCTGTTGAAGAGCTGTATTTGAGCATGAAAAAGGCTTAAACATAGCAAAGGTGGAGGAACTGCAAGCAAAAGAACAGAATCTCATTGGAATGGCAAGAGAACTGGAGCAACTGTATGCTGAGGTCCTATATGCTGAAAGAGAGCACATGGTACCCTCTATTAGCCTGCATATTTTATTTCATAAAATTTGCTCAAAATATTGTACTCTCTTGACATTATGCCGATTCCATCTCTGTAGCACCAAATATATATGGTGGAGGGTATCCAGCGCCAGATACCTCATACCCACACCTTGTACAAGGCACAGCTCCTTATGTCAATGCATATGGAAGGCCGCTTGTTCAAATGAGTGTTGGACCAGCAGTCGATGTGATAGTACCACACAGCAGCGGCAATGGTGTAGTGCTGTCTGGCAGGATTGATGGTACAGCTGTCTCTAGTGTTGGTGCTGCTGCTGCATGGGTTGGGTCTTCTGAGCCATCACCTGCTCAGAAATCAACATGATATATTTTTCCATTCAAGGCTAGTAAAAAGCGCTCTTCCTATCATTGTGGAATTTGGGTGCCTTTTTCTCCATGATGGTTGGAGGTGAATTTGATGCAGCTTACATCAGCAGCTGTTCATCAGCTTTTCTACCGTGGCCTGTGTTCTGCATATGGAAGATGAATTAAAACCTGAGGCTATGCAAAAGCATTCTGCCTAGCATTGTGGACTTTTATTGCCTTTTCTTCATGATATGCCAGGAGGTGAATTTGGTGAAGCCTGTTCATCAATTTTTACACCTTGGTCAATGTTTTGCATTTGTAATATATGTTGGGCCGACGGATATCTTCTTCTTCTTCTTCTTCTTCTTCTTTTTTCTTTGATTTACATTTTACTACTTTCTTTGCAGCAGTCCTAGTGACATAGGAAAGAATGAAGAGTGTCAGTGAAATGATTTTGCTTGCATTTTATCTACATAATTTTTCTATGAAGAAAAGAAGTGCAACACTTTCTTTGATCTCACAGGAGTTGCAATGATCCTGAATGGCATGCTTTGGGAGCTAACTTTGCATGCTGATGAGAATGCATTTTCACTTCTGCATCACTGTCTACTACATCAACATAGGATGACAGAAGCTTTGTCTAGTCAGGTATATTTTAGCAAAAATATTGTACTGAAAGACGGAAAATCGATGGCATCATGATTGTAATTGTAATTTTATTTACTAATCTGATGTTTTAAATTAGGTTAATGTAATAGATCTTATTGGGAGAGGATCTTTTGAGAGGCTATTGCTATGCCCTTAACAATTCTCTACTATTCGATGGTTTTTGGAGGTTTCATTTTTAGTTTTTTGTTGAAGATAAGGGATCATGGAATATTTTGAAGGCTCTGTTTGAATCTTCCTAAGTTGAGAGCTTCAAGAAATGGAAGAGTGATAATGCAAAAGTTTTGTTTATGTGAGGGGATTTGAAACAGCTGAAGATATGGGAATACATTGAAAAGGTATGTTAACAATTCAACCTTAACATAGAGCCTGATATATTTCAATATATAGTTTGGTTGATAGCTATGGAAATGGATACCAATTTTTGCCAACTATGCAAATGGATACATGTGGTCTTAATTTGAGGTTGTCGATGCTGGAAAAACAACAGCTTTAAGTCACTTGAGAGTTTAGAGAGTACGTATTGAAAGAGCTAATATTCTTAACCATTTACTACACAGAATATGGCCTGTGTCCTTGGTGATTTGTTACAGGTCTATCAGGTAATCTTGGAGGGTTAAAAGAGACCTTGTTAATTTTCCATGACTAAGTTGCCATACTCTATGAAATTTATATCTGAAATATTAAAAATGATATATATTTATCCTTTAAATTTGTTGAGTCAAAATGGCCTTTAAAGTATTGAAAACGGTATATATTCATTCTTCTTATTACTTATTGACTCAAATTTGCCACGGAAAAAAATGAGATTTCAGTTGGGCAAATTAAAATACACATGGCAGGCCAAATTTCAAGTCATATAATTTTACTACACGGAATATAAATTGATACCATATTTTTACTTTCAGAAAATAGTTAAAATTTTTAATGGTAAATTTGTCAAAATAATTGAATTCTAAATAAACAAGTAAAAATTTAACCAAATTTTCAAGAATAATAATATGATATCGATATATATGGTAAATAAGTTTATGTAATTCAATTAGTTTGTTGTGTTTTCATTTATTTATCTAGAGTCTTGATATTATAAGTGATAAATTTTAAATATACACAATTTTCAATACTTAAAAGGCAAATTTGACCATTTATCTCAAATTATATTGGCTGACAATAGCATACAAATGACTGCTAGAAAAAAGAATAACAATAAAATGATGAACTGACAATCATAATAACATCGAAAGTTTCTATTGGCACAGTACCCATTAAAAGAATATACCGGACACCCTTGCGAGCAATTTTCATTGTATAGAAAATAAAACACCTTTAAGAAATCAAGAAATAATAATCATAACAAAAAAAAAAAAAAATTCTATGTATAACAGGAATAAAAATAATGGTAACGGTCCATGAGTTTGTCATGGGCAAAAGTAATAATAGAGTTTCCTATAAATATAAGTAGACAATGTTTCTGTAATTTTATATCATTGACTTTGTTTAGGCAAGAAATTTTGAAGAGTGATTTTTAAGTTTCGAAGGGAGTGGAGAGGTCCCACATTACTGCAACAAATAAGGAAGCATGACTGAGGATGAGAAGCAGGGATGCCAAAATTAGGAAAAGACCAAGTAGCCACCATTTGCTTTCCATGATTTCCACAAAACCCTTTTTGCAAGAATAACAATCATAACATAATACGGTGTCGTTATTGTTCCAAGTATCGCAATCTCCACCCACTTTGTCATCAAATCCCTTGGGTCTTCTCCAGAATGTTGCATTCACATACTCCATTTCACACATTTCAGGCGGTTTGCAGCATCCAGACTTTATGCAAATATCAAACCACATATATATATATATATCAATCCATAAATATAGGAAATAATATATCTATCCGTTTAATCAGATGGTGCAAATGCAAAACATTGTAAATGGAAGATCAAGTATGGAAAGTTTTGCATAATTTAGAATTTTTCTTGCCTTATATATATATATATATATATATATATATCATTCAATGCTTTGTGCCCATACAAAATTCGAACTTTTTTTCTTTAAACATAGTATGATCTTTAATATTTTTTTCAATTGAGTCGTCAACTTTATTTTTTACATTAAATTCGTGAATGTTTATTTTAGAACAGATCGGATCCTATTGTGTCAAATTGAATAAAATAATATTAATAATTATTTTAGCATATATTGAGTCTCTAAGTTGACAATTAACTTTTTTTGTACATTTCCTTTAGGATTTTAATTGAAAGAAAAGATTAATAGCCTATAAGTGCAATATTATTTATTCTATAGATTAACATAAATACTACGGAGTCATTGTAGCATAGTAAAGGAATTTACTAGAATTAAAAACCTTATTTTTAGGGAACTAAAATGCTCTTTTTTTTTAAAGAAAAAAATGGTAAAGAGAAAAGAGGAGAAATGAAAAAAAGAAAATACCTCAAGTGATGATAATTTTTGAATGCTGAAGTCATGTTGTTGAAGATTTAATGATCTGAATGCTAAATCTTCACATAATTTCTTACTATAGATACATGATTTGATGTTTGTCCACACAGCCTGGTCTCGAACTTTATCTTTGAACCACATTGGCGTAGCCATTATTCCCCGGCTTCCCATTGCATAAGCTCCAAGCAAAGCAAGACCAATGGTGAATATAACAATCAATGGCACCATAACCATAAAAAAACCTGCTATTGGATGTCTTGTTTCGACTACTACAACGACATTGCTAATTATGAATACAAATATCATAAAAATTCCAAACCCAAGTTGTAGTTTTGGTAAATTCAAGAGCTTTTCACAATCATAATCTTTCATAATCAGTAGAAATATGACTGAACCAAGAATTGGGAGAGATAAAAGGTAAGTGCAAATTGATAATATCCGAACATACTTGCTCTCCATCACTTTCATTTCCTTATTATCTGACTTCTCGTTTTCTACAACATTGTGCTTGTTGGTCTCTTTGTTGGTTTCCTCTGATATTGTTACAGTGACATTAGGGTTAGGGTTAGGGCTTGAGTTGGTATTCTCTGCCATCTTAATCAAGGATTTGATGAGTTCGGAATGGAAGTGATGGGTTTAAAAGAATGTTTTGAGTGCTAAAAATAAAATTGGTTACTTAGTCAATTCTGTTTAATGAGTGAGCTAAGTGAGGAGTACGAAGAAGTAAAAGTAGATTTGGAATAATAAAAGTCAATGTTGTTTGAGAGATCAAAGGAAGAACAAGTACTAGATTTTGATTCTTACATTTAACCGGATCTGTTTCTAACCAACTATATGCAAATATGGAGGATTAAAAAAATTAAGACAAATAAAAATTTCATTGTCGACTGTAAGGGATCGGACTAGAATTCGAACTTGGCACCTTACAGGACTGATGACTAGACTAGCACAAGTAATTTCAAGCTTATTGGCATTTATTGTTACAATTAAAAGGAAATATGTCATTTCCTTTTCAAGTTTAGTTATGGAATCTGTTTTTTTTTTTTTCCTCTAAATCCGTTACCAAAACAATGATCAAATACTTTTTGTATATGTCAATCATCATGAATAATTATTTTTAAATTGTTGAAAAAAAGAACTAGGACTTTTATTTGACAAAACTTGTCCCATTCCATTTTATCTAAAGCTGAAAATTCACTTTGCTTACAAATATTGTAAATGTTGTTGGAGGCTCTTGTAAGTGACATGATAAGTATATAGAGTTTTGGTCTATTAAATTTTTGAAAAAAAAAAATTAAAACTGGTAAACTTAAAAGTGGACAAAGACAAAATCAAGAATCTAACATTAAAAGGACTGGTTATACAAGATGGAGTTCACACTATCCTACTTGAATTGGTTTGATACATATGTTTTCTTTTGTTTTTAATGTACTTGAATTTGTCATGGAAAATGGAAGGGTTGGTTTCACTTATAGTAACCGAATTTATTCCAAATTATGCTAAAAGTAGTAAAAGAAAAAAAAATTTCATAATAATTAGTAAACTTAGCACTAGTATACAGAAAAATCACTTTGACCGATTTCAGGTGAATAACTAGCTGGAAAATACTAGTAATAGCCATGTAAACCTAGCAAAAAAAATCACTTTAATTTTGATTGATTATTATGTACAGTCAATGCCCTGTGACCATATTCATGTGGCACGGTGATGTGGCATCACACTATTTTGACAGGTTCACATGTCAACTAACATGGCTATTGTTTTATATGGCATACTGATGTCGCATTAGTTGGGATGCCATGTGTGCAGGAGCTGGTGATTGAGCATGCCAACTGGATTTTGAGTAGATCCTCATCTGAAATCGGTCAAAATAATTTTTCTGTAAACAAATGTTAAGTTCAGTAATTATTATAAATAATTTTTTTATTACTTTTACATAATTTGATATAAATTCGATGACCATGGGTGAATCAAAGAGGTGAAGCTTACTCTTTGTTTGATGCATTAAATTTTTTTTGACATCGCATTATGTCTTCATTTGGTGAGAAATATATTAGGACTTACAAATAAATTTTCACTAGCACTACAATGAATATCAAGGTATCATGATGCAATAAATTTGGTAAAATGGCTAAGCAATAATTGCAAAAGATGCGAAGATGGGACACTTTGTTAAATGAGGTTTTGTAAGAAATATAATTTAGAAATTTTTAATATGGGTGATGTGCATATTGTTCGAGGACGCCTTGACGTAACATAGAAAGGATGACAAACTTGCATTATTTCAAGGTGGATTGAGGATGTCTTGACACAACATAGAAAGGATGACAAACTTGGATCATTACAAGGTCGATTGATTGTGTTGTGACACATTTGCAACTCCAAGAGCTAATTGGTCATTTTAATGAAATCAATACAAAGTTGCTATTTTTTCCCCCTATTTAAATCTAGCATATTTGTTCTAGCTTATGTTAAGGAAAAATTACTTCACCTTGCTCAATTTTACTCTATTGATTTCTCATCAATCCAATTTATTGCTCTTGATAATCAGTTATATATATATACACACACTTGATGTGAGATCCAATTATGACTTTGCAAATTTGGTTAGAATTAATGGTTTTTCCAAAAAAATGGTGAAGATAAAAATGCAATTTATATATCAACTAGTATATAAGCTTATTACTTTGACTTTAATAATACCTGTTGCAATTGCATCGGTGAAAGAGCATTCTCTGCCATAAAAATTGTGAAGAATATAAGATACTAGAATTGTAGTAGCAACATTAGGTGTACTGTCCTTTTTATCAAACATTAGAGATAAATTTATATTTTAAACCTACAAAAATATGGTAAATTCAAATGAATCCAAAAATAATTAATAACATCAAATAAAATAGGTTTGATTTTATATTTCTTTTTGCTTTGCTCTTTGTAAGTGTTAGTGATCATATGCCTTAAAGCCCATATATAATAGGTTTTTATCCATGTATAAAACATTCTTTTTGAATAAATAATAAGGCATTCATACATTCTTTAGTGCCTTTGTATGATATTTTCCATGCATATGGCTTAAACTATTGAATGTAGTCCTTGTTATATAAACAGAATACAAAGGTAATCATGAAGAGTTTCATGATATGATCAAATACCTATTGTATGCAAATGCATTAATTCCTAAATTATTCCTAGTTATAGTATTAACAAGACAGAAAATTGTTAATACAAATATATTAGCACATGTTATACTTCTTGAAAAATTCAAGCAATAGCTCTTATTAGTTGTGATTATTTATCAAAGTTAATATGTGGATACTTGTTAGAAGAACAAGTACATTAGAGATCTATCATGAGAAACTTCACATAGATACTTATATTATATCAGCAAAGTATCTCATCATATAAGTTATGAAAGTATCCTTGGACTTGAGATTACCAAGTTATCTTAAGTGGCAAGTATTATATTTGACTCTTATGCTTTTACTCCTTAAAGGGGTATATATAGCTCGGAGATCGGGTATTGCATGAACTATTTAGAGGTAATTGAGTGACCAATAGAGGATTCACCATCCCAGTTATAGTGAAAAGTTTTATCTCAAGTATTTTATAAATCTAATTTGTTCAGAAAACCTTGGCCAAGGTGGAATGCAAGGTGAATAATATTTACAATAGCATTTTAAAAATAAATATAAAAATATAAGAATACAATAAGTTCATGAATGAATTGATACATGTCTAAATTCAATTCATAAATGAGACTAGAAGAATGATAAAAGGAGTGATTGCATTGAAACTTGATATGAAAGGGTAAAAGTGGAAACTACTGAAATTCATGTCATTTAGGTAGTTATGATACTTAACTAGAAGCCTTTTATGACTTGTATAATAATGTATGATGAATATTAATTGAGAATTGATAAAACTATTTAAAAGAGTTTAAATCATAAGAGTCCCAATTCAACTAGGATTTTTAATTAGTTACATATTATACTATCAACATGCACAAGGAACCTAAAGGTTCACGTATAAGAATTAAGGTCTGAGGTGAAAAGCAATGTATAAACATGAAATAGAATGTTATGAAAATTTATTTGATAAATTAGTAAAAGAAAATATAGGATTTGACCAGAGAAGAAAAAGTGTCATAGGCAGAAAAGGCCCAGTATGTGTAGAACCTTCTATATACTATAGACCTTTTTTATAAAGCTCATTCTGCATTGGATGAAGCTAAATATTAATATGGAATTTCATTAGTATATTATACGGCTGCAATTCAATTTTGAATAGGAGAACCCATTTAAATGCGCAAGCCTAGTTTATTTAGATCTTATGTGTAGAATTTCACTATTAGGCTTATGAGTGTCACTAAAACCTATCCAATTGGTCCAAACTCAATTAAATGGTACAACCATTATAACATATAATGTTAAATTAATAAATACACCTTATAGTTAAAATTAAGGTAATTGTGTAAGACTAAAACTCTAACTCACTCAAAACCCTAGTTTTCTTTCTTATTTCATTTCTCTCTTTTAGCCGAATTATATTTACTAGTCTCTAACTTAATTTTAATCATTTATGCCCTTTGAGAAGGTTCTTAGACCTTAATTATTGTGTAGATACCTCAGAGGTGCCTTAAAGTAAGGATACTAGTGTTTTATGAGAACCCAATACGACATTTTAACAATTGTACAACAAAGACTTGAGGTAAAGTTCTAAACTTTAGTTAGAAAATTCAATTTTTATTACTAGATCATGCCTTTTAGGTTTACAAGTTATTAAATTTTCACAGTTTACATGTGATGCATGATGTTTGTAAACCTACAACCGTATCAGAACTTAGGCTATGTCAATAGAATTGAATGTTTGATCAATTTTGTTTGGTTTAGTGTTATTGGTTTAATGTTTGGTTTTTGATTGTATATGCCTCGTAAAGTTCACATTTTTAATTGTTAAAAGTATGTGTTATATCATATATTGATAAATTTATGAATTTATCTTAAGTTACATGCCATGAAAATGTAAGTAGAATTTCAAAAAAAGCTCCCAAGGCCACTCAAAGAATTTGCACCATTAAGATAAATTTTAGGCTCTAATTAAATCAATTTTTGTGATTTTGTTTTTTCCATGAAAAATTAACTACATGTGTTTTGAAAATCCTACTATAATTTGGTATTTTTCAAAATTTAAAATAAAACAAAAAATTAATTTAATTTAATAAACAAAGTACTAGCACAATTTGACTACCTAGGGTTTTTTGGGTAGGCTAAATTAGGTTAGGGTGTTTTGGGTTTAAATGGTTTTACGTCACTTCCAGCAATTAACACACATTAATATAGGATATAAAAAGTTATTTTCATAATTTAAAGTCCATAAATCTAATACTTAATGAATTCGATTCATATAGCTAAAATTTAGCACGTTGAGATGAATATGGTAAATATCAATTTTATGTTTTAAGTTAGCAATAATTGTTGGGCCAAATTAGCTAACTTGAATTCATAATATTTTTTATTTTCAAGTTCAATTAATGTGTTTAAGGGTTGGAATGGGCCAAAACTAGTTTGACTCCTTAAAATAGCTAAATAACCCTAATGGCCCATAATAGGTAATTGGTTTGACCTAATTTTTAGACCATTTGACTTTTTAATTTGAAATTAATTTAAAAATAATTAATTTCTAAAATTAAGACATGTTTAATTAATTTATAAGATTAAATAATGAAATTAGACAATTAATTACTAATGTGATTATGGAAACAAAATAAGTAAAGTAGCATTTTTGAAAAACTAGTTTTTGAATTAGTAAAAAAAAATTCAAATTTAAAATAGTTTTTAAAATGGATAAGTTTCTTAATATGGTTCTAAGTAGGATAATGTGATTATCTTAATTAAGTGAACATGTTTAGTAACTTAAGATATGGCATACATAAAGAACCTTGTTTCAAAGAGTTGAAACATACACTAATTACCCTAAAATCTAATTTTTATTTTATGCATTAGATGCATGATAGGATGTATATCTTGGCATATTGAGTTAGTTATGGACTTATGACCAATGTGTTTGAGCATATCCATTGTTTACTTTGGTCCATAAGGACTTTTTTATCTGGCCCATTATCTTGTAAATTTTATTTTTTTTGGTTATTTAATTAGATTACATATGATTAGACTAGGAAAGAAAATGATCAAGACCACTAGAGTAAGATGAATCGAATGTTGGATCCAATTAGAAAAGAATATTTTATAATATTCTTATTTTCTTTTAGTTTTGTAATCCATGCATTTTACGTAGGCTTTAACCTAGTTTTCTTCTTGGTTGGAGCAAATTAATTTGAAAGTCCATACCTATCTCATTTATTTAAAAGTTAAATATGCGCAATTAATTAGATTAAAGAATATACATATGCATGCCAATGCATGCTAACCATAACTGATGAGACCTAAAAGGAATAAATCCCTCATTTAATATTAAGACATTTTGCCTTCCTTTAATGTGAGGAGAACATAATTCTTTATAGTATTGGTTTGTTAGGCAAACTCAATCCCATGTTATATCGAATATGTTCAAATCATATTAATGAGTCATCTTAACTAGCCCAGTAGTTTGTTGAGAAAACTCAAGACTAATGGATCTAACGGCAAGATCGAGCTTTGCATATCAAAATCTGCATACATTAAGAGTTAATGGCCTAATGATTCAATAGTTGTATATAGATGCAATTGGTATATGATACCTACCTTTCAAGTTACGGTTTATCTTGTTAAGCAAACTCAAGGTTAAATTTCTAACTAAAAATTGGATATTAACCCACTACGAAAACTAACGAGTTTTCTTAGATTAATAGTTAGGGCTATCGGTTCATAATAAAATATTAGGATTAAAATGGATTAATAAAAGACCTTATTAATGCATTCATATACATAGACATATTCTAACATGATTAATTTCACATTTAGGTTATTGTACCTTGAGTACTTCACTTCATAAATTAACCTTTGCTCAATTTTAGATAGCAAGTTGGTTGGCACTAACTACTTAGACTGGATTCAATAAGTAAGAATTATTCTTAGGGCTAAGAAGATCTATTATATCTTAGATAAAGATCCATAATTACTTCCATCTGATGATGCCACTATTAAGATTAAAGGCATTTATCACAAGTATATTAAGGATAGTGAGGTGGCAACAGGTGTGATGTTGGGTGCTATGTTCCCTAAGCTATAGAAGTAGTATAAGCAGATGAATGCAAGGATAATCATATTGCATTTGGAGGAGTGTATACTTCTTAAGCTAGAACTAAGTAATATGAGATTGCTCGAGCTCTGTTCATTTGGAAGATAGTAAAGGGCACCTCAATTGTTGCTTATGCATTAGAGATGTACCAGTACATTAAACATCTTTATAGGCTGAGCTATGTTATGGATAATGATCTATAAATAAACTTAATCATATACTCATTGGCACCTATTTTTGCATCTTTTGTGTTTAACTTTAATATGAATAAGATTGAGGTTACTATCTTTGAGCTTATTAATATGCTTAAGACTGCTAATGGATCTCTTTTAAAGGTTCCAAAATCAATCATGGTTATCTCTTTTACTCCTTCTAATGGGAAAAAAAGGCAAAAAGAAAAAAAAGGCAATCAAGGTCGATGGTGGTGTGTCCAAGAAAGTGGCTACAATAAAAGGATAAGGACACCAAGGGGACATCATTCCACTATGGCAAAGTGGGCCACTGGAAGCAAAATTGTAAGTTTTACCTAGGGTCTCTTAAAGAAAACAAGTAAGCCGAAGCTTAAAACCCAGTTATTTATGTTATATATATAAATACATATTCTATTACTTTTAGGCAATCTTGGATATTAGATACTAGTTATGGATCTCACTTATGTAATGATCTGCAGGGCTTAAGGAGCAATAAAAGGGTTGGTAAAGGAGAGATGAATCTACAATATGCATATGGATAAAAGGTTGTTGCATAAGCCATTAGGATCTATTAAATATCCTTGCTGAGTAGGCTAATTCTTTAAATTGTTATTATGTTCCAACATTAGCTAGAAACATTATTTCTATTTAATGTCTTTTGGAACATAGTTTTGATGTTTCTTTGGATAGCAATAAGGGTTATTCTATTTTTAAGAATATTTTATTCTATTTTTTTATTCTATTCAAAATGGAATATTTATTCTTTATCTTGAAAAAGAAATACATGACATAAATACTAAGAGAGCTAAGAAAGATAACTTAAAATTACTTAGGTCTTTAAAGGTTGTAATGGGGTTAGGATGTTAGTTATCAAAGAATGAATAAAATATCATCAAAATGAATAGCCACTCTATGCTTGAATAAACCAAACTCGTAAAATATCAATCTTCTAAGTACAACCCCTTTTTCCATACTTGCTTACTCAATCCCATACATATTAAGCACTTTTGAGAGAAAAGAGCAATGAAACTCCTCTTAATTTCACAATTCATCCCTTTTAGAAGTTATAACACTTTCCTTTGTAAATACCTTACACTTAATATTTTGCTATATATGCTAGCTTTATTTCAAAATTTCTTTCTTCTTCTTATTTTTTAGCTTCATTGCTGGGAAATTACAAGATTACATGGGTAAATTACAAAGGGAATCTTAACTACTTACTTGACTTCATCCATAAGCTCTTAACAATAATACCAAAATCCTTTTTTTAATTGCACTCTTCAAAATACCCAATAAAACTTAATCCATGTAATCCTAGAGTGGCCAATTCTAGAAGAAAATATAAAGGTTATTTTGACTATATGGTAAAATAAATGAGTGTAACAAGAAAAATAAATATGGCTCGCATTAAGAATGCCTTATTAGGCTCAAAATGACTAACAAGGGTCAAATGTATCAAAAGGGTAGGAAAACTAGTTAAGATATGGCTAACAATAAAAAAAAATATTATCCAGATCATTTTCTAGCTTGTTTGAGTTATTTCTATACTTTGAAGAGTGATGAGGAAGGTTTTAATGTCCTAAAATTTCTTACTGAACTATTTCAGTGCATTAATTTAATTCTATTTAAAAATTAGTTTTAGTGCTTAAAAAGTAAAAATTAACAAATATAAGTCAAGTTGAATGTTAAAATAGCTAAATATTCCATTAAACAGCATGCTTATTTTAATGCTAAACAAAAATTTTAAAAATTTCACATTCTAAGTTCAAGTTCAATATGTTCAATTTTAAGAAAAAAACAGGACGAACTAAGCTAAATGCATAATATATGATATTGGAATAAAAATTATTCAATGCAAAATAAAAATAAACTAAACAAAAATAAACAAAACAAGAATAAACAAAAATAAAATAAACTAAACAATATAAGTAAAATAATTCATGAGTAAGATAAGAGAACTCGTTTGAATTGATCTTTAAAATTTACCTCAATTGAGCTCTATCCTTCTCTTTAAAATCTTGCTATCCTCACCAAAGTTATAAAAGTATCAGCTCACTGTATAAATTTTGATGAACAAATAAGTACCCAAGAGGAATGTAAGCTAAAGCACACCACACTTGATTCAAAGTGATAACATAAGTAAAGAACCACAATCACCCCAAAAGGACGCATGAGATCAAAGGAATTAAGTGAATAATGCAAACATGCCTCTAGAACCAAAATAGTGTAAAAATCAAGGCTGAATAATCATGGTAACTAGGTGACAATATGTATTTAGGCTAATTTTTCTTTAAAGCTTAAAGCATAATATCAATATGTTTTATGATTGACATTGTAATGCCCTCAAACTCATACCTGACATGCCTGGTACATTCTAGAGCATGAACAGTAATCCTAGGGTAGTTGTCTAAACTATTATAGTGGAATAATTCAAGGAAATTTGAAAAGTGTATAAGGATTAAACATGCTCAGGTTAGGGAAATTCGATGATGGGTTACCTGACGGACAATTGAGTTAACATTGGATTATAAAAATAAATGTTAAATGGAGTTTGGAGGTACAATTTTAGATGAAAATTGAGCTTAAATGGGTCCTCAAACCAGACAACAAAGTTTTTACTCAGTACCATAAAAAGGATTGACCGAGAGTTTGATCAGGACTTTAAAAATAGCAAATAACCTATAAAAATAACTAAAATTTTCATATCTACATCGAATGAGATGTAGAATATTTTGGTGTAAAAAAATAAATTTTATAGTAACACCAAAAATTAGCTAATCGAACTAGTTTGAGTGAACCAGACCAGAAACAAACTTCGATTAGGCTAAAATTTTTTTTATAAAGGCATGGAAATGGAAGTTGAAGAAGTGAAGAATAAGTTTAAGGTAAGTGGATACATTCCCTACACTTATTTTCATTTAATTGTCAAATTTCCCATTGAAATTACATTATGTAACTTTAGGTATTTAAGGGATAATGGAAATTAATTTAAAAGAACTATGTAATAAGATGAATTAGCATGAAATAAACTCATAATTTAAGAGAAAATAAAATAATTATAAGGAGAACTATGTGTGATCGAACTGTACCTTAAAAAGCGTAAAGTGGTATGTTAATGATTAATAAGTTATTAAGTATAAATTTAGCACTATAGTGATAATTAAATATCTTATGATGAAATTGAGCTAAAAAAAATTTATATATATGAAATTTGGTATGAAACATAATGGTATTTACATGAATAATAAAGTAATACTAAGGTAGAATAAGTATAGATTAGCATATACTTACATAAATTAGCATTATAAATATAAATGACATAAAATAGAATAAGAAAATGCATAATATATTGGTTATCACAAAGGGGCCAAATTCCATTCCTTGTAGTATATTATGAGAACGTGATGATAACTAACATAATAAGTCTAATCTAAGAAACTAAATGATAAATAAATGTATTATGATTAGTTGGCATAAAAAATAACCCTAGATATCAAGAGACATTAAGGTAAAATAAATGTATTATGTTAGTGTACAAACATAATGGTATACTTATAATTAATAAAGAGACATTAAGGTAAAACAGGTACAAGATAGTATATATACATATAATTTGGTATTAGAAACACAATTGGCATGAAATAGAGCAAGAAAATACATAATATGTTGGACATCATGTTATGTCAGAATGATGCATGTAATAAAAATGGCATGTTTTAGTTATTTTTATTCGATAATACATGTTTACATGATGAATATGTAAGGACAAACATGACTAGATATCATAATGTTATGCATTGATTGTTACATAATGTGATCAATATGAAAAACAAGTGAGAATGTGATATAATGTAAGAAAATAAATAGCCCAGTGGGTAATCCAGGGCTGTTGATATAATGGCTAGCCATAAAGATTTATACCATGATAACATTATGAGATTTGATTAACTGTGTACATTATGGAATGTCAACACACAAAGATTGTAGACGAAGGATCACGGTAAGTGATCTGGTCCCATGAATATCTGGTTCCAAAGATGCAGGGTTATGTTAAGCAATCTGGTCCCATGAGGATATTAGTAGCATTATAGTCCTTATCCCGCATATCCGATTTAAGGAGTTTCACTAGGCATTATTAGGGGAAAATCATAATTTTGCATAAAATTAAGGACAAAAAGATAATTATACAAGAAAATGGGAATTAAAAAGTAACTTGAGTAAAAAGATTGTCACAAAGATAATAGAATAAGAAATACTAGGAACAATGAGATTAATAATTTCAGGATAGAGCAAAATTGAAAATATATGAGAAAAAGAGGATAAAATAGTAGAACATGTATGTAGGATACCATAAAGTTAAATAAAGAAGAAATAAAGTGGGAAATGTAATTAATAGAACAAAAGGGTAAATTTATAATTATACAAAGAAAATAGGGATCAAAAGGTAAATTGGGCATAAAGGAAGTCATAAAGGTAAAAAAATAAGAAATGAAGTGAAAAACATGATTAATAGATGCAAAAAGGATAAAAATGTAATTATGCGATAAAATATTAAGGCCAAATAGTAAATTAGCTAGTTGGGTGATTAAAAGGCCAAAATAATTAAATAAAGATAAAAAGGGGCAAAAGCATAAATAATGGAAAGTACATGGATCAAAACATAGTTTTCTATCCTATAAGTAAATATAAAGACCAAAGAGGAAATTATCCATCTAATTTGAGTTAAGAGTCAAAGAAAATCAAATGAGTCGAAAAGAAAGTCAAACGAAGTCAAACATGATGAATAAAAAATTAGGAGCCTAATTCTAATTTTACATTCAAGTAGGAATTATATAAAATTTAATAAGAAAGGATTGGAAATAAAAGTAATTAAAGAAATAGGGACAAATTCGAAATTAAATTAAGTATGAAGAAATAGAAAGTTCAGGTACTAAATTGTAATTTGATATTTACATAATAATTATATGAAAATTTATAAGAAAAATAAGTATCCAAAGGATCGAATAGCAAAATTTGGGTAATAAAAAACTAAATTGATTTAATACAGTCAAAAAGTTGAGAAATAGAAGATGAAACTATAAATTTGGTCAAAGAAGTAAATTCAAGGACCAAATCGAAAGAAAATAAAACTTCAAGGTGAAAAATATTAAAAGGAAAAATGAAGGGTAAAATAGCAAGTATAAATAAAAATTCAACAAAAATGTCAATTTAGTTAGAAAAATGACTAAAATGTTGATTTGATAGAAATTAAGGACCTAAATGAAAATGTCACAAAAGATGAAAAGTTTAAAGAGTAATTAAGGAACTAAATATAATAAAGTATCACTCAATCAGTGAGAAAAGAAATTTATTTATAATAATATTGTAATGGAATTACATAAATAGTATACTCAGTAAGAATTAAATTTATAATTATAATGAGAACATTATAAAGTTTTAAGTAAAGTAAAATAATTAAATTAAATGATAAACAAGGACTGACAAGAAATTAAGAAGAAAAGGGCAGAGGCATAAAAGTCAATTAAAGATAAAACTATAAGTAGTAAGGTCGAACGGCAAACAGGTGGAAATGTATGAACCTAAAGTCAAGAAAAGCTAAATGGTGGTTAAAAAACATTCGTTCCTATAAATAGACAAATAGAATAATAATATTAAGAAAATAAAAAAATAAAATAAGTTTATTTAAATAAAATTTTGTATAGTTGTATCCACTAATAGGCAATGATATTGCTTAACATATAGTTTGTTGACTACGCACAATGATAGGTACTAAGGATGCGATGAAGAAGTAGCAAAATGGCATGTACATGTGTCACAGATTGGAGACAAAGAGTAGATAACTCATATAATAAGTTTAGATACATGATTAAGAATGTATTATATTTTGATATGATTACGTACTTGTAGTAAATATATTCGTATATGTATATATTTTAGGCATGTGTATATGAAACTTTACGATTGTGTTGTGTGGTGAACTGGATAATTTTAGAAGTGTCATATTTGCTATGGGTGTTTTGGAGGTGAAAGTTATTATTTGAGAATGTAATTTTTATTAATTATAGGTTTGGGTAGCATGATTTATAAGCTATTATGATATCGAAATCTATACCAAATGAATAGTAGTTGTGTACAATATATCAAAATGGTGAATGAATTGAGGGTGTTACTTTAAGTGGTATCAAAGCAAGCTTTAGGCAATCCTAAGATCGAAGTAAACATAATAGAAGTGATGAATGTCTGAGTTGATACATGTACATGCCATAAAGGAAAAACCAAATTCATGATTTGAATTTACCTGTACCTTTTGGGTCTTCTAAGTGATAGTTATAGCTTTTGATTTTAGGTGAGAGAGTGAAATTGCAAAAAATATCAAGAACGGGGCCCTAGCCAGTCTGGCAGCTAATGAGATGATTCTCACTAGTTAATCTCATTAATCCAGCTAGCATATGCCGCCATCAGCTCGACACCTAGCTAGTTGCACATATATATGCATCTCATCATACATACAACCCTCCCTATATCTAGACATACGACATATACATTCAATCATACAGAACATCCACACTGTCATACATCACATGGTGTATACATGAATAAACATAGATACATGCCCTACACTTAGCACTGATGGTGGCAGGTTTGCTACATTAACGAGTGTAGGCCCCAGCTCTCTCATAGACAGAGCATCAACTACTATTTTGGCTATTTAAAAAATCCATAATAACATCCAGGTGAAAGTTAAAAGTTGAAGATTTAGCAGCCTTAGAGGCTATGAATGTTAGCTTCACCATAGTTCAGGATGTAGTGTTGGTAGTTGAAATGCAGCATAGATTAAGTTAGTTACAATAAGTAAAGATCATATAGAGATAAAAATGGGAATGCTCAACGTTTATTAAATTTCGAATGCAGTCAAGAAAAGACAATGAATTTTCACTTAATATAGATGATTGTCTACATTGTAAAAGGGAGAATATGTGTACTATACAGAGCATAGTTAAGGAAGGACATCTTAACAAAAAAACTCATAGACAAGTTGTGTATCTAGTAACAAAATGCATTGAACACGTTAGCTAGTAAGAGCTAAACATCAAATTGGCACAATAGAAGCATAGTGAACTGAAGTTCATGAAAGCAACTTGGTCAAACCGAAGTTACTAAAGAAGTCAAAAGAAGGTAAGCTTTAACTAGATTAGCCATCTAACAAAAAACCGCTAGTAACTCTGGCCAAAAAGTTAATCATTTAAGGAACAATCAGATACCACTCATAGAAGTATTCGGAACACGTTATGATGTGAAGGAAACAACTTGGAAACTTGAGAAAAATATAAGGCAGTAATATTTACAACCTTGTCATAAAGTTAAATTTTGAGGATGAAATTTTTATTAGAGGTGGAGAAATGTAACATCCTGAAACTCGTACTTGACATGCCTGGTACATTCTAGAGCATGAACAATAATCCTAAGGTAGTTGTTGAAAACATTATAGTAGAATAATATAGGAAAATTTGAAAGTGTATAATGGTTAAACATGCTTAGGCCAGGAAAATTCGATGATGGGTGATCTGGTTGGCAATTTGAGTTAACATTGGATTATAAAAATAGGTATTAAACGGAGTTCGAAGATATAATTTTAGAAGAAATTGGGCTCAAATGGGTCATCAAATCAGACAATGAAGTTTTTACTCAATACAGTAAAAACGATTGACCGAGAGTTTGATCAGAACTTTAAAAATAGTAAATGAACTCTAAAAATTACTAAAATTTCTAGATCTACATCAAATGAGATTTAGAATATTTTGATGTAAAAAATAAATTTTATGATAACATCGAAAATTGGTTAACAAGCTAGTTTGAGTGAACTGGATCATAAATGAAATCCAAGTGGGATAAAAAAAATTTATGAAGGCTATGGAATTGATTTTGAGCGAATTTAAGCTTGGAAAGAGAGAGAAATAATTTTACGTGCATTAAATGGGCTTAAAAGCAATTTTAGGCTTAAATTTGGTCCAACCACTTTGGTTAAACCAACCTAGCCCATTAAACCAGGGTATATAAAGCCAAAATATTAGAAAACTCTAGAATAAACATTGAAGTTTCTGCCTTCTTCTTCTTCTTGAAGCTGAATCCTCATTTTTCTCATAAAACCACCATTTTTTTTCTCTCTCCAAAATCAAACCTCCTAGATTAATTCTAGCCTCTCTATAATATTATAGTAGCCTCTAATCTCCAATTTGAGGAGTAGAAGTGATAGAAATTAAGGATTGAAGTTTATGTATCAAATTTGAGGTAAGAGAAATTAAAGGTTTTAATTTAGTTTAATGGTTCTAATAAGTAAATTGGGGTATGTAGAGTATGTTTATATGGTTATTTTGTATAAGGGAAGATAGAATTTGTTGGATTTGTGCCTTGGTATATTTGGTCACTTTAGGAAAAATTGAAGAGGAAATTGCTTCTTGAGTTTAAGGCATGGAATGGAAGTTGAAGAAGTTAAGAATAAGCTTTAAGGTTAGTGGATACATTCCCTACACTTATTTTCATTTAATTATTAAATTTTCCATTGAAATTACATTATGTAACTTTAGGCATTTAAGGGATAATGGAAATTAATTTAAGAAAACTATGTAATAAGATGAATTAGCATGAAATAAACTTATAATTTAGGAGAAATAAAAAAATTAGGAGGAGAACTATGTGTGATCGAATTATACCTTAAAGAGCATAAAGTGGTATTTTAATGATTAATAAGTTATTAAGTATAAATTTAGCAATATAGTGATAATTAAATATCTTATAATGAAATTGAGTTAAAAATAATGTATATATATGAATTTTGGTATGAAACATAATGGTATTTACATGAATAATAAAGTAACACTATGGTAGAATAAGTATAGATTAGCATATACTTACATAAATTGACATTAGAAATATAAATGACATAAAATAGAATAAGAAAATGCATAATATATTGGATATCATAAAGGGGCCAAATTCTATTCCTTGTAGTATATTATGAGAACGTGATGATAACTAACATAATAAGTCTAATCTAAGAAACTTAATGATAAATAAATGTATTATGATTAGTTGGCATAAAAAATAACCTTGGATATAGTAGCTAGTGTACAAACATAATGGTATACTTATAATTAATAAAGAGATATTAAGGTAAAACAGGTACAAGATAGTATATATACATATAATTTGGTATTAGAAACATAATTGGAATGAAATAGAGCAAGAAAATACATAATACACTACAAGAAAATATCAAAATAGTAACAGAAAAATAGCAACGAAATTCATTCCGTTGCTAAATTAGCAACGAAATTTCAATTCCGTTACTAAAATTGGGTGAAGTTTTAGGGATTTAGCAACGGAATACAAAATGATTGTATTCCGTTGCTAAAAAGGGAGGGAGATTTTAGCGCCAACATATAGCAACGAAAATTGGCAATGGAATAAAATTTTAATTGCTAAGTTTGGCGGTAGAAAAAATTTGGGATGAAATTTAGCAACGAAAATTAAATTTCGTTGCTAAAATAACAACGAAATCTAATTTTTGTTGCTAAATATAGCAGCATTTAATAGCGAAAAATTTTTCGAATGAAATTTAGCAACGAAAATTAAATTCCATTGCTAAAATAGCAATGGAATCTAATTTCCGTTGCTAAATATGGTTGCAAAAAAAAATTTGGATGAAATTTAGCAACAGAATCTAATTTCCGTTGCTAAAATAGCAACAAAATCTAATTTCCGTTGCTAAATGTAGCGGCATTTAATAGCAAAAAATTTTTGGGATAAAATTTAGCAACGGAAATTAGATTTTGTTGCTATTTCAGCAACGAAATCTAATTTTCGTTGCTAAATATAACAGCATTTATTAGCGAAAAATTTTTGGAATGAAATTTAGCAAATGGAAATTAGATTTCGTTGCTATTTTAGCAACGAAATTTAATTTTCGTTGCTAAATATGGCTATAGAAAAAAATTTGGATGAAATTTAGCACCGAAAATTATATTCTGTGGCTAAAATAGCAACGAAATCTAATTTATGTTGATAAATTTGAAATCGTTGTTATAATAGCAACGAAATTAAATTCCGTTGCTAAAAAATAATATATATAGAAAAAAACCCTATTTCTTTCATTTATGTTCTTCTCTTCACGATCTTGCATCGATATCACCCTCTCACTTCATCTTCTATTCATCCTCAACACCATATATAAACATTGATATTATTTTTTATTATTAAATCTGAAAATTTCTCTTTCAATTAGTGAAAAATCCACATATCTGTTTCTCTCTCTCTCTCTTCAAATTTTGCTTTCTTTCTTTCTGATACTTCGATTCGAGGTACGGAGCTAGGGTTTATTCAATCCCGATCATTTCATCTTTGCATTGTGTTGATCTATTTTTTATTTAATTTATCTTTTTTTCCTTTCTTTGTCATGTTTCAGTTGAGAAATTTAGTATTCATTTTGTTCTAGATCTATCAAATTAGAAGAAAACCTATAATTAATCACGTCATTTATGGATTTTTTTCCTATTATGAGAAAAATAAGGAAGATTATAGGGAAAGATTTTAGTTGGCTTTCAAATTTTTTTTGCTAAACCTCTGTTATATTATTAATAGGTTATTTAATTTAATTTCTTATTCTCGTTATCACGTAGATGCCTCATCTATGATGCTTTTCAATTAGTTTATGATGCTGTCAAAATTAGTTTAGTAGTGATTTTAGGGAGATGCATAAGTTTTGCTAACTTCTGAAAGTTTTGTAGTTTTGATTATTTTGTTGAACTGACATTGTGGTTGATTGTTCAGTCAACTTGTTTTGTTTTGATAAAATGTGGCCAACGCATACTACCAATATACCAAAGGAGAAACTGCTTCTTTTAATATGGAAAAGGGAAATAAGAGGTAGATTTTGCAGGATGGAGTTGGGTTTCTTGGTTTATCTTGCCTGCATATATTCCAACAAAGTAGTGTTTTCTCTTTGTTCCCTTACATTCAATTTTACTTAAATGACCACATTTGCGGTAAAACTTTGTTAGATCTGATTCATTTTTTATTGTTTTCTCTTTATATGATGCAGGGTCTCTCAACCATAAAGCTAGAGAAGCATTTCTCTCAGCATTAGTTTCAGAAGGTTGGTTCTGCTCTATTCCATCAGCTTTATTTATTTAATTTTAACTTGAAGTATCCTTAAGATTTATTTGATTATTTCCGTTAAGTATTGATGATGAGGGACAATAATTGTCCAGATGATACAGTACTATTACCCTATCTTCTTAGTTCTTAATTTTTGCTTCTTTTATGAGAGTAAAAATGATGAAAAGTTATGTTTTACAAGTTTTTTTTATTGGTGAGCACTTATATATATATATATATATATATATATATATATATATATATATATATATATATATATATATATATATATATATATATATAGAAAGATTATGTTTTGTGATATGGAATTGTCCATAGTTTTGGTATATAAAAGATAGTGGTTAGGATTTTTCATAGATTTAATTAAAAATAATAAATAATAAATAATTATATTTAAATTTATTATTAAATTATGTGATTAAGATATGGATTCCTTTCACTTGAATTAGGGAAAGAAAATAATTTATATGAGTAAAAACAAGAAAAGACCAAATGTCTCTGAAAAATCCTAAAAACTTTAAATTGAAAAATGACAACCTAAACGTCATTTTTTTGGGCCCGAAAAATGCCGTTACGGGAGCTTCGCTTAGTGATAAATGACCGTATCGAAATGATCTTTCTGAAAAAATATTATAATAAGAAATCTGACACTTATAGCAAAAGTTATGACTAAAATAGTTTGTACCGTAAAAATAATCCATTTAGGCTTTATGTTAGATTTCTTCATTTCTTCTCAAATTCTAATTTAATTTAGGTTTTTTATTATCTATATTTCTGATGATAAATTGTTGGTAATTGTTGATTTTATCCATAATCCTTAATGAGATTGCATTCATGCACTTATTTATTTGCAGATCAAGTAAATTATTAAAATATCAAGCTAAGTGTAAATTTTGTACCTTTAGCTGTTTTTCTCTTATTCTTTGGGGGTTGTTATGGCTAGTTTTCTTTTATTGCCCTATATATTGTTTCTGGTGTCTTATGAACTGTAATGACTACCTTGTCACAAATCCCTACCTTATTAAGCATATATAAAATTATGTGTTAGCCTGGACTACTAGTGTAAATTCAAATGACTACCTTGTCACAAATCACTACTTGATTTCCACATCAGAACTATAATTTATTCCCTAAAAAACTTTAACATTTCATTTTCTTAAGCTATAAAATTAAAGCATCAGAACTAGTCTCATTTTGTATATATGTAAAATTATGCAGCTTATAAAAAAAACAAAATTGACTTTTGGTTGCTAAAATTAGCAACCAAAATGACTTTTCCGTTGCTAATTTTAGCAACGAAAATAACAATTCCGTTGCTAATTTTAGCAACAAAAATATCAATTCCATTGCTAAATTTAGCAATGAAAAATCAATTTCGTTGCTAAATTTAGCAACGGAAAAGACTATTCTGTTGCTAAAAATTATCAATTCACCGAAAAATGAGTTAGTTGAATTTGGCAATAGAATTCATTTTCTGTTGCTAAATTTAGCAACAGAATTCAAATTTCGTTGCTAAAAAATAGCAACCGCCGGATTAGCAACGAAAATTTTCGTTGCTATTTTTTATTAGCAACGAAAAATATCATTTTTCGTTGCTATTTTTTCGTTGCTAAATTGCATTTTTCTTGTAGTGATATGTTGGATATCATGTTATGGACGAATGATGAATGTAATGAAAATGGCATGTTTTAGTTATTTTTATGCGATAATACATGTTTCATGATGAATATGCAAGGACAAACACAACTAGATATCATAATGTTATGCATCGTTGGTTACATAATGTGATTAGTATGAAAAACAAGTGAGAATATGATATAATGTAAGAAAATAAATAGCCCAATGGGTAATCCAGGATTATAGATATAATGGCTAGCCATAAGAATTTATACCACATGAACATTATGCGATTTGATTGACTGTGTGCATTATGGAATGCCAACACACACAAATTGTGGATGTAGGATCATGGTAAGTGATTTGGTCCCAAAGATGTAGGGTTATGGTAAGTAATATAGTCCCATGAGCATATGGTTTCAGGAATGCAGAATTACGTTAAGTAATCTGGTCCCATGAGGACATCAATAGCATTGTAATCCTTATTTTACATATCCGATTTGAAGATTTCCACTGGGCACTATTAGAGAAAAAATCATAATTTTGCATAAAATTGAGAAAAAAAATGATAATTATACAAGAAAATGGGAATTAAATAGTAACTTGAGTAAAAAGATTATCACAAAGATAATAGAATAAAAAATATTGGGAACAAGGAGATTAATAATTTCAGCACGAAGCAAAATTGAAAATATATGAAAAAAGGAGGATAAAATAAAAGAACATGTATGTAGAATACCATAAAGTTAAATAAAGAAGAAATAAAGTGAGAAATGTAATTAATAGTACAAAAGGGTAAAATTATAATTATGCAAAGAAAACAGGGATCAAAAGGTAAATTGGGTATAAAGGAAGTCATAAAGGTGAACAAATAAGAAATAAAGTGAAAAACATGATCAATAGAAGCAAAAAGGATAAAAATGTAATTATACGATAAAATTTGGGGTCAAATAATAAATTAGCATCAATAGGGTGATTAAAAGGCTAAAATATTTAAATAAGATAAAAAGGAGCAAAAATATAAATAATAGAAAGTACATGGATCAAAATATAATTTTCTATCCTATAAGTAAATATAAGGATCAAAGAGTAAATTATCCATTTAAATTGAGTAAAAAGTCAAAAAAAGTCAAAGGAGTCAAAAAGAAAGTCAAACGAAGTCAAACATGATGAATACAAAGTTAGGGGCCTAATTGTACTTTTACATTCAAGTAGGAATTATATAAGATTTAATAAGAAAAGATTGGAAATAAAAGTAATTAAAGAAAAAAGGGATAAATTTGAAATTAAATTAAGAATGAAGAAATAGAAAGTTCAGGGACTACATTGTAATTTGATATTTAAATAATAATTATATGAAAATTTATAAGAAAAATAACCATCCAAATGATCAAATAGCAAAATTTGGGTAATAAAAGACTAAATTGATTTAATACAGTTAAAAAGTTGAGAAATAAAAGATGAAACTATAAATTTGGTCAAAGAAGTAAATTCAAGGACCACATCGAAAGAAAATAAAACTTCAAGGTGAAAAATATGAAATGTTAATTTGAAAATATAAATGGAGGGTAAAATAGCAATTATAAAGAAAAAGTCAACAACAATGTCAATTTAGTTCGAAAAGAGACTTAAATGTTAATTTGATAAAAATTAAGGACCTAAATGAAAATATCACAAAAGATGAAAAGTTTAAAGAGCAATTAAGGAACTATATATAATAAAGTATCACTCAGTCAATGAGAAAAGAAATTTATAATAGTATTGTAATGGAATTACATAAATAGTATTTTCAGTGAGAATTAAATTTATAATTATAATGAGAAAAACATAAAGTTTCAAGTAAAGTAAAATAATTAAATTAAGTGACAGTCAAGGACCGATAAGAAATTAAGAAGAAAGGGGCAGAGGCATAAGAGTCAATTAAAGAGAAAACTATAAGTAACAAGGTCGAACAGCAAACAGGTGGAAATGTATGAACCTAAAGTGAAGAAAAGTTAAATGGTGGTTAGAAAACAATCGTTCCTATAAATAGATATATAGAATAATAATATTAAGAAAAAAATAGTTTATTTAAATAAAATTTCATGTAGTTGTATCCACTACTAGACAACGACGTTGCTTAGCGTGTGATTTGTTAACTGCGCATAGGGACAGGTACTATGGACTCGATGAAGAAGAAGCAAAATGGCATGTACATGTGTCGTAAATTGGGACACAAAGAGTAGATAACTCATATAATAGGTTTAGATACATGATTAAGAACGTATTATGTTTTGTTATGATTATGAACTTGTAGTATGTATATATTTTAGGCATGTGCATATGAAACTTTACGACTGTTTTGTGTGGTGAACTGGATAATTTTAGAAGCGTCATATTTGCTATGGGTATTTTGGAGGTGAAAGTTATTATTTGGGAATGTAATTTTTATTAATTGCAGGTTTGGGCAGCATGATTTATGGGCTGTCATGTTGTCAAAATTTATACCAAATAAATAGTAGCTATGTAAAATTATTAATAGCTATGTACAATATATGGAATCATGAATGAACTGAGGATGTTATAGACATCAATTGTGTGAGTGGATAATCTCAAGTCTAAAGCTAAATTGGATGGTTTGGCTTAATAAGATGAAGAGAAAGATTTTTAATTGGTCGTGATTAGCATAAAATAACAAATCTAATTTAAATACAATCTCAACCTATATCAAGGCAACAATAAGGTCCAATCTCAAACCATAGGTAGCTAAGAGTAAATGGAATGCAAAGAAAACATATCTTAACTCAAAATAAAGCTTTAGGCAAACCTATGTTCAAGAATACAAAAAACCACACCAATTCATTCAACTTAATCTCAGCAAGTAAATTAAAGAATTAAGCAATGTAAAAACTAATGAAAAATGCCCTTTAAATTTTAAATTGAAAAACATAAGCCTAAACATTATTTTTAGGGCCTAAAATGGGCTATTATGGAGGGCAAAGCCCTTTTAAAATTGTCCATCTCGAAACAAGCTTTCTGAAATATTATAATAAGAAATCGAACAACCATAACAAAAGTTATGATAAAAACAGTTCGGACTATAATAAGGACTCAATTTAAAATGCAGGGTTGAACAAGTGATAGTGTGCAAGAGATGCAAAACTAAATTCAAACTTCAAGTTCCTTAAGTAAAGGTGTGTGTGCTTGAGTGAGTGTTTGAGTGTTTAAGTGAGTGATGATTTGTGGGTGAGTGAGTGACTATTAAAACAAAGTGCTTAGGTGAGTGAGGGAGAGCCGGTCGGCTGAGTGGGGAGAGTCACTCGGCTGAGTGAGGAACTTTTGTCGGGAGAGTGGCTGAAAATGGAAATGGAAAGAAATACATAAAGAAGAAGGTGGTCACTCGGGAGAGTGAATGTGGCCACTCGGTTGAGTGTCACTCTGTTGGAACAAAAGAGACCAAAATTGCATAAAACACTTAGGGGGAGTAAACTCTCACTTGACCGAGTAAAATGTCACTCGAGAGAGTGAATGTGACTACTCAGCTAAGTGTATAAAGACTGCCTCCATTTTAACTTTCTTTTGCCCAATTTTTTCAACCTCAAATCTTAATTAAAGTTTGTGTACAATATTTGCTCAAGTCCTACCTTTTTTTAAACCTTCAATCTCTAAACCAAACCTCTTAAAACAATATTAATCCATACTTTTTAACTCACCCAACAAAATTAATTATCAATCAAAATTATGCTTAAACTATGTATAACTAATTTGACGGCATAAAAACTAGTTACAACACAAATTAAATATAACATGAATCATACTCACTTAAATAAATCTCAACCTTGAACAACCAAATTATTTTCACTCAAACTTAATTTAATATCATGCCAAAGCAATATGCAAACCTATAAATCGGTTGAATTACATATCAAATCCATTTTTACCTCAGTAAAAGAAGAATTCTTTCTTTAGTTCATAAAGCATTAAACAAATAAAGTCAAACTCACATCTAAATACCTCAAGAAACATATATCCATATTAAGTTCAACTAAGTTATAATTTTCCTACCTCAAAAACCATATGAACTCTATAATAATCTTAGAAGCACTTGCTAATTCAAATATGAAAAATAAGCATAAATATCATTACAAGTAGCTTCATAATCAACCTCTAACTCTTAAACTCATGATTTGAATGACACGAACACAATAAATATAAGAAACATGAAAAAAATAAATTAAACTATAGAAACCTAAGAAATTAAACTAAAGATAAGATAACCGAAAATAACAAATAAAACACAAAATATAAAAAAATTTGATGAAAATTTAAAGAGAAAGGTTAGAAGAATTCTGGTTTATTGAGTCCAAGCTCAACTCATGTTACTCTCTAGAGGCCAAGCTTGTGATCCAAATACAGGCCTTTTTAGACTTTACTCCTTATTTTCTCCCATCAGTAGAAGAAATTTATCATAGTTCACCAAAACTGGAAATTTCATATCTTCGATAAAGTAAGACTTCTCCTTTGGCTCTTCAAAAATGAACTCAACCTGCTCTTCTAGCCTTAATAACTTCTTTAAGAGGAATGAATTCAGCATCTCCACTTGAGAATTGAACACTTCTCGCTCCTTCAGTGATAAATGTTCCATAAAAAGTTCAAACACACCTTCCAAATAAACACACAACTTTGTCTTCAAATATGAATTGTTCCTTTTCTACTTCTTACACCTTAAAATCGCATATTTCCTTGTCCACCATTAATGCATGATTTACTTCCTCCTCCTTACCACTATTACTTTGAAATTGCATTGAAACACTCAAGATTTTGGATTCTAACCTTTCAATTCCCTTTTCTTAATCCCTCAATAGAATCTCTTGACTGTCTTATCTTAATTTCTTAACTTCTCCTCTTGATTCCATAACTTTTCCTCTTTATTCCTTAACTTCTCCTTTTGAAGTCTAAACTTCTTTTCCTAAAGTCTAAACTTTTTCTTTTGAATTCTAAATGTAGCCTTCCACTCATCTTTTTCAGCCCTAAACTGCTACTCCTGACTTTCAAACATTTCTTGAAGAGCTAGATTTTTTGATAGGATGGATTCTTATAGCATCCATAGAGAATAAGAATCATTAAAAGATGGTGAATAAGAAATTGATGAACGTGTATGCAAAAGCTTTATTTCCTGTAAGCCTATCAATAGATCATTCATTTGCTGTCTCAAAAGGAATAATTCATAATGTTAGACATCATCTTGCATCATTTTGAAAAATATCTCTAAATTTTTCTGCAAAGAAAATCACCAGATCAAAAAAGTAAAAAATAAAAATCTCAGATAAACTCAATCAAAGGTATTAAACAAATAACACTGCTACTCCCCTACACCGGCACCAAAAACTTGACTGGTGTCTAGCAAGTGTACTAGATTGGCTAGTAATATAAGAAAATAAGATTAAGAACCTGAATATCGTACCTTAGGAAACATGAATTGCTAAGCAAAATATCTATGTGTGAATTAAATTAATCTGAGATTATTTTTCAAATTTTTCATTTGAAAGCAAGAACTAAACTAACAATAAAGAAAAACAAAAACTAAAACTAGACTAACATGAATTAAAAACAAAACAATAACTAAAACACTCCTACTAAAGGAACTATTCACATTAACTTCCATTTCAATGACTCAAATCAAAAGTAACATAAGTGATTATGAAAAAACTAGATAAAGAAAGCCAAATATCTTAGTCAAAATATCACTCTAAACATTAAATCTTCTTGTTAGGAATATTTCAATACCTAGCATAAAAATCAAGTTTTAAATTCCTAGAGATTCATTAAATCCTCTTTCAAGTAAATTTAACTCCAACCTATTTTTAGTTCAACTTTTCTTAGTACTAACTCACTCTTACCGATACATAGTTATATCTAAATTAGAAAATAATCATGCTTCAACACTAATGAACTAATCTAATAACATGCATATCATAGATCATACTTAAATCAAACATTAACTATTAATCAAATAAATTAATAATCAATCTTAATACAATCGAAGATAAGAATTTGCTCAAAACTAAGAAATAACAAACTTTCATTGAATTAAACCACAACCTAAGTCATTATAATAAAAGAATGAGGGTTTAAGTTTCCCTCAGCAAAAGAGAAGAAACTACTTACCAAACATGATGAAAATGAAAGAACAACTAAAATAAAGAGAATTGCAAACTAAGAAAATAATAAAATTTATCTAAAAGCTATTATAAAAAATTAATTAAAGAAAACTAGATTAAAACCTAAGTAAAATTTGTAATTGTAACTTCCTACTCTTATTTTGGTGTCTTGAGCATCCTTATATAGGCTGCAAAGAAGAAATTTTTGCCCTTGTAACTTCCTAAACCAAGTTAAATAAGAATTTGAACAAAAGAAGAATTTTTATTTCGTCATTTTTTTCATCCCAAACTCGGGAGAGTGACCTTAATCACTAAAAAGAGTGATTTTGTGTTAAAAGAGTGATTTTAGCCTTGGGTGAGTGAAATCCTTCTTTGGGTGAGTGTTTTCCAACACTCAGGAGAGTGTTTCATCACCCAACCAAGTGATCCTAATCACTCAACCGAGTGATGAGTTGTTGTCCCTCACGTTTCTCAAGCCAAATTTTCCTGATTTTACGGTTTTGCTCCTATACCAAAAATTATAATTAAACCTAAATACACATAATTAACTAATTAAACATAAAATCAACTAAATTAACTAATTTAAACACTTAAAAATAAAGGTGGAAAATGGACAGATTGGGTGGGTTTAGGTTGGATCATAAATGGGTAAAAAAATATAGATCGTAAATGGGTTAATATCCAAATGGATTGGATGGATTTGGATTGATCCATGGATTTAATGTAAATTATTATAATTTTTTTATTACTTAATTAATGGATTCGATAATAATAATATTCTATTGAAAATATAATATAAATAATAGGGTAAAATATAAAAAGAAATATAAAATAAGTTTGAGCAAAGAAATGAAAAAAAGAAAAAAACAATTTTAATTGCAACAAAATCAAATTAAGTAAAAATGAAGCATAATTAATTTAATGGTTAATGTTAATTACTACCTTCGAAGAGAGAGAGTCAAATTAAGTAAAAATGAAGCATAATTAATTTAATGGTTAATGTTAATTACTACCTTCGAAGAGAGAGAGAGAGCAGACATAACAATTAAGAGCATAAAGAGAATAACTAAAACAAAGGAACCCACTGCAGCTTCACTCACGTTCTGGCAAAAATTGTCGAATTGTTGGCACATGCCAAGCCAATTTGCAGTTTGGTTGCCATTGTGGTATACTAGAAATTTTTCATATTTCAATTAACTAATTATACTAGAAATTTTTGTTGTTGTTGCCATTATTAGATTGCCTTGATGATGTTTGATGTTTGGACTGAGTGAAGTTTGGAGAAAACACACCTTATCTAAAATCATAAATTCAAAAATCAAAATCCAAAGCTATATGTATATAGGAGAAGAGAGGCAAAGAAGAGGAAGAAAGGTTAGGATTTTGTAAAAAGAGGAAAAGGAGAAAAAAATAGTAATTTCAAAAAACTCCATTGGGTACAGACCCAATGGGTTGAAAATGAAATAGATCGGTTTTAGATTGACCTAATGGGTATTGGATTGGGTTGAAAAATAAAATGGATCATTTTTGGGTTGATCCAATAGTATTTATTTGGATTGGATTGGATTTTGGTAATTTTTTTGGACGGATTTGGGTTGAATTTTGGATTTGGGTCATTTTTGCCGCCGTTACTTAAAAATACACTAAAAATATAGCATAATTCACAATTATCAGTTTGTGTTTAGAATTTTCATATAATGTTTAATTTTAGTTATTTCTATTTAGAATTTGATCTCTTTTAGGTTTTTGTGTTGTTTTGTGGAAATTCAAGGTCTTATCGTGCTAAAGGGCGTAACCCAGGATGGAAGAAGAAAGGAAGGAAAAATAGAAGGAATGAGAAAATATTAGAGATGTGCGTTCAATCACGAGCATGACAGCAGTCGTGGGTGCAATAGATGGTGGTTGTTCATTCAAATTTCAAACCAAGCTTCTAAGGGACATGACTTTTCACTAAGAGTTATGTACTTCTAGAAGGATACTTAATGGGTCACATTGTTTTGCAATGGAGCTATAAAGGCAAAGAAGATTAGAAGGGAGAGAGAGTTTTTTTTAGTTAGACTTTAATATTTTTGTGTAAAGATATAGAAGAATTGTCTTTTTTAAGAGAAGACAAGATCAAGAAAGAAGAAGAACATTTAATGAGTAAACCATTGAGAGATCAACTTTTATTTGTCTTTTAATTAATCTTTTCTTCTTTGTAATTACTTGAATGATATTTTTAGGAACTTGATCAATTATGTTAATGTTTGTATATTCTCATTAATATAAGCAATCTTTAATTGTATAATTCTCTAATAGTATTTTGTGAATGATCATTATAAGTGGGAGTATAGTTCAAGAGATATATTCTTTCTTAAAGCAATTAGAAATTCATTATAATAACATCGCTGGAGAGATCGGGATGTTAGGATGATTGTTATAGGTTGGTGACTATTCTTAAAATATGTGAATATAATCATTTAATTCTGTAATGAGAGTTAAAGGTTAGAATTATACTTGCATGTTTTAGGTATCATATTTCATGTCGAGAGAGTGATCTAGGAACATATTTCAACTTGACTTACAATTTAAAAATTAAATTAAGATTGAGAGAATAATTATTAAGTTCCATATTTGTTAATATAAATCATTAATATTATTTGTCTTCTTAGACTATAATTAAATTAAGGTTATAACATTAGTCATTTAGTTTGCAATCAAATTAACGAATTTCGTAAACAAGATTGATATCTAGTCATAGTGTGTAATAACCAATTATTTTCTCGTGGGAACAATATCTTAAGTACTAAATAATAAATCATATGCTTACGGATTTAGCACAACAAGTTTTTGAAGCAGTTGTTGAGGAACATGATTTGTATTTGTTGCCATTATAATTCTTGATTTAAGATTTTGGATTACAATATTTATTTTGTTTTTGTTTATTTGTTTTGTTTTGCAGATTCGATAGTTTGAGTTTATGCTTAGAACAAGGAGGTTTAAAGAAGAACTTGAACCATTAAATCTAGAGATAGAAAGATTTTATATATATATATATATATATATATATATATATATATATATATATATATATATATATATATATATATATATATATATATATATATATATATATATATATATATATATATATATATATATATATATATATATAGTACTATAACAAGCAAGCAAATAAAAAGAAAAAAAAAGGATCAGTTATATGGGAAAATTAAGAAAAAATAATGAAGAAATTTATATTATATTTTAACTTATTATTTATATTATATTTTAATAGAATTTTATTATTATCGGATCCATTAGTTAAGTAATAAAAAAATTTATAATAATTTACATTAAATCCATGGGTCAATCCAAATCCATCCAACCCATTTGGATATTGACCCATTTATGATCCATATTTTTTTATTCATTTATGACCCAACCCATTAGTGATCCATCCATTAATAACCTAATCCAAACCTACCCAACCCGTCCATTTGCCACTTATATATATATATATATATATATATATATATATATATATGACATAAAATAAAATTTATTTGAAAAAGTTGGATAATGGATTCGAATGGAGTTTTAACTATTTTCGAGTGGATTTTTCAGATTTTAGGTTAAGGTTGGATTCTATCTTTTTTTTTTTTGGATCTTTTGTGTTTAGATTTTTCTAATTTTCTTCGAGTTTGGATCTTTTTTTTATATGGGTTCAGATCGATCACAAATTTTCAAATCTAGAGGTAACTTTAGACTTTTCTACATCAAGTCTAAAAGTACTAAATTATGTCAAGTAAAGTATTTGCTAAATACTTAATCTTAAATGGATTGGATTGATTATTATGATATAGCAATGAAAATTGTATTTTGGATAGGATTAGTTGGGTAAGATATATAGGATTAAAGTTCTGGAGGTTGTCTTCCAACGATAATCTCAATATTTGAAGGATGTTAATCTCAATATCAAATTTGAGATTACTTGTAATTTTTTGGCCACTTATTTCATTAAAATGAGATTAATAACCCAATCATAGCTTAAGAAAATAAATTAGGATCAGAAAAGAAAAAAAAATCATGTAAGCAAATAAATAAGTGCATACTTCAAAGTTTTGGTACAACATGGCAGAAAAAAGTTAAAAAAAGTGCATACTTCAAAGTAAGGAATTGAAATAAGAATAATTTCGTTGAAAAAAAGAATTGAAAAAAGAATAATTTCGTTAAAAAAAAGAATCTGGCTCCATATGATATTCTTGTAACTCGTCGCAAGGATAAAAATAAAATTTAAGGAATAAACTACTTAACTATTATTGTCTATCAACTATATTGCCACATTTGTTTCACTATATTACATATGAGATAATATAATATAACATAAGCTAATATGTATACAATGTTTTGTAATTTTTTAAAAAAATTAATGTGAGGATAATATAATACGTGATAACGTTACTTATCCCTAATACTATGTATAATTTAATACACCATGAACCTTTAAATTTGTGTAATACAGTATAAATCATTTTATAAAAAAAAGGGACTCCATAGTCTCCTTGTCTGCAGTGTGATTTCATCTCTAGCATTTTCATTATCTGCCACACTTTGCCACCACCATCGCTGCCATGACCGCCATCACCACCACACCACAGTTGTTGTTACCACCACCACACTACCACCGCTACGGCCATGACCATCGTCATAGTTGCCGCCACTACCACCGCTATAACAGCCGCCACCATCGGCACCTCCATTACCATTGTCACTACCACCACAGCGACTGCCGCCACCCTTACCACCACCACCATCCCACCATAACTGCCACCATCGCCACTATTACTGCCTTCATCACCGCCACCATCATCGTCACCATCCTTATCTGATGATTGTTAATTTATCTATTAATGTATATTAATATTCCAAAAAATTTTGTACACTTTAAAAAAACAAATTGATATATGTATGAAAATTTATATTTTATAATCAATTTTTTTTGTCTAAATTAATAAGATTAAAAATAATTTAATTTTACATATTTTTAATTTTTTTAAAATAATATAATATACCATTATGTACCCAATACAATATAAAATATTACAAACTATTACAGTTTTATAACTAATACTGTATATAATAATACAAGTTAAACAGTACAGGTTAATACTATACATGCTAATAATATACAAACTAACACTATAAAGGCTAATATAAGACAACGAATCAAATGTGCCCTATTTATACATATATGCACGTATGTACTATGTGTTCTTTCAAAATCTGGAGTATATTATTTTTGTAACTTTATTATTTATAGTTTAATTTTTATAATTATATTTTCTTATAATTTTATAATATAAATATTATATAAAATTTTTTTAATAATTATATAATCATATTTTATTTTTATAAAAAATTAATTTATTTTTCGTACTTGTATTCTCTTAGTGATAGTACTATATGTGAGCATAGACTGGTTAATCAGTTTATTAACAATTTTATTAACCAGTTCATTAATTTCGATTAATCGTTAACTACTAAAAAATTTAAACATATAAATTTAATAAATTATACATTTTTAATATTATTTTTAATAGTTAAAATATTTTACAAATGAAAAAAATATAAATTAAATATAATATCTATTAAAAAATAAAAATAAAAATTTTTGTATTGTTATTTTTGTTCTTATTTTTTTTTAAAAATTACTTTTATCCCATATATCAATCAAATGGTGGCATAATACTGCATATTTTCCCTAAATTGTACCGTCGACTCTTTGAGCAACACATTAATGGAAATTGCAATTCTAAATTTGGCACATTGAAATTTTCGAATTTATAAAATATTAAGTACATAAATGTTGATATATAAAATTATATATGAAAAAAATTGAAAAAGATATTAAGAATGAAACTTTTTGTAACATCCCATACCCGATCCGATGAACGAACCGGATAAGGATGTCACACTCAGACTTAGCTTCATTTTTATGAGGGTCCAAAATAGAATTATATTTAAAAGCCTTATTGTTTAACAAAATACTATTCAATTTATAGAAATTTTGACAGAATTTACCCTAAAATCTGTTAAAATCCCCTGAAAAGATAATGGTAAAAGCACTTCTATCATAGTCTATTCTACCATCCACCTCCACTTCAAACTCTTTCACGAAATATCTATCCTATCCGTCAATATAACACAACTCAATTTTAACTCAATTAAAATACATTTAATATACTACTATTCTCATTTATAATTAACGTAATTACTTTTCAAATAAATATAATTTACTTTAACTACGATTACCCGTATACATATATGTGTATATATATACCCATGAGATCGTTTCACCATTTCGCAGTGCATAAGCCAAAATACTCACAATCACATTAATACAATTTGGTTCGGACTTGAGATATCAATTCTCAAGCTTCCTACGTATCCCATTTAGGGAATCAGAATTACGTAATTCTAAAATTTCATAATTTAACATGATACTTTATCTACATCGCGATATTAGCACATTCTTTACATAGATTTTATTTAATAGCTTATATTCCCATAACATGAAATTTAAAACTATTTAATAATGCAAACAACACATTTTTATTATCTATCTTACTAATTTCATAGAATTCTTAACCATTAACAAAAAAATACATACTACGTCAATTTCTAATTACACCGAATTATACTAAATTTTATAGTACACAATTATCCATAATACAAATTTCACAAACTATTTACTTGAATTTTCTAAAAATGCTTATTTCATATTTTAGCGTCTTATTTCAACGTAACACTTTATTGTAGTTCCATATTAGCGAAATCTTTGCATACGTTTTATTTACCAATTTACATTCACCAACATTAAACCTAAAGGTACTTAACAATATACACAGCTAATTTATCATACCCATCTTATTATTTTCATAAGATTCTTAATTATTCGTACCATTTTCACTAATGTAGTTTAAATATCAAGTTCAAAAATTGGCTCTTTAACTTGCATAAATAATTAATTTCAGTTAGACATGAACATCACATCTCAAAAATTCACATACATTCATATATAATATATACATTTCCAATTATACTAAATTATTCCAGATTGTGTAACACACAATTAATCACAATACGAATATATGTATTCAATATAAATCAATCCCAATCATAATTAGTTGTAATTAATCATAATTCAAATTAATCATAGTACAAATTCTATAAATTGTTTATTAATATTTGATAAAATACTTACATCAACCTTTATTTCTTTATTTAATTTCAATATTTGCCCCTAATATATCAATTGGAATTTGCATCGAGTTGAACAAACAGAATTTAAATATGGGATCGAGTTCTCGAAACCATACGGCCCACCATTTAATACATACATATTTATATACACTTGTGGACCGAGCTCTCGGAGCCATTCAACCCACAATTCATTTTAATCACTTTTGCTGGAAGAGTTCTTGGAGCCATTCAATTCGGTAATACAAATTAAGACGTGATACTTATGGACCGAGCTCTCGGAGCCATCCAGCCCATAACTCAATTTAATTACATCTACAGGAAGAGCTCTCGAAACCATCCAATTCGGCAATTGTTATTTAATACATATTTATTTATATACACTTGTGGACCGAGCTCTCAAAGCCATCCAGCCCACAATTTAATACATACATATTCACAGCGTTTACTATTAGACAACATAAATAATCAAGTATTTTAACAATGTAATACAACATTAAATACCAGCTAAACATGTATCCATTATCTTGTGTCTTTATTATAACATTTTATATCTATGTGAGCATATGTAGAATTACTCCATTTAAAACATCATTGCAATACTTGTAAGCATTTGTTCTTCGTAATAAAGTACCGAGCATGAACAAGCAGGCAAACATATTCTTCTATATAAAGACTAATCACTAAATTCTATCATATTTTGAAGTGTAATCTAACTCCTATAGTTCATTACATGTATTAACACTCTTAATTCTTGTTATTATTAACAAACCATTCCTTTTTCAATATTGTATACAATTTTGATTTACTAATACATAAAAATATCTATTTGTTACCAATCCATACATCAAACCAAGTTATGCACCTTTGAGATATCAGGCAAGTAACATATAACTATAGAAACTTATATTCACTATAATGATTATTAACTAGACCTCAATGATGCATAAGTTCATTATGCAAATAGCCTATAATTGTCGTGTGTACCTGTGATACTAAATGATGTGTGTGTGTGTGTGTGTATGTATATATATATATATATATATATATATATATATATATATATATATATATATATATATATATATATATATATATATATATATATATATAATGCAACCTCCTTTAATCTCACATTTTCCATATGTAATATGGGGTTATCCTATAATTAATATATGAAAATCAATTTAGTAACTATCCTACTTATTTGTCTTTGTCATATACAAGATATTTGAGTGCTAATGTGGTTTAACAAAATAGTTTTAAGCATTACCATAATATATATATATATATATATATATATATATAATCTTCTTAAAAACTTCCTTAATTAACTTAGGCTTTAACTGTTCCAGCAAAACCAAGCCAAGAAAAGAAGAGAGGTGTCACTACATTATATTTCCATATTCTAGGTCTATTCAGGGTAACTAATACCTTAAAGATGAATTCCCCTTTGACTCCAAGCTTGTAGGCATTGATTGCCTTACACTGAAATTGGAAGTCTTACCAACCCTCTTTAATCACAATCATACTTGAAACTATGCAAGAATCGCCATTACATCTATACATTCTAACTTGGTTTTATCAATCTTAACTTAAACTCATACATGCGTATAATTGCATACCGAATATTGTCATGCAACTCAATCATAAGTTAAATCCAACATTGATAGCAAAATAGATCAATATACCCAATAGGAAAATTCTATGATTCCTGCCAGTTTATAATTGGTTTTATCTTCATTCCATAAATCTATTTAATTTACAAGTCTTTTAACATTAACTCATTTCATTTGAACCAATAAACCTCCAATATCCTTATGCAAGAGGTTAAATCAATTAATCATATACCATTATATACAATCTGCCCAACATATAATTTTTAACACTCACAAATCTCTTCATACTTTATTTTATACTATTTATGTTTCTAAAACCACTGTATATTAGTATATATATATAATTAGCGCTTAATTTATTTTAATGTCTTTTTGTTACCCTCATGAACATCATTATATTTTATATACAATTTCATACTCATATATTATCTTTAACTCAATTCCATCATAACTCATGTATTTACAATTAAAATGTTACAATTGCACTTAATTCTTAATAAATCACCACATTTCACTTAGAAATTTCATAGGCATCATTTAGTTTTCCAACTAATTACTTGATTTCTTCTTTTATTCTCATCTATTTCATGTTATATCACTATTTTCTATTACTATCTCCAATTATTTCTCATTATTTCTTAAATTTATATAGTTGCCTAATATAAAAATTCACCATATAATGCAAAATTCGATGAAATTGAGGGTAGTTTGCATCCACATACCCGTTAGCGTCAATCTTTGCATTTTTTTTCTACATTTTGTCATCTTTGGGCTTGTCAGACCGATTCGCCGGAGGCTCGTCAGAAAGACATAGGTAGTGTTCACTTGAAGATCCAGGCCCAAGGGTTCCACGATGGGTGGTCATGTGCCCAACGGTAGCCGGAGTTGGCCGAAATCCTGCCCAAAACGCTAACCACCTCCTTGCTCTAATATGCCGGTTGCCGGGGAGTGACAGACACTAAAGGCACCGTCTCCACCTCGGGATTCCACCGGTGTCGTCAGCCTCCTAAATTGCCATCAAAATCGTCGGAAATAAGGGAGAGAGAGGAGAGCTATGATGGTGGAAAAATCAAAAGAAATGATGCCATCGAAGGACAACGACGCTTACAGGGATGACCGGAGGACAATGGCGGCGGCGATCTGAGTCTTCTCGCCAGCATCGCAAGCGGCGGTGGCTGGCACTGCTCTTCCCCTTCCTGATTCGTGATCTGCTCCCTCACGTTCTCCTTTTTTTTTAGCTTCTTTCTTTCTTTTTTTTTTTTTCAATTTGTGGCCACACCAATTTTTATGATTATGATTTTTTTTAACTTCTAGATAATTTTTAAAATGTCTACTATTATTATTAAAATATCTATTATTATTATTATTATTATTATATGTTTAACTTTTATTAATTGTTGTTTTGGAAATTAAAATATATTTTAATTTAACGCCACTAATTCAAGAATTACAAATAATAGATTAGTCGACCTAAATTTTCGATAAAATTTTATCATTGCTCACTTAAATTAAATATAATTTACAAATTAGAATTATTTTCGATCGACTTAAAGTCGGGACGTTATACTTTTAACACTTGAAAAAATGTAGAAAAATTAATCAAAATAAGTGGGAATATATTATTTACTATTTGACTTGGGACCAGATCTAACTAGATTAGCTTGGCATGTTCATTTGAGTTTGCAGGTCGAGCGAGTAAGAAAGCACATAGTTAGGTCTTTTATTTAACTTATTAAAATGAAAGATGCACTTGTAAACAGAAGAAGAAGTAGAGTCACTCTTAGTCAACCAGTTGCATTAACTACATATGACATGCATTAATTATTAGCTGCTTTAGTTATTTTAGTGTTGAACAAACTATTTTGTGATTAAGAATTAAAATGGATAATTAGGAAAAAAAATAATATATTATAGCAACTATTTACATATATGATATCTTATCTGGTTAAAAAAATATTAATTTACTATAAGCTATTTCTAAACGATAAAATAAAATCAATTAAAAAATATAGTAGGTGGTAAGATTAAAACTTATATCTTTCTTGATTTTTGAATTTATTTTTTTTCATTGTAACTAATATGTATAATTTCATATTTATTGTTAATATTTAATAATATCGAAAATATACTAAAATTAATAAAATAAATATTGGTGATAGGAATTGAATTCAGGATCACTTATAAATTCACAAGGAATGCATACCAACTAAACTCAAATAATAGCTAATACTAAATGTCAATATTTTTTATTAATTTAATAATAAAAAGGGATAAATTTTGATATATCTGAAGCCGCTGTATAGTACAGCAGTTTTAGAATTTAAAATTATTGTACTGTATAATGATTTTAGAAAAAAATATTATATTTTTGATGTAAATTTTACATTTAAAATTGTTATAAATGATAGTGATTTTGAAAAAAAATTTAATTTTATAAATAGTTTATGATATATCTTATTTTTATAATTATTTTTTAAAAATACATTATTAAAAAAAATGTTCCGTGTTAACCGATATTGAACGATTTTTTTTTTCTCTCACCTAGGCAGTACTCGTTTATTGCTTTCTTTCCACGTGGCTTATATTTTATTGGTAAATCTTCTTTCCAACCCCACCATTTTTCGTTTAGACGTTGGACTCGATCGGCAAAAGCCATGGCTGATGAGGTAAGGTTTCGAATCTTTCTTTAAACCTTCTGTTTGGTTGCCGAGAAACCGCAGGAAAAGACTCTGAAATCGAAAAGGAAATGAAAGAGAAGGTTTTTGGAAATCTTAACCCCACAGATTTATTGGAAACTCCGGGTTTCCGGTTAGATTCCCATATTCTCTTTCATTTTCTAGAGATTTACCCAAATTGAGATAGTATGATAATCGAAGCTTTTATCCTTCACTTTCTCGTGGTGATGTATTGGGGATTCTGATGATAATTCTGATTCAATTGATGCAATTATTATTATTGTTATTATTTTGTCTCTTTGAATGCTTTTATGGTTCAATATTTCTTTAATGCCTGTCTGTTTGAAAATCTTTATGGGGAAATAACAATTTTATTTTTTGAGATGAAAATTGACAAAATTATTAATAGTTAAAATGGAGAAAATTGATCCTATAGTTTCTTCCTTTTTTTTTCTTCCTTATATAACCTTTTGCCTTTCACAAAAAGACTGAGGAAGGTTACAGATGCTGATTTTCTATCTTCATAATTGATGTTTCACGCTTTGCCTTGCTGGTCTTTGTGATCCTTGATGTGCATTGGGTTTAAACACTGAGAGGAGTATATATGAACCATGTAAAAACAATAGTAGTTTTTTTTTTTTTGATACAGGAATTTACTTTTTCTATTGTAGCTTGGATGCTGATCGGATTTCTGTTTTAATCTTTCAATATAATGTGCAAAAGGCTTACTTTAACATTGTATTAATGTTATGAATATCGAATGAATATTTAATAGTTAGCTTTTACTTTGCTTTGCCATTCAAGATGAAGGTCCATCTCTCCATTGGATGAAGAGGGGTTCTTGCATTTACACAGTGCGTAATGTGTTTTAATTATCTGTTCATTTAATGAACTTATTGAGAAATTTGTGTTGATTTTTGAACATAATGCTTAATGGCTCATGCAAATGCTGGTAAAGCAACCTGAGACCGAAAGAATGCTGACATTTTCTCATAAGTAAATAAATAAATGCAGTGTTTAGATAATGTCAGTTTCTATGTAGTTGTTAACCATTGTTTTTGCATTTGTCTGTCAGATTGAACTGAAAACTGCTCCTGCTGATTTTCGATTTCCTACAACAAACCAAACTCGTCATTGTTTTACCTGGTACATTGAGTTTCACAGGTAAAGCTCTTAGTGCTTGCAAATGTGCATACTCTTCCACACATACCTCAACCCCTTTATAACAGTAAAATAAACCTTCCATTCTACACTTGAACTCTTAATGCAGGTGTTTGGCAGCAAAGGGTGATGAGTCTAATGAATGTGAACGATTTGCCAAATACTACCGCGCTTTATGCCCGGATGAATGGGTGAGTACACCAAACCTTTTGAATCTTTTCAGTTGTGTGCTTTCCCATTTCCTTGAAACTTATTGCCTTAGGACACCATTCTTGAATGGTGCAACTTTCCAGATGTGAATAACAAATACCTTTGTCAAAAGAATATCTTCTTACTTTTCCTGTTAAAGGATATTTCCATATTTTGTTTGCCCTTTTACTTTCTGATTAATTTTTGGCATTACTTTCCAGAAAATCCTTTTTAGGTGTTCAACTGCAGAAGTAGGAGAGAGGCTGAACCTTTTGTGTATGTGTGTGTGTGGTTTTTTTTTTTTTTTTTTCTATGAATGTCTTATAGCTGGCTACGCTCTTGCCAATAATAGTGTCTCTTAATGTCAAATTCTAATTCTATTGTGATTCTTTTATCTTTTGATCTTTATTTGGTAGACTGGCTTCTATTGATGTGCTCCTTGAATCTTCATAAATAAATCTTGGAAAACCTAGAATTGATAACATTAGAATGGTTACATCCTATACGATTTTAAATCCATAAGATCATGGAATGTAAATATCCTTGCTGTTATTTTCTGAGTTGGAAAATGTCCATTCATATCCAATTACTAGCGTGAATTAAATGGCTTTGGGATGTCTTGATGCATGCTTTATGTTATAGTTATAGTTATGATAGATGAAAATGATTTTAGTTTTTCAAATGTGAATTTATGTAGGAGTATTGTAGTCTTAGGGTCTCAATTTAGGTATGGCGGCATACTCCTTTTGTTATGTTAGAGTTATTATATATGAAAAAGACATTAGTTTTACAAATTTGAAGTTACGGAGGAGTATTGCAGTCCTAAGGTCTCAATTTAGGTATGGCTGCTTAGTGGACGTCTGGGATGGTGCGTTGTACATATGGAAATCTCAATCAAGTTGAATAGTAAGAATGTTAGATTGGCAATGATATATAGTGATGGGTGTCAAGTAATGACGAAATTAATTTTGCTAAGATGTGATGTAAAGATAAACGTATTAAAACAGAAGTAAGGTTTATACAAGAAATTGCTGCATCTTTAAGGTATACGAAGTGCTTGTCCAGTGCAAGTGCACAGTGAGGTACAAGTTTAGAATCCCTTGGGTAATGTACCCTCTCCAAAGTGCTCATGAACCTTGTAGCATTTTTCAAGCACCAAGCATAAGGAACACAAGTCTTTTCAATGTCATTTTTTTTAATCTTTGTGAATTGTAATGTATTGAACTTAGTTAAAGAGGTTGTAATGGACAACATGTATTGGAACAATGAAATATTGCTACGAAGTTCTTGGAGATTAGAATTTTCATTGTCTTGTCTTGTCTATTATTTTCTAATCTAAGGCTGCAGGTTATTCTCTTTTATTTTTTGAGTTCTATTTTTAGCTATCTACCACTAACTGTTCATAGTTAGATGTTAGCAGTTAATATGAATTGTAATGTGTTTGGCAACTCAAAGGTCAACTTGTCCTTATATTTAGATAAGGATAATTTCGTTGTTGCGGGTAACAGCAATTAATCTTTGACAATTGGATTTGCATAAGGAAAAAACATGCACATGTAAAGAATTCAAATAAGAAAATTCATGTAATTATTGATAATTAAAATGTAGATTTAAATAAATTTAGTCTAGCAATAATTACAATTTAACATAATATTTAGTTATTACATATGATTATATATCCCACTATTTATCTTCTTCCATGTGTTTGTTAATATGAAAGTCATTATAGCCTTCTTCTAAAGAAAGCTGAAAATCATTGGCATGGTATAATGTATTATTAGTCTATGCATTGAAGTTGGAGTTGATGCTCCAGTTTAGTTGTAGCAACTGGAGAGGTTTATCTTGGTTGGTTGGAAAAATAATTTCTGCATTCAAACACTTGAATTCAGTGGATTAGATACCAGAAGTTGATTGCTTTCTTTTGTCTGCCAACTAAATGGGGCGTGAAGAAAATGCATCCACATAACCATCCTTAACTGGAATGGAATTACTATTTTGTTGACTTGAGTTTTCAATTATCTTAGTGACTCGTAGTCTTTTGCTATATTTGTATGAAGTATTATTTATTTGGAATATCGAGTTCTACTATCCATGACTTCTCATATGCCATCACTATTCCTTGGAGCTATAATTATTTTATGAATATATTTAAGCTAAATATTTTTGTGTTATCAAGCTGAATGTAGAAGCAGGCCAGGCTTTGGCAGAGATGAGTTTGGGATTTGGAATGTCTTAGGAATAATTTGTAATGGACAGAACAGATGTTGGATTTTTCGGTATTGGTTTCTTATCCGTAATCTAATGAACATCACTTTACTTATAATTCAGATTTTGTACCTGTCCAATTTTTAATTATTGTTATATGATCGTTGAAATCAGCAGTTTACAATGTGTTACAGTATCGCTTATTGATCAACTGTATGCTTCATGGATTTTGTCATGCTTCACGTACTCCTTTGTGCTGAAATTTATTTCTATCATCTTTACTTAGTTGTTAATGTTTATGTTCAAATTGTTTTCAGATTGAGAAATGGAACGAGCAGAGGGAAAATGGGACATTTGCGGGCCCTCTGTGATTTTGTGTTAGCAGTTGGTTGAATCATGAATGGCTTTTGCAGAGCGTTGCTTTATTTGTTTCTTGAGTTTATGAATTTAATTCAATTATTCTGGATAATTTAATAATTTTTGCTTGCTTTGAATTTTCTGATTCTGTTTTCGGATTACTGCATGTGGGTGATGATTTTATGACTGTCGGCTGCAACCTGTTGGTGGAGCAGCCATTGTTGATGATGCAATGCAAAAGCTTTTTATTTTCCTTTTCTTGTTTTCAAGCTGTTATGGAAAAACTTGATAACAATGCACTGGAAATTCAATTGAGCATAGAATGATTTTGTTGTGCCATATTGTGGAAAAGAAAAGAAAATTCCATTTTTATGCTGTCTTCATTGAAATTCCATTATGAATGGAACTTTAGCTTATAGAAATCACATGGCATTATCAATGAAACTTTAGGGTACTTAGGTTTATATTTTGTTTGCATAGTTTTTTCTTCTTTTTCTTTTTTCCTTTTTGTTTTCCCCTTGTTTTCTGAAAAAAATAAATGAAACTTATTCTGCAAACTTACTCTTTGTTTGGATGGGGTAAATTGAATTTTCTTTAATGAGTGAAAATGAAAGTAATGAAATTTACATTTTTAATTATTTTTATTTTATTGTTTAGATAATTTAACAAGTGCTGATAGTGAATTAGATTTTTATAAATGTATTTGACAGTTGTGCTTCTATGCATAAGGTGATGATGTATTTATAGAGTGATTATTTGGTAATTTCAGCAAATTATTTTCATCATTCAACTATTTACTCCGTTTTTTTTTTTTCAAATTGGAGGGAAATAAAATGCTTAACAGAGAGTTAAGTGAAAAATCTGATTTTCATTGGGTTTTGCTCTCAATTTTATGATTTTATAATTCAAAAAATGAAAAGTAAGGTAATTTTAATGTACTTTCTATCCATTTATTCTCACTTATTCTCACTTCCCTAGATCAAAACAAAGGGTTAATGTTAGGTGCGCGACAAAAAAAAAAATCACCACTGAATTTTTGATTAATTGAAAAATCAATTAGAAATCAAATTGACTTAGGTTATTTTAGAAACGGCGAGTTAATTGTTAATCAAGTATATTTTATATGTTATGTTTTAATTTTTTTACACTTAAATTTTTTAATATTTTATGGTTTATAAATATTATAATAAATAATTTTTTAAAATATTATTATAATATATATTTTTAATAAATTATCATTTTATTACAATTATTTATTTATTACATGTGCATAATGAGTATTGTATTATTATTTTTATATTGAATATATTTAATTTTTATAATTAATTATGAAATTTTATTTTTTGTTTAAATTTTTAATAAATATTATATTTGATTTTTATTTTTTATTTTTAAAAGATTTTTAGGGACTTTTTTAAAAGAAGGGTGTTTTGAAAATTTATTTAGGTAAATGGTGTGTGTGAAAATATTTAAGAAAATAGGGTGGACAGACTTATTTTCACAGCCTGATATTGCGGGAATAGAACGGGACACGGTAAACGACAATTGCAGGGAACAAGATAGCATGAAATTTCGTTCTGTGGGATTTACTTTCTATTTCCGCAACCTGTCGTTGTGGGAATAGACATGGGCCCCATTTTCTCTCTCTCTCTCTCTCTCTCTCTTTCTCTCGTCCAATCACTCTCACACACACACTCTATCACCCTCCCTCTCACATTCTCTCTCTTAATATTTTTTAAAATATCATACTTAATTCTATAATTAATTATCTATACAATCATACAAATAAATAAAAAATATTTTTAAAAATAATTTGAGGCAAAAATAAAAAATTTCAAATGAAAATTATTTCAAAAATAAAATTTAAAATAACTCATTGTGAAAAAATAAAGGTAAAAAATATTTATTAATAACAGTATTAGTTTCACATATGGTATATAAAAAATATTCATTAAATAAAATAATTTTTATCATATTTTAACTTATTGTTAAATTTGAATTTTTGATAAAAAAAACACCAACTACTATACTCTTTTTTTTCTTACTATACTATCATTTTTAACTATAAATTTGTTTTAAATTTTATTTTTGAAGCAATTTTCATTTGGAGTATTTTTATTTTTACCTCACATTATTTTTAAAAATATTTTTTATTTATTTGTAGGATTATATAGATAATTAATTATAAAATTAAATATGATAATAATTTTAGAAAATATAAAGAGAGAGAAAAACATCCAATTTTTTCAAATAATATTGAAATCTAACAATAAGTTAAAATGTCATAAAAATGACTTTATTTAATGAATCTTTTTTATATATTTTATGCGAAATTAATACTGTCATTAATAAATATTTTTTATTGTCATTTTTTTACCATGAGTTATTTTAAATTTTATTTTTGAAATAATTTTTACTTGAAATTTTTTATTTTTACCTCACATTATTTTTAAAAATATTTTTTATTTATTTGTAGGATTGTATAGATAATTAATTATAGAATTAAGTATGATATTTTGGAAAATATTAAGAAAGAGAATGTGAGAGGGAGAGTGAGAGAGTGTGGGTGAGAGAGTGAGAGTGATTGGAAGAGAGAGAGAGAGAGAGAGTGAGTGGGGCCCATGTCTATTCCCGCAACGACAGTTTGCGAGAATAAAAAGTGGACCCTACAGAATGAAATTTCATGCTATTTCGTTCCCTGCAATTTTCGTCCACCGTGTTCCATTTTATTCCCGTAATGACAGGCTACGGAAATAGATCTATCCACCCTATTTTTCTAAATATTTTTATATACACACTATTTACTTAAATAAGTTTTCAAAACATCCTACTTTTAAAAAAGTTGCGAATTTTTAATCATGAAAAGCAATATAACAATTTGTATAACTTATTAATTTAATTTGTTAAAATTTTTTAATAATTAATTAATAAATTAATTTAAAAAATTGATTAAAAATTAAAATTGATATAGTTGATTAACAAAATATATTAATGGATTAGTTAATCGTTTTATGGATAGCACTTAGCATCAATATATTTTTGTTTTTCTGAAGCAAAAGAAATTGCTTTTAAGACGATCCATAAAACGTCAAATTTTGGTTTTCATGCCTTTATTTTATTTTATTTTTCCACATTCTTTTATATTTTAGTTCAGGCCATTGAATTGGGATGTGAGAGCTTGAGTGCTCATACAGTACGTACTAAAAACCATTAGATTGCATGTGTCCTATTGATTGTACAGTTTAAATAAGTGTGCATCCAATTACTGCTCCATTAAATTTAAACATGAGTATATATATATATATATATATATATATATAATTGAATTTTCTCGAATTTTTAAAATTGCATGATGCATGTATGTATTAGGAATAGAAAAATTGGTGGGGTCCGCTCACATAAAAAAAGCAGAAGATGATGCCATTTTTTTTTTGTCTTTGTTTTCAATGATGCCATTTTTTTGCAATGTATGCCTATCAGCGTGTGGGCCCCGCATCGGTTGAAAAACAGCAGAAAGTTGTTTTTTATACAATTTTTTTTTTAAATTGTATACAAAATTTGCTGTAGGTTGCGGAGTACACAGAACTTCTCGTGACTTGTGGCAGAACACGAAATCTGTAATATTTTTTTTTTTAAATAAGGTCTATCTTAATAACCAACATTTCCAGTTCTCATTATAACCTTATATGCCATATTTTTGTTTTCTTTCTTATTTTTTAGGAATAAGCATTAAAATCAATTTTTTTAAAATATTAATCATTAATCAATCTGTTATAATCAATTAATTAATTCATTAATTTTAATTTTTCAACTGATTAATTAATTTTTTTCGGTTAACCACTACAATTATAAAATATAATTTTAAAAATTAAAAATTTCAAAATACTTAAAAATAAAAATTGAATACAATACTTAATACAACATATTACTTAAACTATAAATATAAAAGTAAAATATTCAAAATACTTGATATTAAAATTATAAATTAAATATATAATATTCAAATCAATTTAACAAATAAATGTTGAATAAAAATATAATATTTTGCTAATACAAGGTCTCGGTCTTAATTTCGATTTATAATTAACAATTGATCTTGGTCTGGAAATTAAACATAAAGAAACCTCGTATAGTTATAATTGCTCCCTAAGCTAGTAGTTTGTCCACCATTTCACACTGAAAAAGATTGCTCCTACGCTGGGCCACATTCATCAATGAAACCTAAATGCTTAATAATAAACTGTGCCGCCAGGAAAATGTAAAACAATTATTTTATACACGTGACAATTTATAATTTAACTTTGGTAATAGATTTGTAAATTTATACATCCAAGAACAATTGTTGGATATAATTACATTGCTATTTATCTTAAATTTCTAATATATAATATATATTGTAATATAATTTATTCTGACTACATATACCTTTCTATATTCAAAAATTTCTAATATATAATACGTATTGTACTGTGCTTGTTTGTTTGTTTGTTTTTTTTATAAGCCAGAACATATTAGATAACTCGAGTACAAGAAAACCAAGATTGCTGCATTCCAATGTTATTAAAATCGAACCAAATAAAAAATCAGAGAGTTCAAGGGTTCGTGGTTTGATCGATTCGTTGGAATTCAACATCATTTTTTTTTATTTTTTAAAAAATATATTATTTTTTAAGTTTTATATAAATATTATGAAAATATCACTATATAAAAAAATTAAAAATAGTTTATAAAAATATATTTATCATCAAACATTAACAATAAGACATATTTTCAAGTCATTCAATATTTATAACAAAAATTTAAGATAAATATAGTAAAAAATTGTAATTTTTTAAAGAAATTCTTCAAATATAAATTATAAAATTTTATTTTATTCATAAAAAATTCATTAAATTATTTGAATTTTAATTATTTTGTATTTATAATTTTATTTTATTTTTTTCCAGAAAAAATAATATTGTATGAATATTTTGGACAAAAAGTTGATTTTTCTAAAATTAAACCGGTTTTTATCATTTAACCCGGTTTTTTTCAGTTTTATCCCGGTTTAACCGGTTTTTTGGCGGTTTGAAACAGTATTTTTCGGTTTTTATCCAATCCAGTTTTCACCCATTGAACCAACCGGACCAGTCGATGGTTCGAAGTTAAACCGGTTCGACCTCCCGGTCCGGTCCGGTTTTAATAACCATGCTGCAGACTGATGCAGCAAGAAAAGAAAAAGCAGTATACAGGATAGCTTGTACAACTGTAGTTTATAGTTGCATTTAATTTGTATCACTATGAGAAAAATAACATAACTATACATACAGAAAGTGGCCTGGTGGAGGAGGTGCATATCAAGTATTAAAGTAAATAGTTTAGCTTGAATTATTCATGTTCTTAATTCTAGACCCACGTAAAGAGAGCAACCTGAGCACTTCTCAATACTGACTTTAATGAGTTAGAAACTTACAGCAAGAGTTACATAACTCAATCTCGTATAAACCAGAAATTAATATTCAATTCCCTTCCCAATTACCTACACTATGCAGGATAAGAGAAAATAAAAGAAGTCCAGGAGGCAGGAGTTTAAGAATTTCAGTAAACAAAAGACTAATTCACACTTACCTGTTTGAAAGGGTTGTTCAAAAACCAGTAAACAACCAGACCTTCCTTATAAGCTTAGGAATTATTTCTCAAATCCTCTACCGATACCCTGCTAGAAAGGTTCCAGCAAAATATATTTTTGCCTAAATTATTTCTGAATCCCAGCATAATAAGAGCAATCTGAAGGATTACTCAATATTAACGCTAGCAGGCTAACAAACTTGCAGTAAAAAAAGAAATACATAAATCCTCATCTGCACATACGTAATTTCCAGTTCCTTCTCAATCACATACGACAACATATACTATCAACATCCCAACATCTATCGTTTATCAAACAAAAGTTGTGTAAAATCAATAGCCCATAACATAATTGTACTTTATTATTATTATTATTATTATTATTATTATTATTATTATTATTTATTTTCCTATTTGCAGCAAACAGGGTAAAATACATTTAATGGGAAATAAAGTCTTCTAACATGATCAGGAGAAAAGTTGAAAAATCTCGTGTGATTAATGGGCACAATTTGGTCGATCACCATAAGATTGATCTCCCGGCCTAAGCATGTAGAAAAAGAAATGAACGAACAAACAACACTACAAGAAAATTGCAATTTAGCAACGGAAATTAAAAACAAAAAATATCAATTTTCCGTTGCTAATCAAAAATAGCAACGGGAATTAGCAACAAAAAATGTCAATTTTCCGTTGCTAATCAAAAATAGCAACGGAAATTTCGGTTGCTAATTGGCAGTTGCTATTTTTAGCAACGGAAATTTTGTCCATTGCTAAATTCAACAATGAGAGATTTGGTGAATTGGTCAATTTTAGCAACGGAATAAAAATTTCTAGCAACGGAAAATTAGATTCCATTGCTAAATTCACCCATAAGTAAAAACATTAACGACGGTCTCTCCGTCGCTAATCCATCGCTAAAAATTATTACAATTTTTTAATATTAGAAATCCATGCACCATGCTTATTCTAGGAAGGACCAAAAATCCGTGAAGAGAAGCAAAAATCTGATTCTCAATAAATAAATTAATTAGGCATTCATTCTCAAAACATAATACCCAATTCTTCTCCACCCATACCCACATTATACGTGGTAAACAACCGCACACAATTACTGAAAGCTAAATGCTCATATTCTAATCTGTGAGGAGATTAGCATAACCTTTATTGCCTTTACGCAACCCCACCATTACCTGTCGACACTTCATTGCATTACAACTGAACTACACTGACGAAGACAATAAATAAGAGGCAATTAACTCATTATAACTAAAAACAACCAGTTATAAAGCTATATGGATCTTTTTTTCTCTATCATCCATTTTTGGGCCAAATCTATTTCGTGAAATATTTTGATCTATCAGTAATATCCTCGTCCATATCTTCTACTTTTAAATGGTGGAATCTGAATTGAAAAATGAGCACCCTGTGTACCATTAAAATTGCACCAATGCCCTATCTGACTTACTATTCCTATCTTTCCTGCCGAGCCCACCATGAAGGAAAAGGTGAACTTCTAATATGATAGTGTTTAAAGACCATAGCTAAGATACTCTAAACATGATATTTTTCAAGTTCTATATCCATTGAAAATAATCTAAGTGATAGCAAGTACCTTGATTGGAAGCAGCCCAATGGTTCCCTTTTTCATGCTTACCTTTTCAAAAGCTCAGAAATACACCAAAAAAGAACATCTAAATTCACAAAACAATATTGCAAAATCCAAAATAGATGACATGAGAAATGAGAACTTACGAGGCAAATCCCAAGGTTCACACTTGTTCAAATCGACCTCACCAATAGCTCTAGCACAGAAGCAATTATCAATAACTTTAAGAGATAGGTAATGAGTTATAAGCTCTTCATTAGTTGGATGGAATCGAAATCCTAGAGGCAATTCAAGCTGCTCATCATCTCCGTTAGCCATACAACTATTTTCCATAACTACAAAATCGACACAGTTAATCAAGAATTATCTAAATCATGTCATCGGAGGACCGATTTTGAAAAACATATAGTTGGAATTGAGAAGAAAAGGTGGTGCTACTAAGTGTTTTAGATTATTTATGGAAAATAGAGTACTTTTGGACTCCATTAATTGATCAAATTTTACATTTTAATTTTATTTTCAGCAATGGAACTGATAAATTTTTGAGGTTTTAATTTCATAACCTACCATTAATTACAAATTAAATTAGATTGACTTAATATTCATATTTTAAATTACTTATATATCTATGCAACAAATATCTTTTAAATAAACATAGCAAGTAATATGTTAATGAATTGCGTATTAAAATCTCCAATTCAAAAGGATGACATAACAAAAATCAAAGGAAAAAAATTGGTTGGATGTAATTTTACTTGTAGATGGGTGAAGTCAGAGTGGACACACCACTTCCTAAAAGAAGATTGACTCAACTGCTTACCTATATATGTTATGCACCTAGCTATTAAGTTAATAATTTAATGGTTTTCATTGGTTCGGTCACCTATATCTAAGGTTGAGTTTTCTTAAACTCATAAACAATTCTAGTTTTCTTAAACTTCTTTCAGTTTTGGCATAGCTTTCACTGAAAATACAAAAGAAAAACTGAAAGAATTTACCTCTTGGAAGCAGAAGAATTAAGCAAATCGACCACTGGTGTCTTAAGCAAACTGATAGAAATTTCTTGAACAATTAGTCAGTTGTAAGAATCACCGATGACGGAGGGAGATGACTAACCTTTATAGATGAGAGGTGAGGGAGAACGAATTTCTTTCAGTTTCAGTGTTAAAACTGAGCTAAAGGAGACTCTAATATAATATTTAGGGATTAAAATGGTTGATCACCATGAGCTTTATCTAGGTCTTCCAACTGTGGTGGGGCATTCTAAAAGGATTATCTTTAATAGAATTAAAGATAAACTTTGTTAATGATTTGAAGGATGGAAGGAACATTTGTTATCTTGGTCGGGGAGGGAATTACTTATTAAAACAATGGCGCAAGCTATACCAACCTATATAATACAGTGCTTTCTTCTTCTATATAGTTTATGTCATGATCTTCAAGCTTTGATCTGTAGATTCTGGTGGGGTCAAAATGAAAATGGTAGAAGAATTCACCTATGTAGTTAGCAGTAGATGTGTAAATTGAAAATAGAAGGAGGCTTGGGTTTTAGAGACTTTATAATAAAAAAAATAAGGATGGCATTTGGCTACAAAACTAGAATCTTTATTGGCTCAATATTTTCCAAATTCTTCTTTCTTTGACACTTCTATTGGCTTAAATCCAAGTTACACATGAAGGAACATCTTAGCAGGTCAGGCTTTGTTAAATTAAGATGCTACTGGCAGGTGCACAATGGTTTGAGTTTGAATATATGGCAGGATAAGTGGATTCCGTAACCTTCCTCTTTTGAATTTATAACACCTTGTAATCCAGCCTATAACAATATGACAATGGCTTCCCTCATTGATCATTAAGGTGGTTTTTGAAGATGGGATTTTATAAATAAATTGATCCTTCCTATTGATGTGGATCGAATAAAAATGATCCCTATAGGTTTGGCATGCAATGTAGATTAAATAGTAGGGTTTTATAACTCTTTGGGGCAATATATGGCTAAAAGTGGATATCGGCATTCTCTGTCTCTGAGGGGTGATTATAATGTAAGTTCTGTATCGGGGAATTAGAGTTTGAGGTTCTAGAAATGCCTTTGGAATATAAAAGTATCTCTAAAGATTGGTAGTTTTTTGTGGTGTGCTATATTGAATTCTTTACTAGTTAAAAAAGTTCTTCAGCAGCGTATTAATGAAATCTCTCTTAACTATCAGAGATGTAATAGATCAGAATCTATTCTACATTTAATAAATGAGTGTTAATTTGCGAGGCACATTTGGAAGACTACGACTCTGCCCCAAATCTTAAGAATTCAAGCTTCTAATTCAAGAGCTAGTTGATAGAGATTTTGGACTGTTTAACTTTGGAAGAAATTATGTTGTTCTCTTTCATTTGTTACCAGATGTGGTTTGCCAAAAATAAACTCTTTCATGATAATCTAGTTCTTAAATATTCATAAATATTTTCTCAGTAAAGAGCTTGATCGATGAGTTTATAGTTATTTTCTCTTAACCTTGTAGATGCATAAAATCGATACTAACATTAGGTTTGTGTGGCTATTACCTCTGCCAAACGTTGTGAAATTGAATGCTGATGCTGGAATTGTAGGGGCTGAGTTGGTGGGTCTCGAGGTAGTTTTTAGAGATTTTAGGTCAAGTGATGGCTTGTGGATAGAGAAAAATGATAGGCTTATGAAATCCTTACACATTTGAGATATGGCTCTTCTCTTTGGCCTTTCTATTGCTAAAGACCTAGGTTTCTCTAATAGAGTGACCGAATTGGATTGCAAATATGTAATTGATTGTTTAGTGGAGAAGTTAGATATTTAGAATGGTTTTGGAGGTATTCTTACAGACTATCAAAATTTGAGTAAGGAGTTTACCTCCTGCTGCTGGTCTTTTACTCCTAGATCAGGCAATAAAGCAGCTCATTATTTAGCTAAGACTTGTCCCACTTCTTCTTCTACATTTGTTTGGGTTGAGGATTTTCCCTCTCATGTTTCCCATTTAATTCTTGATGATGTAACCTCCATTCAAGCTTAATGAAATCTTGAGGTTTTTCTCTTAAAAAAAATCCATTAGAAAAATTGAGCTGAATGACAACTGGATAAATTTTTAAAATCAAACTATTTAAATATATTCAATGTAAGAACTTTTAATTTCAAATTTATTGACTTTTAGAAAAATCAAAATTCAAATTACATCGAATATTAATATTTGGCTTTTAAGAAATCGGAAAAATATAAATTAATAATACCAAACTTCAATATTTTGCTACGCTTATTCATGAAGTATATCATATATAATTGATTAGTGATAACTCCGAAGATATCGAAATGAGATAGAAATAGAGGCCGATTGGGCAATAAATGCAACACAAGAAAAAGACTTAGCACTCCGAATTTTAAGTCAAATAGAATTTTGGAGAGAGAAAGACACAAGAGATTGCCAAAAGTCACTTACCTATGAGGTTGAAAGGGTATTTATAGTGTCCTTAGTTTCCTCCTGAAATAGTTATAATTGAGTGCTAATTATGGCTATCATAATAATCTTAGGGTTAGGTCCGCTCATAGTAGAATTAAGTCTGCTGGCAGTAGCATAAGGTTTTCAATTGAAATAACCATTAATTTGATGTTTGATTTGATTTTAGCATAGAACAATTATCTGATCAAATCAGTTAGGGACTATTTGTAGATCAGGTGATCAATGTAGATCAGACGTTCAATGAACTTCAGAGGCAGTTCACAGCCTAACTGGGCTTTATGCCTTAGTTGTTAAGCCGAATAGAAAATGGATAAGCTATGTATAATCAATTGGAATAAATTATAAATTTTATTTATATTAATTTTAATAATATTATTTATTTAATTTAAATTTAATAAAAAAAAATGTTAGCCATGTGCATATTAAGCGCATGCAAACTAGTACATGCATTGTAGAGATTGACTCTCAACAAGTCTTCTATGGTGTGCTTTCAAATAATGTGAACAATTTTCTTTTTGGGGCAATACTGCAAAATGTTCATAAGGAAAACAAAGAATATTTCCCCGGTCCGGATTCGGAGACAAGCAGATATGGTCACTCGTGAATTGGCAAGGGCTTTCCTTTTACATGCTAATTACCAAGTTTGAATTTCATCCCACATATTATATTCACTTTGATTCATTCTGAAGTTTAATACATTGCTCTTACTCTTTAAATAAATAAATAGGTAATTTTAAAATCTTTGAGACTGAGATGGTGGTTTAATATATTATAGTTGATAATTAAAGATTAAATCGTATAATAACAGTTTTATGGACTAAATTTGATACGTTAATCTATGGGTCTGCAAGTTTTTTCATGATTAAATTTCATAAAGTTTTGAAAATTAATCGATTTGCTTTCTTATAAAAGAAATTATATTTATTAATATCTTAAATTTTCAAAAAATTCAATTTGGTCGAATTGATGTGGCAGATAAAAGAGGCCACTAGACCAATTGGTATATCTAATTTATGGATATAAATGCATTAATGAGCAATGCCAATTTGGTATGTCGACTTACTTTAGAACTGGTTTATGTCCACACACGCAAAGCGCACCCATTTTCTTTAGCAAGATACATAATAATTGAAAAACCCTTTATTTTCATACTGAAATAATGACGGATAATCCTGATTTTTCAATAATTTTCAAGACTTGTTTTTTCTTTATTCAAACGTAAGAAGCAATTCTATTTTTAAAAATAAACATAAGAGTGGAAATCTTTAAATATTCTTCCATTATTGATATGGAAAAAAAAATTAATTTAAGATGATTGCTAGTAAATTGACAGCATATAGTTTTATTTTAATGAAAATGATTGTTAAGACTCTCTTTTTCAATGACAATGACTGTTTATATTGTGATAACTATGAAGTATTTGGATAATTATCAAATTTACCATTCTCCCAATTTTACTAGAAATCTATATCTTCTATTTTGTACTTATAAATATCACGTTGTGGTTATTCGGTGGTGATGATTAATAAGAGAAAATTATCTATTCATATTATATATGTCTTTACTTTCATTAGTTTTACAACATGTTATCAGTACGATAGCCTTTATTGATTATTGAAAGTCGATGGTTTACGATAACTCAACTTGAAAAAATCAAAAATTTTAATTTACAAGATTAAACGGTAAGTAAATTTAATTCGTAAATTTTAAATTATTTTAATTCTCATTAGTTAATGAGATTAATTAAGGGTTGAGTAATTGTACCTCACAATAAATTTTAAAAACTTCAATAAACAAAATTATTAAGAAAAAATGAGAATAGCATTTTCCGTTGCCATTCATTTTGCCGTGGACATTAATATAATTTTTGTAATTTGTTTTGCATAATCGCAAATTGATCCTTGCTTAATTATATTTTGATCCTTTTATTTTATATATGATGAACATATTTTATGTAAAGCCATATTTTGGTTTTCAATTTACTATATGTATATTTTTTGTTATGTGTAATACAATTATTTGAAGGCTTTTGAAGAGTTATAATGCAGTTACTTGCATACAATTTATTATGAAAATATATTATTTCTCTAATATCCCGCAGAAATTTAATTTTAAAAGATATTCGCTGAAATTGATATATATCATTTTGAGACTAAAAAATAAATACTCGAAATTCACTTTATATAAGATAAGGAATATATTTTTTGATTTTATTTTATACAAATATTAGTAAAATCAAAGTTTATTAATAAATACGAATATTAGTAACCTGAAGTTTACTAACTATTGTATAAATATTAATAACCTATTATTTACCAATTATACAAATATCAGTAAACATAAAGTTTATTTATTAATTAATACTAATATCAGTAAACCTGAAGTTTATTGATTATAGTAAACTTAAAAATTAATACAAATACTAATAAACATGTATTTTATTATTTGTCACAAATATTAGTAAACATAAAGTTTACTAATTGTTATACAAATATTAATAACCTGCAGTTGACTAATTATTCAAATATCAATAAATCGGAAGTTTGTTGATTAATCGATACTAATATTAGTAAACTTGAAATTTATTGATTATAATAAAATTAAAAATTGATACAAATACTAATAAACATGTAGTTTATTGACTATCACAAATATTAGTAAACCTGAAGTTTACTAATTGTTTGATATTAATATTAAGAAACTCTTGATGTTTATCAATTGATATAAATATTGATATAATAAAAATAGTAAGCCTGAAGTTTACTAATCAGCATTGATTACTTGACATGACCGATTTGACGATTTCGAATCGATTATAATGTATAAATTATTGAGAATTCATATGTTTATTAGAGAACTAGAAATTTTTTTAATTCAACTTAAGGAATTCTCATAATCTGTGTCTCGAAAAATATTACTAAAATATCATTAGCTAATAAAGGGACTAAGTTTCCTTCATTATTGAATGAATAAAGATAATATATGTGGGCTCACTATCCATCATGTGAAACATTCAAATGATATATAATTTTTAAAAGATGCATCAATAAAATAATTACATATGTGTTTATTATCAAATCATAACTTGTAGTTTATGAGATTATTCAAATTAAGTGTACAATTTCTAAATTATGCAATCAAGACATTTTTCTTGATAATGCTAGTGATCATGCGCTGTGGGTAAAAAATTGTTATAAGCCCCTTATATATGTTCATACCCCAAGGTCTAGCAAAAATCTTTACTAAATGCCTCCGGTTAATTGCTAGACATTTTCATGAGAACAATAATAGTATTTTTTATATATGGATACATAATATTGATGTAAGCAATACTTAATGCATTATTACAATAAAAATCATAAAATTTCTCTATTGTAATTTTTGGTTGAAAAAATGCATTTTAAAGAAAGCAGCTAAAAATAAAATAAAATAATAAATACATTGTATGTAATTTAGATTCTCATATCATAGACCTGAAGTTCAAAAGATTAGTTAATTATGATGACAATATATTTGTTAGTGTGTAGAAATTTATTAAATCTAATTTGTATTAGTTGCAAATGCTCCAATTTAGAATAATATCTCAGTATGACAATTTGCCTTATAGGGTAAATTATTTGATTCTAAATAAAAATAAAATTTGCAAATTGAATGGAGTAAAAAAATGCATATGGTCATATTATAGAGGTGGTTACTTTTAAAAAGATCTATGATATAACTAATTTTTAAACTCCAGCAGTGGTTCAGGTACCTGAAATTAAATAAGAGATCTCAATATGTCATTTGTCATTAAAAGGAATCGGAAAGGATAAAGTTGTCAACAATATTTCTGTATAAAAATATTACTGCTGATATTTTTAACACAGTGAGGATCTTAAAATTAAATGTATTGAAAAATACAAATATTAATTGCATTCAATATGAATTTTTGGATCTGCAGTTCAAAATATTGAAAAATATGATGCCAAAAAAGTATAATTGATATTCATACAATAAACAATGAAATCGTAGAATATTATTTATTTTATGATATTTATTGCAATGGATTAACATTGATTATAAAAATACATATTTGCTTATAATGAATGCAATAAATTTTTACTGTTTGCCAATTTAGTAATATATTAGTATGTAACTAATTGATACTATTTGCATATTTGATAATAAAATTACATATAATTCCTGAAAGATTTATCATGCCTGGAGAATATAAATATTTCTGAACATTAAGTGTGATAGTTTACCTATTGTCATGATTTATTTATGATTTTAATTACTGAAACTCTTGAAGAGTTCAAAATACTTTAACGAATTTTTTAAACTAAATTTTGTCTTGAATTAAATATTGAGTACTATTTGATTGGAAGAAAAAATTTTTATAATGTGATTATATGTTTATATATTATCTTCCATTGAGTACTCCAATAATTATAAAGTTACTGGATGCAATATATTTCACGATCTTATATTATTGCTATTGATACATTATGTAATCATCATTATATGATAATTATCAAATTATTACTTAAAATTACATATTTTTTAAAGATTTTAGTTCTCTATATAATCACATATATTTATTTGGATACTTTTATTATCTTTAAGTAATTATTTCGAAATATTTGAATTAAGTTACTATATGCATTCATTTATTATAGCTATTATATGATTATGCTATATACATGTTATGAAATTATTTTATTATAGCTATTTCATTCCTTGAAGTGGATGAAATATTTTAGAATTATGGCCATAAAAATGGTATATTCAAAAAATGATAATTATTACTATTGTATGATTAATTTTCACTACTAGAAGTGGTTGATAATTAAGAGAAAGAATAGAAATGGTTAAAAAAATCATTTAAGAATGGATAACTTATTTATGATATGGTATAAAAGTACATTAGTCATGTACCCATTGTACGTATGACTATATTATTAGATTTTATAAGATTTTTCATCTTAAAAAATGAAAAAATGAGTAGATGAATATGTATATGCTTGTAAATGTACAACATGTAATTTTATAAAATAAGTTTTAGTTGTTATTTTTTAGTCCATGTGTAATATATCCAGAAGATATATGGTAAGCATATCTAGAAGATATGTGATTCATTTTGAGAAAAAAAAACTTTATAATATTACGTATCACAACTCTACATGCAAATTCAAAATTGTATACCGATATTATTATAAAAGGAAGAAAAATACACGTTGTACTCTTTTTCCTTAACTAAGATTTTTTTCCATTGGATTTTTCTGTTAAGGTTTCTAATAAGGAAACTCATGATTTGTATTAAAGATATTGTGCATTCTTTTTTCCTTTACTGGATTTTTATCCTACAAATTTTTTTCTAATAGGATTTTAATGAGGCACAATATGTATTAATTAATGGACATTCAAGGAAAAATGTGTACAATAAATCCTATGATTATAAATGTTTGTAGGCCCTTAAGATTGATAGTATGACTTACCAAATAGAAAAAGGTAAAAATTATTATCCATACAGGATATTTTATAATATTATCAATGATTTTAAAGTTCGTTAGAAGCATGACAGATCTTTTAATGGGGAAGATATAAATCTTTAAAAGAAAATGAAATAAAGATTTCCAAAGTGATACTATTGAAGAGGTAAAAAGCAACATAAATCAACATATTTTTAGAAAAATAACCCTAAAAATGGTTCTAGTAATGGTCAATTACATGATATGTGAAAATGGATGATAATTTTTGTTGATGATGTATTTACGTATTTAGTTGCTTATGAAATATAATAATAATGAGTATGAGTATGAGTCTCTAATTATCGAAAAATATCGATATCAGTGTGAATAGCAAACTAAATTCATACAAGATATTCGGATTAGAAGTCTAGACACCAGAAGATATCAAATTTTTTATTGAATTACTCAATGTTAGCTATTCATAAAGTTAGTCGAAAGCTCATGTGGTTAAAAGTCATAACTCAATACAATAAAGCAATGTGTAGATTATTATTCAAAAACAACGATCAACAATATTAAAGTATGAAAAAATTATAAATTTTTCTCAAGCAGCAAACCAGCTGATCTCTTCATTTAAGTTATATCAACTTTGATTTTCAAAAACATGTAAGTAGTATTGGGATGTTTCAGCTTAAGAAAATATTGTAATTATTGTATTTTTAGAGCAAGTTTATTGCTTATAAATACTGTACTCTTTTTCCTTCGCTAAGTTTTTATCCCACTGAATTTTTCTTAGCAAGATTTTAACGAGGCATATTCATAGTGCATAGTTATCCAAGGGAAAGTATTATGATAATTATGAAATATTTGGATGACTATCAAACTCATCCTTCTCCCAATTATAAAAGAAGTCTATCTCTTCTATTTTGTACCTATAAATATCCCGCTGTGATTATTCAGTGGTGATTATTAATAAGAGAAAAATTCTCCATTCATATTATATATGTCTTTACTTTCATTAGTTTTACAATAGTTTAGACTTTTTTTTGCAACAAATTATTTAGACTTTAATGAATACAAGATTGTTAATTTAGAAAATTATTTACTTATATGGTTATATCTGTCAATTTTTTATCGATTTTGTATGAATCTAAATTCAAAATAAATATGAATGATTAAAATCGAATCCAATTTAAATTTAAAATTCAAAAAATCTAACCCAATTTTATCCTAATCTATGATTCAAATTTTTTCAATTAAGTTTTAATTAAATTCTATATTATTTCATATTTGTTTGTAAATTATATGGTTGAACATGTGTCAAAAGATCGGGTTGGGCTCATCATAGTAGTGGGTTTTGAAGAATAATCCACAAGCTCATAGACTAAAAGAGACAATAAGACAAAAGTACGATCCCACAAAATAGCAACGAAAAAACCTGAGTTAAAACAGAATATGAGTAATTAGAAAATTGACTTTTGTTAATTTTAATTACTTGATAGTTATATACAATTTTCTTTTCCCCTTCTACTTTAGAGAGGTACACACTTCATATACTCTTCATATTGCCTCATCAAAGTTAATCCATGCAAAAAGCATTTGAAATATATTATAAGTGATTTTATAATTTTTTGTATTTCATTTAATTATGCTATAATATTATACAATTTTATTATGAAAATTACATAATTTTTCTTTAATTTTTAAAAATAATAAATGTTTCCATAACTTTTAATATTTTAATATAATTTTTTTTATTTTTATCATAACATAATATTAATATTTTTAAAATAATTAAATAAATATTTATTTTACCATAATCTATATTGACTTAAAAATTTAATAAATAATTTAAATGTATTATAATATAAATAGGTTTATTACCATAATAAATGTCATAATAGACATTAAGTCTATAGGGCCCCAAGGATGACCCTAGTCAAAATTACATGATTTAATGAATTGTTATTTGATTTAGACTAATTGAAATGTGTGAATTTTGTAATAAAGTGATAATGGTAAGTGATAATTTCACTTAATTCATAAATTTCTTGGTATAAAAATGTTTAAGGGCATAATTGAAGTAAATATTTAATTATAGGATTAATTTCTTAAAGATTAATATTTGTGGGTTTTTTTTATGTAGCATGCAATTTATTGGGGGATTAAAAGATAATTTTTCATTCTTTATAATTGTCCTAATGCTAGATTAAGGTGGGAGATGATAAGAAAATAATAGAAATAAAAAAAAAGAAAGAGTGAGAGGAGAGTGGATCGGGAAAGAGGCGCTGCCACCGATCAACGGCGTCCGCATCGGCAATCGATGCGACTGCCACCACCTCCTCGCCATCTCTTCCCTCTGGCAAGCGCCTGTATTTTTCTTTTTCTCCTTGGCTGGATCAGCTTCCTCTTCTTTCTATTGACTAGCGACAACAATTGGTGTCACGGAGACCACCAAAAAGCTCCTCGTGGTGAGGTGAATCTTCCGGTGCCCACCGATCGTCCCCACTCGCCAGCAAAGAATAGATCGGAGCAAGTGGCAGCAGGTGGTTCCAGGCGGTTTTTCGGCCAAATCGCGATGCCTTGGGGCGCATGAAGACCACCGGGAAGCTACCGGTGACTCTAGCTTCAGGCACGAGGCTCTAGCGAATCTTTGGTGAGGCTCTGACGAGGCTCCGAACAGGCAGAACGGAGGAGGCATTCTGAGCCTCGGTTCTACAGTATGGGAACTAATTTTCTTGAGAATTGCTCCCTAATTTTATGCAAGAATGTATAATTTAGCATTTATAAATGTATTAATACATGTCTTGTGAGCTTATGTCAAATAATGGTATTGTGAGGAGATGTATATGTTAAAGGCAATTTTTGCATTAATTGTGGTAAGGATGTTAGTGATAAACTTTAGGATGGAGAAATAGTTTTGGTGATAAAAGGAAAATTTATAGCAATTTATATGTCTAATAACTCTTCCTAAATTAATGATTAGTATTATGAGGCTTTAGTTTCAATTTTGGTTAATGGAACTTCTTATTGGAGTAAAAGGTTCACTTTGAGGCTTTGTCCCAGTATAGATGAAAAGTTCATTATATGATAACTTGATTTAAGCATAGTAATAATATGGAATATGAAACCTTTTCATTTCTGATGCAAAATCAAATGAGTTGTTATACAATTTCTTAAAGTAGAAAATAATGTTAAAAATTTCAATTTCTATCACATGTTCTAAATCTGTAGTCCGAGTGTGCGATGAGCCTCTACACTTACTAGAAGCTCTTTCAAGCTGATCTAGGTTCAAAACTAAGAATTAGCATTAATTGATTAAAGTTAATTCATCAATCAATTGTATTATAGGCAAAATCTAGCTTGGTTCATATTTGGTAAAATGTTAAAAAAATTTATCTTGTTAAACGATCCCAGAAATAATTCTGAGAAAATAATCTAGATAATGATTGTTTCATAAATAACATTCAGACTAAAATACATGAATATAGAGAAACTTAAGGGAACTCCACTGTAACGTTATTACAATGAAAATATATAATTGAATCTCATTGAGATTTAATAGACTATAAAAGAGAATTAGAGAGAGATAATGTAAGATATTATCCTATAACTTACTTAAACAACAAGTTAAATTGTATGTATGATATGATTACATAAAAAATGAAATGTGTTGAGCATTGATTTACGAAGATAAGGAACAAATAATAGTAATAGAGGGTATAGTGATTATGGGACTTAGAATGACTTTAACTTGTTGGTTGGGAAGTTAATATAAATGATTATGGACATTAAATGTATATGTAATTGTATAGGTATAAATATTTGCAATATGGCATAATTGTAAACCGATCCCTAAAGGACATGAGTTCGTAAAATTGTGTATATATATATGTATAAATATGACATCTGTCTAGAAGCTTATTTAGTGTATGCATAATATTAAGAAATGATATCATTAATTATAGTATGTTGATGATTTAATTGACTTGTTAACTGTATTAATTGAGTATGAATGGGAGATGATGTAAGTAAGTACAATAGGGCATGGAAGATAGCCTTGATAGATTAGAAAGGTACGCTCCCATTCTGTGTTGACATGCTTAAGTAATATTTCATGCAGGTGTAACATACATGTGTATGTTTTTATAAGTACTATATTATAGTGCTCGAGTAAGTATGATTTCATGAGATACACCCAACACGTCTTTAAATTCCTAATGCAAGTTTGGAACAAATAATTAAGAAAGAAATGTACATGGAATATAAGATAACCTCATTTTATAAAGCAATGAGCATAATTAATTGATGAAGCTTGCATATGACAAGTGAGGAATAAAATATTATTATTTACTTAATTGAGTTGGCATGAAAATAATTATATATCATATTTATGTGTTAAGTGTATGGCTACAAGGATAATGCTAATGTGAGGTATGACAGTAGGAAGAAACATGATATAATTTGACGTTTAAATGATGAGACTATTGTAAAGCATTGAAAATGAGGCATGTCATATGTTAAGGTATACATGAGTATGTATTGTTTCTAAATTGAAATAGCATGGTTATGAACATGTGCCTTCGGTTAGCATATTTAAAGTATATAACTATAGTAACCTGTGTTTATTTATGGAAATCATGTTGAAAAGTATACAAGAAATGCTATATCAGACTGTGTAACTTTTTATGTGATTATTTGATTTTTTTTATATGTGTATACATATACACTGATATTGGCTGTCAGTCCATGTTTTGCCTAAATGATATTTAAGGCTTTTGGAAAGGAAGTTATGTATCTGTTAGACTGTAGTCATAGTTCATTCGTGGATTGAATAGGCGCCTATAGGGATATTGCAGCTACTTCTGATGACCCCGATTGGGTATTTATCCTTCGTGGACTTTTGAATGTCTATTCTAAACCACTATTTGATCCTGTTGGGATCTTCTGATTTGATATCTTCAGATTTGATATCTTCGGATATCTTTTGTTCCCTGTTATTCACTTTTAGAACTTAGGCAGGCTAATTATGGTATAATGTCAAAGTATAAGAAATCTGAATTATCAGTGCATATTCTGGATCTCATTTGCATTTGGAATCTACAAAAGTATGCATGTATGTTGGGTAACTTGATCTAATGACATTATGATTAAATAGATGTTCTTTATTATTACATGTTGTAATCAATTTTATCCTTATATTGTTATGATATGAGTCAATGTCTGGTATAAGGAGCAACGTGTTATGCTATGACATATTTTCTACTATACAGAGATGGTGCTTTAAATACTACACTTATATATGTATATGGACATTGATGTGTTTCTGGAAGATCTGTTATACTCGGGTTTATAAGATTTACACTAAGAATTGTGCATGACAATGCTTTTAGGCATGGTTATATGTCTTGCTTGGAATTGAAAATAAATATGTGAATTCTTTTTCATTCTTGTGATTGGACTTTAAACTGACAGCTGAAGAACATTAATTGATTTGATGTGGATAAAGGGTTATTATGTGAAAGTTAAAACATAAAATATATATATATAGCTTATGAAATATGAAAAGTACATAAGTTACACATGTTGCTTTAAATTGAATTACAAGCATGCAAAAGCAAACTCGACGTATAGATTCTCAAAAGCTATATAGATTTAACAAGAAATGGATTTTAACCATGTAATTGGTAAGGCTTATAAGGTTATCTAAGCTTATCTAAAGATAAGATACTACAAGCATAGTATATATATATATATATATATATATATATATATATATATATATATATATATATATATATATATATATATATATATATATATATATAGGGTTAATACACTTATGTGATTATTTATTTTAATGCTTACGCATTGATCTGATAACTTCATAAAGTTGTCCATAGAATATTATTGTTCCCCACTAAGCTTTATGGCTTAGCACGGGTGTTTATCCGTGTGGGTTTTAGGTTTGACTTTCTTGGTGAGGATGAATTGCTGCTGTTGGTTTGGTCAATCCAGGGTGGTGATATGAGAGCTTAATCATTACGATTTATTTGAACATTGTATCTGATAGATTTGTATATTTTGCCTTTATAATGATATCTTGGTTTGTAATCAGTTTGTAGCATAAATATGTTTTTTTTAGATTTCCTCGTATACCTATTTAAGCTTATTAGTTGAGATCTCGTCATGAGTATCGACATGAGATCAATTAAGTAATGGTTTATATAAGATGGATGTTATAGTGGATTCATAGAGATATTATTTGTTCTTTGTTAACAGCGGGTAGAGGCCCGTATAAAGAAACTCTGTCTATTTTCTTGAAAAGTTTTTGAAAGCCCTGATATTTAAGTGACTTTGGAGGCATTATTTATATTTTGCTCTGGATGTTAAGTAGAGTAGCACTCCGTATCCGACCCATTTCATGGAACGGGTATTGGGGTGTTACAAAGTCCATAATATTCAAACGTACTAAATTTAGGTTTTAATTCATCATACATACCATACTAATAAGTATTAGATCATTTATCATAAAAATTGAAATAGAAGTTACTTAATTTATCCAAACATATTTTAATATAAGATAGTTTCTACCTCCTTCATATTCTATTTGTTAGTGAAAACATCAACAAAAAATAACCTTTTTTATTGTTCTAATAGAATGTCAAACAAATTTCTTAACTTATCTCCATTTCCACAAAAAAAATATAAATTTCTTGTTCTGAATTGGGGTACAAATCCAATCGTGACACCAATTTCCAGATTTTGGAATATGTAGCCTATTGGAGAGGTTGGTAAGCACATTGGCCACTTTATCCAAATTAATTGCCATAATGCCCATTAGTCATGTGATCATTTTACTCACCTTAATTTTCATCATCGATACCAAAAAAGTATAATTTTTAGAACTCAAACTTTATTTCCTTGTATATTCATGCTAATGAAAGAAAGGATTAATTAACTCATCATTCATAACATTCGACCAACTACAAATGACATATTGATCCAGAGTGGAGCTTTTTGGAGTTTATGTAATAAAGAAAATAAATATTCATAATATATATATAAAACATAATGAAAATATTAAAACATAAATAAAAGTCTTGATTCGATAATAACTAGTAGATGCCAAAAGTTACAATAAAACATGCCATAAAAACTATAAAGTTCCTTCATTTAAAATAGACAAATACAAAAACTGCTAATGATAACATTAACACATATCAATTGCTATGCGATCACGAATCATTTTTCCTTTTTTAGTTTCTATATTAGTCTTTTTAACATTTTCATTTTCATCCCTCTTATTAGCAATATTTAAAATTTCTACATCAACTTAAGCTTTTAATTCTTCATATGGATTCTCTCTCAAATAATTATACAAAATACAACATACAAATATGATAAGTTTTTGTGACTCAAGACCGTATGATGGCTCTGTTGAGCTTGCAATTATCAAAAAAGTTTTCTTGAGAACACCAAATTCTCTTTTAATTACATAATGCAAAGATGCTTGATGAAGATTAAATAATTCTCTAGGATTACGGGGTAGATTTTAGGGTGAATATTATTCAAGTGATATCATTCCCTTCTATAAGGTATAATAAGTATAGGTCTCAATATGAATCCACCATCTACGACATAGTATTTTCCATCTAAAATTCTTAATGAATGTTCTATACTTAATGCATCTTTAGTAATCCTGGAATTTCATGCTATCCCTTTCCACCCAAGTAAAATTTATGTACATTTTAAGTCAAATGTGTATGCAGCTAACGCATTTTGTGTAGGATAATCTTTCCTTTCATAGAACTTTGGTGTTTCTTTAATATGAACTTTAACATGTATATGTGTCCTATCAATTGCACCTATGCAGTCCTGACATTAAACTCTAGCAATTATAAGCAAATAAGCATTTGTGGAAGATAAAAATTAATTAAATTAATTTTGATCACCTTAAAATATGGGTAAAATAAATTACTGTTGGTAATTTTAGAAGGAACTTCAAACTTATTGGGTTGTTTAATGAATTTGTCTTCCAAATCTAAAATGGACCTTAGTATAATGTGAAAATGATGGCTTATAGTCTTACTAGACCTATTAAAAGTAAAAGATAGTTCTCAATTTGATGCATTATGTGCTAATAGATACAACATCTTAACAATTTATTCTTCAATTATTAAATAAATTGTAGGTCTAAGACTACCCTTTCTAACCAACAAATCACATAACCTGGTAAAAGCTGAAAGGGCCATCCGTATAGTGCTATAATAAAGTTCTAACAAAAATAGATAGCTCATTAGATCATCTCTAACCTTTTCTCCTTTAACCCTTATATCATGCCTAATTGTATGATTATCCTTTTCAAGGTCATGCATTTACATGTAAAACCAAACTAGGACCAAGCAAACTACATATGTTGCCATTGCATTTGCTTGTACTATCAATTTATCATTTTATTATTTTGATTAACCATTTATAAAAAAATTTAATTTTAGCACAAACAAATTAGTATAAATAAAAAAAATCTAATATGAACTAACATAAACAACAAAATAAAATATATAAACAAAAATAATACTAAAAAAGTTTTGGAGTATCATAAAATTTATATTTAATTTTTAGGACCATAAAAAATGCATATATTGTTCCAACAATTTTTTATAGTTCCATAAAAAACTTTAAGCATTTTTTTAAAAAATAAAAATAAAATGGTTCCATTTTCTTATAAAAAATACAAAAAAATAACACATACAAAATAAATAATAGCATACAAAATGAAAAAAGCTTAAAAAGAAAAAAATGAAAAAAATATATTTTTTGAAAATCATACCTAATAAGGTGAGAAGTGAACCTAACCTGAGAATCACACAATATAAGTTAAAAACATAATAATATTTATTAGAAAAAAAGGAGAACCTACTGTGAGAAGAATGATGGAATGAGAATGTGAGTGTAGTAATTGATTAAGATAGGTTGGTTAAGTTAGGTGGAAATTAATTTTGGTTAATAAAAATTAATGATGTGGTAAAAAAAGTGAAAGTTATAAGGGTAAAAGAGTAAAAACAAGTTTAGACAATCATGGATAATCAGAAATTTTTATAATTCTTAAGTCATATATAAAAATCATAAACTACAATGCCATATAAAAAATCATCCTTCCAAACATAACTCTCTAGAGAATAATATATTAATAAATTATACCTTACCACCATTCAAACACACTTTTAAAGATTTGGTTAAAAAGAGAAACAAACAAAGTTGGAAATGAGGGCATAATGTTGAGTGAAATAAAAATTTGTGTGCATAAATGAAATTTGATTAGAGAGAGAGGAGAAATAAGGGGTAACATTTGAAATAAAAAGGAAAAGGAAAAAATATTAGAAGTGAAAAAATAATGCGTCCTTAGAATTGAACTTAGGACCTAAAGGTGGGATTAAAGAATTCCAACTACCACACCATGACAATCATATGCATAATATTGGTCGAGTTGAGTTTAGGTTTAAACTAACTAGATCCAAACCTGAAGTTTACCAATATCTTTAACTGGAACAATCTTATCTAAATGAAAATATCAAGTCAAGTTGGTTCAAATTTCATACAGCTCTAGCTATGCATTATAGACAAATTTTGGATTGTTGTATTGTTTTAGTCTCACTATAAGAAATTGTCAAATTACTGACTACAAATTCCCAATGGAAATAAATTCTATAGGTAATTATGCATGGAATTTACTTTCTGTAGGTAAAGTTATAAGAAAAGATACCTTTAGCGATAGAAAAAAGAATTTGTTATCTTTCATCGTTAAAAATGGAGGTAAATTTCATCCCCAAACTTTAGTGATGGAATTTAGCTATGGAACGATGAAAGTCATCATAAAATTAGGTGCTAATTATTGTTGATAAAAATTTCCTATGATGTTTTTTGACTAAAATAATTTACTATAGGAAATTTCAAGATAAAAAGGTTTTTCTTATGAAATTTCCTGATAAAATCAATTTACAGAAGGCATGTTATCGATGGAAACAAGTAACCGTAGGAAATATGCTGACAAAAATAAGTAACTGCTGGAAACTACTGACGAAATGAATATTCCATAGGCATTAATAATACTAGAAAAAATTCTATACAGTAAGGGCCACCACCGAAAGGCCATAACTTAGAGCCTATAAAGTTCCTTTTGAAACTAGTTAGCTACACATGAGAAATAAAACCATTCAATCGGATACGACCCTTCCTTGATGTGATGTGGTTGTATGACACATACTGCTCTCAAGTCACTGTTACCTATATAATAAGCCATACCTGCCAAAAGTAGACCCATTATTCATAAATGTTGTTCAAAGCTTCCTCAAGCTCTATAAATAGCAAGTTTATTTCCACAGAACATAGATCTTTTTCTCTCTTTAAATACTTATATTCTCTCTCTAAAAACTTTTTTCCTAATTGCTAACTTAAGCATTGGAGTGCTAATATCCAAAACAAGCCGGATAAACATCTTTTTGTATGGCTCGAAACCTTAGTTTGATCGAAACCCACACACCATAGCACATCGACTCTACTCTCCTATTCACATAAGAATCTATTCCTTTTTGTGATAATTTGAGATTTATCATTTGGTAGTTTTATTGAGAGTTGATGGCTAAGCAAAAACATTTGCTCCTTACATCTCCAGAAAGAATATGAGCCCAAAATCATAGAAAGAAGATTAACAAACAAGAACCCCATGAAAGTCTCCGAGACTACATGGGAATTGTAGAAAGAAGGTCAACAAATGAGAATCCCATGAAAGCCTTCGAGATTACATGGGAAATGCATGAATGAGAAAAACGAAATTTAGGACCGAAAGAAAGTAAAAAGCTACTTGCTAGGTCCAAAAGGAAGTAAAATGTCTTCCTTTCAAAACATTATGCAACTAGTATAGAAGACTCCCAGAACTAACCTGCTAGGAAAGATAAGGGGAAGAAGGACACGATAGTCCCTTCTCTTATTTCCAGAGAAACCAACAATAAGAGCAAAAGAAGCTTTAGAAAAATATTCTCTTTTTCTCATAAATAGTGCCTTGCAATATGAAAATGGAAAGAGCAAAAAGTGACACACTCTCCCAGCTACTTCAAGGAAAGAAGCAGCACATAGAGAGAAAATTAGAGTAAATAACCGATTAAAGTTATTCCCCGATAATCTCTAATGAGATAAAAATGAGAAAACCAAAAGGCTTTATCCAATCGAATTGAAAGGAGAAGAAAAACTCAAACAAGTGAACTCTCTCACCTGATTAAAGCAAAGCCTCTCAAAGAGGAAGTCAAATTGGAAAAAAAGAAAAATGCCAAGTCGAAAAAGAACAAAATAATACACCCCAAGTCTTAAGGAAAACGAAATGTCTTTCCTTTGAGACATTTTAGGGCCATTGTCATAATAGAGGTAGGAGAATATCGTAAAGCGATCCTCTTTCCCATCTAGATACTAAGAGAAGGAAAAAGCATTAAAAGAAAAAAAGATGCAAAGGATCCCATTGATAAAGAGACACCTATTGATCAACGAGCTCCTAAGCGCAGGATTTCATCCCAATCGAAATGGTTGGTGAAGCCATCTTGTTAATGAAGACAACTGGAGCATAAGCTATCATCTTAAAAAGATTTAAAAATAAAGAAGGCCCTAAAGATTAAGGCAAAGAAGACTCTAATGGAACCTCTCTCCTAGTAAAGATCAATAAAAATATGCAATTATCCTGATCAAAGATCAATGAAAACCTGTAATTATCTTGATCAAAAGATTGATAAAAATGTATAATTATCCTGATCAAAAGATCGATGAAAATATATAATTATTCTGGTTGAAGTATTGATGAAATTCTTAGATTTGATTGATTTTTGCTTTCAATCAGAGCAAAAAACACAATTTTGTAGATAATAAAGTAATAAAACATAAAAAAAGAAATTGAAGTTCTTCCTAAAAGCATTTACATCAAATTGAAACTTAGAAAATAGAAGCGAATATGCCATAGGTTCAGAAAATGAAAACGAAAAGAGCAACAAAACGTAGAAGATGTATCACCCATTGTAATGGGGATAAGGGACAATCAGGAGGCTCCATTAGAAAATTGTTAAGAGTGAAAGAAGAATAGATAGATAAGAACTCAAGGGCCAACTCTAGGAGTCTGAAAACACACATGGTGAATCCCAATATATAAGGATAAATGCTCATAACAAAAGTTTGAAAATCAAAAAGGAGTAATTAGCATTGGTTCCCAAGAAATGCGATAAAATATAGCAACTAAAGATGAACATTTGGTAGTCAAAGGGCTTAGAAGCACCAATTCTGATCATAAATATGAAATAAAGTTATTCCTCGGATCGATATTAAGAAAGAATATAGATCTAAACAATTAGTCGATCAAAGCTGCCATTCCAATCAAAGCAATAATACAAATATAAAAAATAATAATATAAAAGAAGATGATTGGACACACAAGCAAGCATAGAAATTATCGATAGAAATAACAAATTGATCGATCAAAATAAAACCATCCCCAAGCTCGCTAACAGTGAGGAATGAAATGATGGTTGTGGGTTCAAAAGAGCTAAATCGATCCGAGCAAACTTACAAAATGGCACCTTCACAAGATAAGTCTAAACATTATATTATCCCTTTTAAAACATTTAGTAATGTTTTTCATATATTTCAGTTCTTAGTAATATGTCATAAAGCTGATATATAAAGCAAAGCAGCAAAAAGAATAAGGTAAGAAAGTTATACAACAAAAATTGAAATTCATGAAAAAACAAGGTACACAAGTAAAGTGTTTTTTCGCTCAAAACAAGTACATAGTAAAGAACTTTCCCATCTAAAAGTATATAGTGAAGAGCTTTTCTGCTTGAAAAAATAAAATAATATATATATATATATATAAGGACAAAATAGCTCTACTACAACAAGACTGCCTCTAATCCTACAATGTCTTTCTATCAGAGTAGAGTTAGAAAAATAAAAAAGCAAATACATGGATGTATCCATTACCAAAAAAGTCCAAGGTTGAGAGAAGGAAGTAACAATTAAAGGAGGGTGGAAAGTGCATGACTCCTTACAGCAAGTCAAGCACTGTTAGGAAAGCACCTAGAGATTCATTCATATTTCAAAAATGGAAAGGACAAAAAGATAAAATTAAAGAACAGTCAGGAGACTTTATAAGGGAAACTTTGAGAAAAAGAAAAAAAGGGAAAAGAAGATAGCCTCAGGAAGAAAATGCAGAAAGATTGAGGAAAAAGAATAAAAAGATATGCCTATTTATAGTATTCCTTGCCTCCATAAGGATAAGCCACGTAGCTCCGTTATTTAATGAGGGAGTAAATAACTTAATAATTTAAGCATAAAAAATTAACAAGCAAAAATAATATGCCTCCTTTCGAGCCATCAATTTTGAAGCGATGTGGAAAAAAGAAATGACACAATGATTTGAATGACCATTGTCAAACAAATAGTCAAAGAATGGCCGACAATTCCTTTAGGTAACTTTTGACTTCGTAAATAGATAAAGTTAACATGTGAAAATCATAAAATAAAATAGGAAAAGCAAAGGATCCAAACACCAGCTAGCCTAAGACCATACCACTTTGAGTGGTAGAAGCAATAGACAAAAAGAATTAAAACATTAATCTCGATCGACGTAACATGCCAATCGAAAAAATTAAAATATCAATCTCGATTGACATAATATCCCAATCGAAGTAACTAAAACATCAATCTTAATCAATGTAACATCCTGATCGAAGTGATTAAAACAACAATCTCGATTGATGTAACATCCTAATTGAAGTAATTAAAACATCAATCTCAATCAACGTAACATCCCAATTGAAGTAACTAAAACATCAATTTCAATCGACGTAACATTTTGATCGAAGTAATTAAAACATCCAATGTAACATCCCGATCGAAGTGCTTAAAATATCGACCTAAAATATCAATTAAAACATCCATCTTGATTGATGAAACATCTCAATCAAAGTAAATGAAATATCAATTTTGATCGATTGAATTAATTTTAATCCTTCGACTGATGTCTCATTTCTTAACTAATGATTGGTATTTCAAAGTTTAAGGACCTTGTCACATGATCACACCATTAGATCTTTAGATCGAACTATTGAAGGGGGACAAATGATAATACTAGAAAAAATTCTATACAATAAGGCCCACCACTGAGAGGCTATAACTTAGGGTCCATAAAGGTCCCCTCAAAACTAGTTTGCTACACATGAAAAATGAGGTCATCCAATCAGACAGGACCTCTCTCTAATGTGATGTAGCTTTCAGACACAAGCTATTATCAAGTCGCCGTTACCTATATAATAGGCCACACCTGCCTAAAGTAGACCAGCTATTTAGAAATACTATTCAAAGCTTCATCAAACTTTAAAAATAGCAGGTTTATTTCCATAGAATATGGACCTTTTCTCTCTTTAAATACTTATATTCTCTCTCTAAAAGCTCATTTCCTAATTAATAACTTAAGCATCGAAGTGCTAATGCCTGAAATAAGTCGAGCAAGCACATTTTTATAGGGTTTGGAACCTCAATCTTATTAGAACCCACACACCATAGCACATCGACTCCACTCTCTTATTCACGTAAGGATCTATTCCTTTTGTGATAATTTGAGATTTATTAGGTATTTTGCTGATGATTTATAAGATTCCGTATGGAATTTTGCAATGGACTACTAATTTCCTATGTTGTTCTAATTTCCTTTGGGAAATTATAAATCCCTGGCACATAAACAAATAGTAAATTTATCTATTTCATTTTTTCATCTCTTCAGTACTCCTCGCCTCCTTCAGTTAGCAATTTGTTGCCTACTTCTACTCTACCACCACTTGATCTTCTCTTCCTCTAGCCACTTCACCACCAGCATCTCCTCCACCTATTACTACCCCTCCTGCTCTCCTCCTTCAGCTACTCCACCACCAGTAACTCCTTCTTTGGCTACTCTACCACCATCTAATCCTCTTTCTTAATCTATCCCACCACTAGCTTATGTTGCCTCTATTTTCACTTAGGTTTTAGCCTTTACTCTAAGAAATCCAAAGTTAAAAGTACTGCTCCTTCTCGTTTGGGTTTTAGTCTACTAGTGCCACCTACTGTAGCCCCCAACACTGAGTTTAGGAGCACTCTTTCTAGCCCTAATGGGCATAGATTTGGTACATACATTTCAACATTTTTATTTTTACATTTTTTCCTAAAAGCTTCGGTTGCAAATTGCCTCAAATGTTTTCTTTTGTTTTGATTATTTTAGGGATACATATCTCTTTTTTTTATTTATTTGCAGTTAGTTGAGATTATTATGTTACATATGTACTTCAATTCTAATTGGGTATGATTTGCATAAAACATCTTTGCATTTTGGGTGTTGTATGGCTACAAGAGTAGTTTAAATTTGCTTACTAAAGTGCATGTGCATAAAATGTTCAATAAAATATCTAAAAAACTTTTAATTGAATTTTAGGCTTAAGTTTGGAGAAAATGTCTAAAACATTCTCACTAAATTAAATTTAATTGGTTTTATCTTTCTTTTGTAAAATTTTACCTTCTCTACTATTTTTTTATATTTACTGCTTCCTTTGCACCTGTTGTTAAGGAGTTCAATTATCTGCTCCTATTGTTGAGCAGTTTAGTTATCTCTATCAGGTATTTGTTTTATGATTTGACCGCTTCCCTTGTAATGAGATGAACTGGTTGGTCAAGGACTATTTTTTATTTTCAAGACACTAGTGTACTTAACAAGTATAGGGATAAACTCTATTTGAGTTGTTTTTTTAGGTTTGTTTGTATTAAAATTTGTTAAACTTCTGCTGGTTCTGGTGCTCTCCTTTTAGAGCCAAATTTTTTATTTATACTTGACAATTCTAGTTGAGTAAAAATTGGGCCATTCTGCCTTACTGGTTTTAATATACGTGTTTGAAAATGTTTCAGGGAAAAGTATGATTTAAGGTGTATGTGAATACAACTAATTAGATAATTCTACATGAAGATTTTTACCTTGAGATCTGGAAATATATATTTACTTAAACACTATAATTTGAAAAATTCATGAATTCACTCAATAAGTTTTCATATTTAATGCTTGTTTAGCATGATTTAAGTTGAAACTACTTCTTGTTTAGCTAATTTTTTCGTGTAAGCTGCCAAGATTATGTGGGAAAATTGATATGCTTTCTTCTCATCATGTACTCCCCTACCTAAACTAAATGTATCATTCTAAGATGTGCTTTTTAGCTCTTACTTGGTAAACATGGAGCTTGTTAGCTTATAAGCATTTGGTAGTTGAGCAAAACAAAATGTTTTTACTTGAATAAACTTCCGTGATTAGTTATTATCCATTTGTATTGCCTATTTACATGTGGATGACCTTGGTTGTAGTTTATTCATTAGTTCGAATAATTTCTTAAGGTTACATATCATACTAGAGCAAGCGCAGGACCTAAGTTTAAAAGACTGATATTTTTTTTACTATCTCTTTCTCCTTGAGAATTTAGTATTTATATTCTCTGAACTTTTTCTTTTCTTCTCATTTCTTTTAAGTGAATAAAATGTGTCTATGTAAACATAATTAATAATTTCTTTTTGTTGACTAATGTTGAATAGTAATTAATCTTAGCTTGACCATAATTAGTAATTATCTTTAAAATCATTTTAACCTTTACAAATTTATCAAATAGGTAGGCTTTTGATTAGCTTCCAAATTTCTAGGGAGAGAATATCAACTAATAAAGTGAAACCATAGCAAAAATTTTTTAAAAAAAAATCTTTGCATGAATATCTATTGTCACTGTGTTTTAAATTTGGGATTTATTACAAATTGAATTTTATAATAATAATAATACTCATCTCTCCTCCATGGCCAATCATAATTACTTCTTATAATTTGCCTCCAAGGATGTATATAAATGAGGTATATATGTTTTTTACGGTGATTATGCTAAGGCCTACGAATCTAAAGCATAAAATTAAAGTATTCTTGCAACCATTGATATTTGAATTGCATCAACTTTGGGAATTTAATGTGAAAATATATAATTTATGCCTTAAACAAAATTTTTTTATGAGAACAACTTTGATGTGGATTGTTAGTAATTTTTCTGCCTATGCTATGTTATTTGGATGGAGTACAGTAGGAAAATTAGCACGTTCTTAATGTGGCAATGATTTTGATGCTTTTATCTTCCTAATGAGGGCAAAACATTTTATTTTGACAACCATAAGAAATTTCTTCCTCCAGATCACTCATTTAGGCATAATAAATAAAAGTTTATTAAGAATAGGATGGTATAAACATCTCATTCCCCAAATAAATCCAGTAAAAAGTTACAGAACTTAAAGCTAAAGAATTTAATAGAAGCATAAGTAAGAACTTTGGTTCGAGAAAATGAAGTATCTTTTAGGATTTGCCATATTAGAAATATAATTTGATACGCCATAATCTAGATATGATGCATATTGAAAAAAGTATTTTTGACAATTTGTTCAACACTATAATGAACAATGAAGGAAGGATAAAGGACAATGCAAAACCATAAGCTGATTTAAAACTTTTTTGTACAGGAATGAGTTAGATAAAGATCCTCACATGGGTAAATATCCAAAAGCATGTTACACTTTGGACACAAATATAAAAGAAAATATTGTGTGAATGGTTAAAAAGTCTAAAATATTTAGATGGTTATGTTTCAAGCTTGGCAAGGTTTGTGGACGTGAGGAAGTACAAATTATGTGGCATGAAAAGTCATGATTGTCATATGTATATGCAAAGACTAATCCCAATTGCATTTTAGGAGTTGTTACTGATAAAGGTTTGGGAAGCTATAATAAATTAATTTTGTTTTTCAAAAGCTTAACATCATTTGAATTACAGTTGGCTAATATGGAAAGGCTAGAACGAAAAATTCCAGTTATCATATGAAAATTAAAAGGGATTATTCCTCTAAACTTTTTTTTACTATATGAAGCATCTATCTGTACATTTAGCATATAAAGTTAAACTTGCTAGTCTAGTTCCATATCGATGGATGTATTCGTTAGAGAGGTAATTACATATATTATTTAGATATAACTTATAATATGTTTTCATTAGTAAATTTAATCAAAATACTAATTAATATAGGAATTTGCATCAGTTGAAGAAAAATGTTAAAAATAAAGCTAGAGTTGAAGGTTTGATATGTAATGCATACTTAGTAAAGGAAGCAAGTACATTTTTTTCACATTTTTTTTGAGTCACATGGACATGTAAGAGAAAGAAAAACTCCTTATAATGACAATGGGGATGAAATGAGTCAAATTGATGGTAACTTATTGATTTTCACATATCTTAACCCAACAAATGGATGCTCACCCAGAAGAATGCTAACAAAAGAAGAATTAGAGGTTACCCGTGGTTACATTTTATTGAATTGCCAAAAGGTTAAACTTTTCACAATTTTCTTACCAAATAATGTTGTTTTTAGTATATACGAAGAATGGTTATGCTAGCTAATTCTAAAAAAAAAAACATGGGATGATATCAATAAAAAAAGTCGAAAAACACTTTCCTCTATGGTTTGAGAAATATGTAAGTTTTGACTTCCAATATATGAAATGATAAAATTATTTTTGCTAAGTGTTTAAATGACATTAGACTATTTTATATGATAAATTCTTCTGAAATATAGGCCTCAAAAAATCCAATAGAAAATAAGTTCATATATGATCTTGCAAAAGGACTGTTGTGAAGTGTTAAATCATATTCGGTGTATTTCATTAATGGATACAAATTTTATACCGAATTTCATGCTCATAGGATAGCAATAGTAAATAATAGGGTTTGTATACAGGCAAAATCGATAGATTATTATAGCAAAATTATTGAGATACTTAAAATTGAGTACCTCGTATTGCCAATAAAATGAAGTGTGATATTTAAATGTGAGTGGTATGATCCAACTCCTAATGTTGGAACAAAAGTGCATAGCTTATACAATCTAGTTGAAATCAACCAGCAAAGAAGATTAAATCAATTTGAACCTTTCGTGTTGGCAATGTAAGTAACTTAGGTGTATTATGTCCCCTTTTCCAGCTTAAGATGAGATAAGTCAGATTGGTTGGCTGTTTACAAAGTAAAATTTACAGGTGTTTTTCAATTACATGCAAAAGGAGAAAATAAAGGAATTGAAAGTGAAGCATTTCAAGAAGAAGAATTGAAGGTTCATAAAATAAATGCAGGTGTAACATACGATGAGAATGAACCTTTGAACGATCCAAACAATGAATATATTGATATTTCATCTAGAGAGGATGAGTAATATATAGAGGGAGAAAGATCTGAAAATGAGACTGACTTTGATTCTAATTCTTTAGAAAAAAAGATGATGGTGAATTTGATTTACAATTAAGTGATGATAATGATTAATTTGTGATAGACTATTATATGATAAAATTTATTATTGCATCAATAATATATTGTTATATATATGTAATTAATATTATTTTAAAATGGAATAATCAATTTCAATTATTTTGGGCTCAAAAAATGCCACTGAAGAGAAATAAGGGTATGCTACCGCCAAGGCTTATGTTAACATCATTAGGAGCAACCAGTGCACATCTAAATAAGGCATCACCTTCCTCATCTATAAACCCTATAAATTCACCTTCCTATATAGTACTATACCATCTAAAAAACCTACTACATCTATACTATCACCATCTATAGATGAAACATTTACAACCACACCAATCACTAAATTTATACCAATAGAGGTATCAAGAACACCCACTGTGAATAAAGGAGGCATCCTATAATTTATCTAATTTTAAACACTAATTAGCTATATTAGTATTTTAGTTTATAAGTACTTATAGTATGTTTTTCTTATTTTTTTCAAAAATAATTTTTTTAGGCTTCAAAATTTGATGTTATCATTTATGATGTATGGGAGAGTCGAGCTCGTATATATTTTGAAGATTTTTTTAGTTTCCATAAATGGAATGATGTATGACCTGCTTTTACATCTAAAGAAATATGAAAAAATTGGCAGAAGTACTGGAAAACACTCGAGGTCATCTCCATTTCTAAGTGAAATTTTAATAACAGACGGGGAGGACCAAAGGGGAAGAGTCTACCCCTACACATTGGAGGATCTATAACCCACCAAAAGTATGCAGAGAAACTTGAAAATATTTAAACCTGACATTTATATTATGATTTATGTATTAATTAAACCCAAATAGATTTCATTGTAATTTGATTGTGTTGATTAGAATGAAAATATATATGTATCATGGAGAATGATGATTTTATAAATGTTTATTGCCATGAATTTCTACCTTGTTGAGAAAAAATTTTTGTTTAACAGGGGATAAATCTCATAAAAATAAAAAAAAATGATCAACTTTTTGTAAATTGTAGTTCAGAAATAACACTTTATTTCTGGGATGGGGGGTGGAAAGAAAAGTCTTTAGGCCAAAAACCTACACTACGTTAGCTTTTTTTGCACACCCACACTAAGAAGCATGATGATATGACATTTTTCAACACCCAATGTAGGCAACTCAATGTATGTAAAATTTATACTTCAATATTAATTTGATATATACTATTAGGTTAAAATTATCACTAATTAGTATAAAAAATTATAATGATAAGACCAAATACAAGAGACCTTTGAATGACAGTAGCATGATTTCGAAAATATTGATGAGAGTCAAACATATCTTGATGCAGTTGGTAGTAGGAACTGCTGTGGCAAGATTTTTGGCTTAGGTTTTTTAATAAAATCATTATATTCACAATCCTCCACATCCAGTACAGCTACCTCTAATAGGCGAGCTGCATCGGATGAGATAATAGTTAAACTTCAAAATACAGTGGATGTATTGGCAACTTGATTGTGATGGTCATTGAAATACATAGCCCAACTCTATTCTAAGATGGATGAGTTAAAGGGGAGAAGCAACACCACATAACAGCATTCAGATCATCCACATTTACCAATTGCATATCTAAGGATTTAAAATTTATGATTTTGTATTTCTCAGGATTTTATTTGATGTTTTACTACTATTATGACAATTTATGGATCAATTATTTACTATAATACCATACATTTTCAATTCTCTTATGGTTTTACATTATAAAATTTATAATTAGGCTTTTTATTATTTATTATTCTACTTTATAATTTTTATATTATATTACCAATTAGGTTTCTATTATATAGAAAAATAAAATCAATAAATTAAATTTGTTTTAAATTTCCCAACGGAATACAAAGTTTTGAGGTAAATTTATTGATATAATTTTATATCTCATTGGTAAATTTAACAAAAATATTTTTTTGTCCCTAAATATACCTACGAAATATATCGTTCTATCTATAATTTACCTATAAAATTTTATATTATGTCGGTAAATTTACCTACGAAAAATTAAATTACCATTGGTAACTTTAACGATGGAACATGGAATTCTATTGGTAAATTTAACAATAGAAAGTGTAATTCCATCTGGAAATAAGGCAAAGAGGAATTAATGACGAATGCATTTTTTCCATTGTTAAAATTACTTAAGGAACTTTTTTTTAGTAGGGAAATTTTACCCACAACATATTCCCCTATGACTTCTTCCATCGAGAAATTTCATCATTAAATTTGTTTCCCTATAGAAAATTAATAAATTCCGTCAACAATTTTTGTTGATAAATGCAATTTTTCTTGTAGTGGTCCACATAATGTTAACATGTGTAAGGTTTGCTTGTATAATGTTAGTTTGTATTGTTATATATAATATTTGGTATAAAATTTTATTAGCATATGCACAATGATGTACTTTATTAATTTTTTTAAAAGATATTCAAAATAAATAAAATAAAATTATTGATTCATTGTTGGGTCATTAATTTTAAGTTCAGTCACTTTGAAATTTTGGCTAGTTCAATTCTTTGAACTTTAGACTTCTAAGAATAAAATTAAATTGAATAAATAGAACTTTATATTTAAAATTAAGTTGAATGAACAAAAAAAAAGTTGGATATACTAAATTGCCCATGGTTTAATTTAATTTTTGGCTCTAGTTCGATCTTGCACAGCTTTATGTATATAAATATATTTAGATTAATAATACATTATAAATCATAAACTATATAATTATATATTATATATTTAAATTTTAAAGTTGAAATTATATTAATATATTTAAATTATATATATATAATATTTTTTAGAAAAAAATTAATAATGATGATGATGATAATGATAATGATAACATATGATATTAAAACAAAAAAGTTTGATATTAAAACAAAAAAGTTTGGGTGATTTAGGTTGTTCTTAGGTCGATCCTTATACAATCTTTAACTTTTAGATCAATTCATGTCATTTTTCATGTTGGATTTGTATTTGGGCCTACTCATTTAGGCAAGTTCGGCTTGGATTTCAATTACAATAAAAAATTGACCGATTTAATTTTTACCATATTATACAAACTCAAGTGTGAATTATGTATTATTATATTCAGTATATGTGGAATAATGAATCTCAAGCCATGTTTGATATAGGATTGTAATTTAATATAATGGATAATGTATTGATTACTTTGTTTGTTAACTCAAATTTTTTACAATATATTGTAATCATAATTACACATATGATTCTCAATACTTCAATAGATGTATTCCCTAACCCATAATATTGTGTGGTATTTTTCATTACTTCCCTTTATTTCAAATTAAACCTTATTCTCTCAAATTTAGTAGAATTATCATTTTATATGAGATTGTATTTTTAATATAAGATTTTTTTTTAAAAAAAAAGATTATGCTTTATCAAGTTTGGACTTTTGTATTTTTATAATATAATAAATATATAAGTATATAAAATAATTATAAAAAATAAAATAAAATAATCATATAAAATTAATTGATGATTATAAATACAAGTATAACACAATACATGTATATAATCCAACCAACCAAATATAGGAATATATTAGTATTTACATTACATTACTAATACAATCAAACGCAGTAATATAATTATAACTTCATTCCATTTTATTAAATTTTCTAATCCATTACATTACAATTAATTATATCATACCAAAAATACCCACATAGTATATTATGTTATCTCTATATTAACTTTTTAAAAATTCTACCAAACATTATATTTGAATTAGCCTACATTATATTATGCTATCCTATGTACTAACCAATGAATCAAATGTGTCTTATATAATAATAAGAGGATAAGTTTTCGCTTTCTAAAACTTTTCTCTTCCTTCTCTCTAAAAAAATGACTTCCATAAAAGCTTTTTTTGTTTCTGCTAATGGGTCCCTAGCTCAATTGTGGTAATCAACCCTTTCTTGTTTCTTTTGCTTTTATTTTTTTCCTTCTTTTGGCTAGTATATCTAAGACTTTTGTTAGTCTTCTCTACAATGGAATTTTTTGGGAATCTCTTTTCTCCTTTCTTTAAGATTATATATGGTTTTTTAAACACTAAAGGTACGTTTGGTTCACTGTATTGTATTAGCATGTATAGTATTAACATGTATAGTATTAGCTTGTATAGTATTAACCTGTACAGTATTAATCTGTATTATATTATACAATATTTGGTACAAAATTGTATTATCACGTACTATTATATATTATATTTGGTGCATAATATCGTAATATATTATTTTTAAAAAAATTAAAAATAGATACAATTAAATTAATTTTATTGTAACTAATTTAGATAAAAATTTATAATTATAAAATATTAATTTTAATACATCAATTTTTATTAAAAAATAAAAAAATAATGAGAAATGACTATATATTATTAGAAAGATTGGTATTTCTAAAATTAAAATTAGATAAAAAAAATAAAAAAATCTAAACGACGAATTTGACGAAATATTTGAGCAAAAAATGAAAGAATTTATCAACCATAATATAATATTTATATAATAGTTATTAGCTTATACATTCAATATTATAAGTTTGAAAATATGGTTATAATGTGATAATGGTAGTGGCGGTAGTGTGGCGGTGGTTGCAGCAATGGTGATGGCAGTGGCAGTTATGGCAATGATTGAGTGGTGGTGGCAGCGGCGACGATGTGGTGGTGGCAATGGTGTGGTGGTGGTGATGATGGTGTGGTGGTGGAGGTAGTATGGGAGTATGGTGGCAACGACGACGATGGTGGTGGCGATGGCAGCGTTTGCAGTGTGATGGTGTAACTAGCATTGGTGGTGTCGGAGGCGAGGGTATGGTGGTGGTGGTGGAGGTAGAGGGATGTGGTGGTGGTAGCAAGAGTGTGGTGGTGGTGGCAGAGGTGGCGGTGGTGTGGTGGCAGGGAGCGTGGTGGCTGTGACGATGATGGTGGTAATAGTGGTGATGGTGGTGTCAGCAACGGCGTGGCGATGGTGTCAGGCGATATGGTGGTGGGGGTGGTGATGTTGGCAGTAGTGGTGGTGTTATCGACTGCGATGGCAGGGGTGGCGATGGCGATGATGATGGTGGTGGTATCGACAGTAGCATGGCAATAGTGGTGGTGATGATATGATGGTGGGGGCGATGGTGGTGGCGACGATGGTGATGGCAGTAGTTGTGGTGGTATCGATGGCAGTGGCGATGGCGGTGATGGCAGTGTGGTGGTAGAGGCAGTAGTGGTGGCGGCGGCGATAGTAATGGTGGTAATGGTAATGGTGTTGGCGGTGATAACAGGGTGTGGTGGTGATGGTGGTAGCAACAATAATGGTAGTGGGATGGTATTTAGTATTAATACGATGTTTACCATATTACACAAACCCAAGGGTTTGTGGTGTATTATTTTCTACAGTGTATATGGAATAATGAGACCTGTACTGTATTATATTATCCCCACATTAATTTTTCAAAAATTCTTCCAAACATCTTACTTGCATTAGCTTGTATTATTTTATGTTATCCTATGTGCAACCCAGTGAACCAAACGTGACCTAAATCTATTAGATATTATGGTATTATAATGTTTTTGGATACCTCGATTGTGCCTATTGAAGATTACTAGCATGAGGTGAGATCCAAGCAAATGGAGAAAAGTTTGTTTCAAGGTTTTGATCTAGATCTTCAGAGACAATTAAAGAGTTTTCTCTTTCATATGCTTAATAGGCAAGTTTATTGTGTTTGGACCTGTCTTTTTATGTGAGAGCATTGCCATCAAATGAGTTCTAGATGAAAATAAGCTACCATAGTAGTTCAGCTTCTAACTCTTTGTTTTTTTAAGCTTGTAGTTTTTAATAAATATGATATTCTAGAACTCGTGGTATGGAGATTATGGTTGAAAGCTTGTATCTATCTCTATTTGCCTTGTTTAAGATGTTTAATGAAATTGTTCTTGACAAAAAAAATTATATTCAAATTCGGTGCATAAATTTATTTTAAGATATAATTTTAATAATATATGATTACTTATTTGGATTTTTTTATAGAAATTCACACTTTCATTAATTGGAATAAAGCTTTACATTTATAACATAAGAAGTAATAGAAGATGGAAAATCCTCAACCAAAACAATTGCAAAAGGGGGATATAGGTATAAGCTTGAATCAAGAAAATAGGCCACCTCATTTCCTTCAAGATGGATGAAATGTTAAGAGTGGCATCCTAAATCCAAACTTAACTGATTGAAATCAACCAAATGATTCCTAATCTATTGCAAAAAATAGCTTGATCTAGCATTTGATCTACCACAAACTTACAATTAGATCCCATAATTAGATTAAAAAAAATCAAGATTTATCTTTTGCTAAAGTTAGATCAAAATTGCTTCTAAGATATAGAAACACAAAAAATCTGCCATCATCTTCACAACAGAAGCTAAAATCGTGCCCTGATCATCTTGAAAAACTACGCTTATTCTACCAAATTATCACCTGTAATAAAATCAATATTCAATTTGACATATCCAGGGCTTGCATGGGACTATATACATTTCAAGATATAAACATATTTCATTGTAGAAACAACCATATTCCCATAACTAACATTCATATATTCAAATATTAAATCCTTTACTGAAAGTAAAACCTGGAAACTTCTAGCATTAGCTCTTTCATGAAACAATTTGTTCTTTGCAAACCATGATTTATAACAAATAAAACTAAAAAGAAAAAAAATTCCTCTAAATAAGCATGGGCAAATAATTTTGTAATCCATACTTTAAAGTTTGTAAATCAAGTTCAAATAAGATGAGAAAGTTGGGCATCAACCTAAACTTTCTTTGCTGAGTAAAAATCTCTAAATAATAAATGCAAAATGTTTTTTTGAAGCAGTAGATCAATAGTAGCAAAGTGAAACATTGGAAATATGATGATGGAGTGAGGCTTTAACTAGCAGAATATTTAAAGATGGCCTCTACATAAAATTGAAAATCTTTGGAGAAGTTTTTGCACTTAAAAGCTTATTCCAAATAATTGAATTTTGTTTTGAAGAAAATGAACTTTGACATTCAACATCAATGGTGTTAATTGCCAACATGTATCCACTATTCACTATATAATAACCATTGGGATGAAAGAACCAAACCAATTTATCTTCATTTAAACAAGAACCCATTGAAATTACTCTAATTTTATCACCATTCATTGGTAAAAGAGTGCTCTTAAGAAGGTTCCATCTTTATATGCCTAACTCATGGTCTAATAAATATGAAATAGTGGCATATATATGCAAGTTCATACAAGGTGTTATAATTTTAAAGTAGTGTGGTTGAGGGATCCATTTGTCATGCCACACCTTAGTCGAAAGTTTGTTACCTACTTGCCAATAAGACCTCAAATGGAGAATCTCCCTATCGGCTATAATAGTCTTCCAAATATAGCTTTAGTTAGGAAAATAGTGAGTTTTAAGAAATCTAGCATAAGTGAGGAAGGATTACTAACAATTTGTTACACCCTTACTTAGGTAAAAGAGCTTTGTTGAAAGCTTTAAAATCTTAAAACCCAAGTCATCTTTCTAATTTAAGCTTACACATTTATTTTCAACTATATAGATGGATTCTTCTTTCATTCATTTTTCATCCCACCAAAATCCAAATATCATGGTCGCAAATCCTAACAAAACCCTATTGGAAAGAGAAAACAATACATAGGAATAGTTTGGGTTACCATTTCAATTAACAGTTCCTTTCTAAACCACAAAACTAACTTTTCTTTTTACCCTTGAAATTTTTGCCAAAGCCAATCCTTAATGCAATTAAAGATAATTTTTTTAGGGTTAATTGAAAATTAAGGCCTAGACTATAGGGTATTTTTTTAATATCGGAATTAATATTTGAGACCTTACAATATCAATCCCTAACTTCAACTCCCCTTTTAATTGAGGGATTATGTTACTATTCCTTCGCTATTCTGATGGAGTCCCTCAATTGAAAGGGAAGTCGAAGTTAGGAAATGGCATTGTAAGGTTTCAAGTGTTAGTTCCGATATTAAAAAATATCCTATAGTCTATACCTTAATTTGTAGTTAACAATTTATTTTAATTGAACCATTATAGTTGGAAGTCCTAAACAAAGCTCATGCTTATCAATTGATCTAAATCCCAAAATTATAATCAATGTTGTCCTTTAATCCATTATTAACCTGTGACCTAAAGGATACATCTGACTTGCTGAGATTAATCTTTAATCCTAATAGCATTTCATATCATTGTAGACTTAATAAAATCACATTAGCTTTTGCAATAGAGACTCTAAGGAAGAAATGACTATCATTAGCAAATAAAATATGTGAAATTGATGGTCCATTCTGACTCCTTTAGTTTGTGTAATAGGTAAACATCGTATTAATACTAAATACTACCCCATCATCGTCACTGCCACCACCAATGTTGCCACCACGTTGCCGCCTCTGACACTGTCACCACCACTGCAGCCATCATCATCATTGTCGCCACCACCACACCGTCACCCCTCCGTTGCCACCAATGCTGCCCCACCACCACTATCGCCATTGTCATCACCATTGCCACTACTACCAGCACTGCCCCCATCATCACACCACCACTGCCATTATTACCATACTGCAACCAAATTTTCAAACTAATAATATTGAATATATAATTTAACGGTTATTATACAAAAATTATATTATAATTCATAAATTCTTTCATTTTTTTTGCTTAAATGCTTCGTCAAATTTATTGTTTGAATTTTTTATTTTTTTATCCAATTTTACCTTTAGAAATTTTTGGTTTTTTTTTAATAATATATAGTCATTTCTCATTATTTTTTTCATCTTTAATAAAAATTTGATGTATGTATTAAAAAATTGTATTTATAATTATATTTTTTTAACCTAAATTTATTGCAATAAAAATAATTTAATTGTATCTATTTTCAAATTTCTACAAATATTATATTATAATTCATAATTTAGTGTGTGGAATAAGACAAATAAATGTATTATTGAATTTTCTTGAGCAGATTTGCTACACTTAAATACTCAAAACAAGAGACGTGCCATCATTACCTACAGCCTGCCAAATAAGGATGATCATGGAGCGGGGATTCTTCGACCCCGATGGGGACCCGCCCCGTTCGGAGCGTGGAATTCCCGAAATTTTCTCTTGCAGGGACGGGGGTGGAGGAAAAAAAATCTCCGTCCTAGAATCGAGGGCGGGGACGGGGAATGGAGTATCCGCCCCGCGAGGATCCCCGCCCTGCAAAAAATATATATTTTTATTTTAAAATATAATATTTTATAAATAATTAAAATTAAAATATAACTTAATTTTATAATTATTAAGTTTTAAATTATACTTAATTTTAAATTATTATTGATTTTAAATTTTTTATTTATTAAATATTATATTTTAATTTTAATTATTTATAAAATATTATATTTTAAAATTAAAAAAAAATCGGGGAACGAGGGAAATCCCCTCCCTGATATTGGTGGCAGGGGCGGGGAATTCCCGTCACTGGCAGAAGAGTGAGTGGAGGAGAATTCTCCGGTTTCGCTCTATCCCGTGATCACCCTTACTGCCAAACTTGCTGGCAGAATAAAAGATGATATTCATCAAAACTAAGTGCTTTTAATGGGTACATCGTCTTCTCTTCATAGCTCTCAAAATCTCTTATGCTAAAAAAAGGTTTATCAAGAAAGAAATTCATGTCATTTGTAATCTCTTTAGGCACAAAATAAAGATCAGTTGGTAATGTATTCCAAATCTCGAAAATATAATAGAATTTGAAAATAGGATCTTCAAGCTCGCAGCCTTTAAGTAAACAATTATTGGCTTTAAACCTGTAATTATTTGGAAATAATAAAATATAATCTAAAAATAAAATTTCAGGTAATTTCACTAAAGGAAATAATAACTTTTAAATACCTTCCTATATTATATTTTCTATATTTATTTTTAAGAGATATGTTAACGTCATTTCTTTTTATTATCTTCTTTTTTTTTGTTTTACCTATCATTTGCATGACATGTGGGCACGTCATAAATTTGATCAAATGACATTTTATTTATTTATTTATTTTTAAATAAAACCTCTATCATCTTAACTTAATTTTTGAAATCTTCATCATTTTCTTAAATTAACGCGGCATATATATTATTATTTTGAAAATTTCACTTAAATTTTGTAATTAAGTGAAGTGTATGATTTCTTAGATGATTTGAAATGTTGCAAAAGAAAATTTAATCATATGCGAATTCATCATGGTAATATTTAATTATTCTATTACCACAAAATCATGCCAGTTATTAAATCTATATAATTTTTTATTTTTTATTTTTTATAATGAACTCTTTATAAATTTATTGTACTATTATTTCTTAAATAATTTAAAAAGATGTGGAAATAAAGTCCCGTAATATTTTTGAACACAACTCCAACTGGAAATAGACAAATATATCACCTCAGGAAATGCGCGTCAACATTGACTGTAACTTAAAACCCACGCTAAAAAGAAGTGTTAGTTACGCTTACGTTCAGATGAGAAAAAAATAAAAATTTTGATTAATTAAAAAATTGATACTAAATTGAATTAAATTTTAAATTAATTGAATTAAAATTTTAAATTTATAATTTTTATTTTAAAAATTGATGATTAATCAATCTAAAATTGAAATCATATATATATATATATATATATATAATAAATATTAAAATTTTGTATATAATTAATATTTTGTTATCAATTTTATATTAAATATTTTTAATTTTTATAATTAATTATAAAAATTTTATTTTAATTTTGATTATTTTAATGAATTTTATATTTAACTAGTATTTTTTATTTTTAAAGTATTTTTAATTATTAAAAATAATATTATAAATTATATAATTTATTAAATTTATATATTAAATTTTTTTAATAATTAATTGATAAATTAATTTAAAAAATTGAATTAAAAATTAAAATTAATATAATAATTAATTTATAATAATTGATTAATTTAAAAAAATTATTAATGAATCATTAAATGATTAATGATCATCCCTACACTTACGCATAAGTAATTGCACTAAACCGATCCCACAAAATCACGCTTCTAAAAGCGCGTGAACATATCACCACTACAACGACATCGAAGAAACTTCTCAGTAACCACTCCTGTACTTCTCACGCGCCTTTACTATCTATATATAACCCTATTTTACTTTTGCTTTCTCTCAAATTTCAAACTTCCCTCTTTTCTTTTCAATTTTCTCTGACTTTCTGGCCATCCAAACGCACAATGTTTCGTCTCAGTAACAATTTGGTCGGGATTCTTAACTTCCTCACCTTCCTTTTGTCAATTCCGATCCTTGGCGCGGGGATCTGGCTTCGCAACAACGGCACATCGGAATGCGAGAAGTTTTTGGATACGCCGGTGATTGTGTTGGGCGTTTTCCTTCTGGTGGTTTCTCTTGCTGGCCTCATCGGCGCGTGTTGTCGCGTATCGTGGTTGCTCTGGGTTTACCTTCTCGTTATGTTTTTGTTGATCGTTTTGCTCTTCTGTTTCACGATTTTCGCCTTTGTAGTGACCAATAAAGGGGCTGGGCGGGTTCTTTCAGGAAAAGGATACAAGGAGTATAAATTGGCTGATTACTCTAATTGGTTACAGAAGAGAGTGAATAATACTAAGAACTGGAATAGAATTAAGAGTTGTTTGATTGATGGTAAAGTTTGCTCTGATTTTAGTCAGAAATATTTGAATGATACTGTGATTGAGCTTTATCAGGAGAACTTGTCTGCTATTCAGGTAATCTTTAATTTATCTTTTTTCTACTTTTTTTTTTCTTTTTAATTTGAATCTGATTATGCTTTGTTTGATTTTCATGGAAAATTTTGGTAACCATTTATTTTTTGAGATCTGACTGCTTTCTTATTTTGAACTATGATGCTGTGAAATTTAATAAGTATGGGTTTTGATTTGGAAGGAAGATTTATAAGAGGCGGTTTCCTTACTTTCGAATTTTGAAAAAGGAAGTTCCCTTTTGGTTAATAATATAATACTTTTTAGCAGTGCGCCATCAATTTAGTTATTTGCTTTTTCAACTTTTTAGATAATGGTTTCAGTTGCAGAATAAAGTAATCATCTTTATGTTTGGATTCTGTAGTGAAAAAAGCCTTTTTCTTTATCAAAAAGAAAATTCCAATTGCCCAATGGATGATGATGATGGTGGTGGTTTGGGGAACAGATTTAGTAATTAGTTATAATCTCTAGTACTGCCAAACAATTGAGCGTTAGCAAATTGATTAAGTATGAATATTTAGCATACGGGGTTCTTAAATAGATTGTTGTATGTTGGTTTTGCAGGCTGGTTGCTGTAAACCATCAGATGAATGTGCTTTTACTTACGTTGGGCCAACCAATTGGATTTGGAGCTCACCAGGAACTGGGAATTCTACCAATCCAGACTGCAAGGAGTGGAGCAACGATCCCAATGTTTTGTGCTTTAACTGCAATTCTTGCAAGGCTGGGTTGCTGGATAACCTAAAGCGTGACTGGAAAAAAACTGCTGTTGTAAATATTATCTTCCTTGTGTTCCTCATTATTGTTTACTCTGTGGGATGCTGTGCTTTCAGGAACAACAGAAGGGATAATGCTTACTTTTCTGGTTGGAAACAGCAGCCTTGAAACTTACTTAGCATGAATTGGCATATAATTCATGTAGGATATCATTAGTTAGTGGCTCTTTTTTGTTATGATATTAGCTGTTGATTTCAGTTGCTTCTTGTATAGCATTTTATATGCTTGATATTTTTTTTCTTTTTTAATGTTCTTAGAACTATCTTGTGGATATATTTTATATTATCTATAAATATATCTCTGGTATTATTTAGAGTTCAGTTTTTGCTCTCTTGTTGTTATCTTCTTTGATCATTCTTGATCTTATTATTATCAGAATTGATGCAGAGATATTTGAAAATCTTAAATTGATGTAGACCATGATATTTTATTGCCTTGGTCCCATTTAATTATTGTCACACATAAGTGTTTGGTCTGATGTGAAATTGTAATGAATCCGTCGGCCATTTCTGAAATTGAAATTTGAGGCTGTGTTTGGTTATAATGGGAAGCATTGAATAGAAAGGTAGGAAAAGAATAGTTGTGGAGTATAAAATAGAAAGAAAGGAGTGAAACTGCAGCTTCTGTTGACCAAAAGACCTTGCTGTAATAATAATGAAAAAAAGAAAGATTGTGCACGTAGAAACATCTTCACAATGATTCTTTGTTAATTGAGGGCTCTATAATTGTGCTTAAGAAGCTTAAATGCATATTCAATTACAGATTTAACCATAATTTGCAGTAAATTTTAATTATGTTTCATATTTGTCTTGTCTGGCCAAAAAAAAAAAACACACGAAATATTTGTCGTCCCTTATGCTTTTAGGTTGTTCTACCTTCATTTCCAGAAGAATATGTCATATGAGAACATGTAAATTTTCTTTTTAGTTTTCTGAAAAATGTATGTAAATATACTGAGCTTTTATCCTTACTCTAATTTCCACCCTAAATAACTTTTGCTCCAATAATTAATCCTTTTATCAACTGAAAAGCCAATGAATAGATATCATATACATTCTTTTACTTGGATAGCATAAAGATTGTTACAAATTTTTAATTAATATTATGAAGGGAATTTCACAAAAACAAAAAATGTTTCAAGAAAGAGAGCTCTTTCAAAAAATATCTATTTTTTTTTAAAATTCTTTTTTAAAAACATCTCCTTTCTAAAAGTATCATTTTTAGATATTTTATTCATATATAACTTCTTATTTGAAATAATTTTTTCACCTTTCACTTTTCTTCTTCTTTCTCCTTTGTCTTTTTTCAAGTTTTTGCTTCTTTTTCCTTCATGTTGTTCACGTTTATTCTTCTTTCTCATTGGTTTTCATCACGCTTCTTCTTCTTCCTCCTCTTTTTTTTTTTTTGCAACCTTCAATCCATCAATTTGCATGTACATTGTGATTTGTGTTATCCTAGATTCAACCTTCAAAAGTGTATTTGGATATGCAAACAGTAATTCCACTAACCTTGCACTTTTAATATGAAATTTTTCTTATTGGATCATGTATATTTATCATTCAAAACTCTTATTTGATTTTGGTTGCATCAGTTAAGCAAATTTATCCAAGACATTATATGATTTTTTTTTTGTCGGTAATTGTCAGTTTTTATTGCATACAAAGTGTTTGTGAAAACATCCATGTAAACTTTTTGACTTTTGACATGACAATTAATATTTTCATTGATATGTTTTTACACATTTCTTTTAAACCGTATGTTTATTTCTAGTGTTTGATTAATTTTGAAACTTAATAATTAATAATATGAGTTTGAGTATGTTAAGTGTTTAATTTTGCATATTTACATTTGAATTTCTCCTTATTTTAAATGCTTATTGTAGTTCAAATAGAGCATTTTTACGGTTTTTTTTTTACCGTTGCCAGACCTAATTGATGAGAAGGAAGCATTTTGGACTCGATTAGAGTGGATTTGGAGTGCCATTCTTCGGGACAAATTGGGTGCGAAAGAGCTAATTTTGGCAAATTCACACCTTAGCCTTAGGCAAAGCTAAGCCTAGTTCACAATGCAGTGCCAAAACTTTTACTGTGGAATTTTTACCTATTTTACCCTCATCTCCAGCTGTACTTCAGAAGATTAGGAAGATATTTAGGCCACTAAATAAGGGATTAGATGATCAGTATTCCTCAATTTGAATTATAATCAATTTTTATTTATTTTTCTAGTTTATCTAGATTTCCATCTCCAGCGATCTATTTAACTACGAGTCTTCTTCTTAGTAAGAGAGACTTAATTTCAGGTTTAGTTTTACAAAATTCTAGATTTGAGTTTCTGCATTTTTGTTCATAGCTATGAGTGGCTAAAGTAGGGATGATTACGGGATGGGATGAAAGCAGGAAATGGCTTCCTGCCGACTATCCCACCTAGAGGCCAAGATGGGAAATCCCCACCCCTATTAGGGTTACGAGGGGAAAATTTCCTCCATTCTCATCCCGTGAGGATCCCCGTCCCCGGTTAAAAAAATTATTTTTTAAAAAAAATCAATTATAACTAAAATATAATATTTAACAATTAATTATAATTGAAATACAATATTTAATAATTAAAAAATCTAAATTCAATTACAAATAAAATTAATATAAATTTTAAAATTGATAAAACTAAAATTAAATACAATTTAAAACTATATTAAATAAATATAATTAAATATGAATACTAAAATTCGGGCCGAGGACCTCAATCCCCACCCCCATCCCGAATTCTAAGTTTGGAAAAAATTTTCCCCTGTTTCTGCCCCTACAGGGAAAATTTTTGAGGATTCCCTGCCCTGTTTGGGACGGCTCTATGTCGGGGATAGGGATTCCCAGCTCCATGATCATCCCTAGGCTAAACTTTGTATTCTAAGTTTAATTCAAGGTAGGATTTATTCATTATTGTTAGATTGTTTGTGCTTAAATTTTTTTGTTTAATTTTCTATAGTATTTATATATGCTATATATTTATTGTGGTTTAGAGAAATTCTATCTCCATTGTTATTTCTTATATGTTTAATAATGGCCATTGTTCATTTAATTAAATAACATATAGCTAACCGAAAATATCAAATCCGTAATTATTTGGTAAATTCAATACAAGTGGTAATAAGTATAACAATCCTGAAAAGTTATTATATTAAGTAAATGCATGATTTGATTTGAATCAGTCTTAGTTGTAGATTATTTGGTTTAGGTTGGGTGCTTTTAGTTTATAAAGCTATTAGTAAACTAATTTTTTATTTTTTTTTGCTTTTAAATGTCAGTTTATTGGTTAGGGTTTAATTTTAGTCTTACTTGATTAGCCTATTAATACAAAAAGTTTGGTCAAAAGCACTAAGTCGACAACTATAACCGGTCCATTACATGATTTTAGAGTTATTCTTTTTATATATAATCAATAAGAATTGAATCATGTACCATGAATTCCTTTAACTAGAGTTTTTCTTTTGATTGATTTCTTTTTAATTAATTTATTGCATTTTTATTTCATTATTTTTTATGTAGATTTTAGTGTTCAAATATAAAAACCCCCATCTTTTATTTTAGTTTGTTAATTTTCTGGCTATTTAAAGAATTGAAAGTTGGCCAATTCTTGTAAATTTGACCCTACTCATCACTATTTATATCTTAATTTTAGTTTAGAGTAGGAATTTTATTTTTGTTGGTTTCAACAACCATTAGATTTTGGTCCATTGCTGGATATTGGTGTCTGTTAGTTTTAATTATTTTAAATGGCTGGTTTTTGTGTTCTCTTGACTCTAAATTTTTGTAGGTAACATCCTCGGTTAGAATTTGGTTGCAAAAAAGGGCAATAGGTTGGAACTTATTACCAAGAGAATTTTTATGAACCGAAGGATTTTTGGATCACCACAATTGAGTTATGACCCATATGCAAACACTAACAATTCAAGGTGGATGGGTAAGATAAACTTTAGTTATGGGGGATGGCCATCATAATTCAAGGTCGATGGGTAAGACAAACTACACAGTCGATTCTATCACATCATAATTCTTCAAATTCAAGTATGGTCTTGGAAGAAATTGTCAATTTAATTGCTACCAACACTTTACAATTTTAACAGGAAACTAGAGCTAGCATTTAGAATTTGGAGAAACAATTAAGTGAATTTGCAACATCTCTAGTAGGATAGAGTTTCAAGAAAAATTTAAATCTCAAATGGTGGTTAATCATAAGCAGAATGCTAATGACATCACCCTAGGGAGTGAAACAGAGCTCTTGGATTTATCATGTGAGACAAGCCATGGGTGTGATAAAACTTCTAAAATTGCACTTGTCTAGCCAGAGCTAGTAGCGGTCAATCATCTTTTCTTTGAAAGATTTGCTGAATTCAATGAAGGCAAGGAAGAAAAGGAGATTCTCTAGACTTTTTTCAAGATTCAGATGTTGGTCCAAAGGAACAGGCAAAGGTTACAAAACATGTACCTGAAAGAAAATTTCCCTACAAGTATAAGGACCAAGTAGAACTTGAATGCCAAGAAGCATTTCTCGAAATTAGAGTTGAGATCATAAAGAGCTGCAGTGTCTAGCCAAAGAAATTAAACAAAAGCATTTTTGGGACGTAATCTAGCTCTTAGCCTTGCCTAGGGCTAAGCAATCATTATTTAGATTTAATTACATCATTTTCGTTATTTTTAACTATCTTCTTCTCCCTTTTTTTTCATTTAGGTCGATCTTTTCCTTTTTGCAGGTATATGATGGCTGGATAAGTTTTAGTATTTTAATGGTGAAATGGTTAAAGTGATTTAATTGGACAAATTAAATTTAAATTGGTAAAGTTATGGGTTATGTAATATTAAATATTTATTTAACCTATTTACATTTACCTCTTATAATCTGTTAACCATTTAATTACATTTTACCCATTACCCAATTACCTTTTATTCATTAAACTAGTAACCCAAGTACCCATATACTGCAACCCATCTTCCTCACACAGCCACCAAACCTCTATAGCCAGCACACCTAAGCTCCAAATCCTTAAACTCTCACCATGGCTAGGCTAAACAACCAACCAAAGTAGCCTCAATGTATTAGAGCAGTCGCAGTCCCTACAGCAAACATTGCCTATAGCACCACCGTAATTGATGACGACATCGACATAATCAAAGCGGCAACAATCTCTATTTCTTTTTTCCTTTTTTTTTTTTTTCTTTTTTCCCTTCTCTTTGATTTTTATTATTTTTTTTTTGTGTTATTCTCTCCTATTGCTAATTTTATATTTTTTTAGGTTGTTAAACGAAAAAAAAAAAAGATAAAAAAGGATATATAAAACAAAAGGAAAAATTGGATTCATCGTGCATTTGCACTTTGCTTTTATATGTTTTGGTTTTAATTATTTTTTCATTTTTGTTCTAAACCACTATTGTCAATGCCCACCCATCCCATTTTATTTTACTTTTAATTTTTATTTTACTTTTTTTTCTATCTTTTCTTTTGTTTTATTCATTTTCACATGCACTAGTTAATTGATTTTTTTTCTTTTCTTTTCCTAATATTTTCATTATTTTATTTTTCTTTTTGTGTTTCTACCACTTTTTTTCCTTTTGTCATTTGAATTTATTGATTTTATTGTCTTGCCATTTTGCTTTAGTTGTTATTTGCATTTTTTTCCTTTTCTTTGTGAAGTTGTAGAATCTTGCCATCTTTTCTTTGGTTTTTTAATATTTTGATTCACAATGATTTTTTTTATTTTTTATCATTTTTATTTTTTTTACTATCAATTTGTTTGCATCTACTCCGGGTTGCTTTTGATTACTTAATTGGGTTGTTCGTGAATTGGTTTTGGAACTATTTATGCTTAATCAATTGTTGATTCATTGAATTTCACTAAGAACGCTCTTGCTAGTTGCTAATTGATTGATTTTGATTTTATATTAGTTTTAATTTTTCATCTAATTTTCTAAGTAACTAGCACCATACATAAACTCAATAAGTGGTCTAATGAATCAAACCTTAGCAATTCAAGAAGCAAAGAGAAGAAGTAACTCCAGCAACCTACCATTCCATTTACAACTACATCTTCTAAGAATTTCTCTATTTTTTTATTTTTTATTTGTCCTGTGCCCTACCATTGTATTTTGTTCTACATTGAGGATAATGGGCGGAGTAAGTGTGGGAGAATGATGATTTTGGGAGTTTTTTTTTATAGTATTCCTTAAATTTTGGATGTATATTGCTACTGAAATTTGATGAACATTTTAGATTTTGGAATTTTTAACGATTTTCGATTTTGAGGTCTATTTTTAATTTTATTTTTTTAGGGGGGAGTGTTGTAATTTGATATTTGTTGATGCATTACCACATTTTGTGAAATTTTTTTATGAATATAAGCATATACTTTGTCAACAGAATTTTCTTGGCTTAATATTCATGTATTTTTACTGCATGTGGGCGCTATTTAATGTCTTAATTATCGTGTTTTATGCTTATTTGAAAATTTTATACATGATATTTCTAATTTTTTTCTTATCCCTTGGCATTTGTTGAATTTCATATTCAACTTTAGAGATAAGTGTTTGTCTTGGGAATAACGTCTTGACCATATAGTTTTTACCAAGTGAAATATAAGATGAATTGAATGGCATTCAAGGTTTAATTCTTATGGTGAAACATAATTTATGCTTATTTTTAAATTAGAATCCTTGCATATTATAAGTTTAAAACCAGTTTAGACACTTATTTTATATTATGTCCTATTGGATTAAGGAATTCAGTTGCCAAGAAATAAAAGAAAAAATGATGAATGAAGTAAAATTGCAATAAATTTTACTACGCTATCCACTCAAAAAATGACCAAGAGTAGAGTTAGTAGTATTTTGAATTGTGTAGTGTGAGTAACTGAGTGCATGCATTAGAGAAATGGATGTCCACGTGTAAAAAGGATTTATACATTCCAAGTAAACCTTTAATTCTTTCTTAAACTTGAAAAATCGAAATATGCGGGTTAGAACTAGGTATCCTTATATCCATTATAGTTTAGAAAAAGCATGTTAAGCTTGAATAAATTAAATAAAAATCTTGGTTTCCTTATTTCTTTTCTCCATTAAAATGTGTAAGATGATGGTGTCTAAATTGGTTTGATAAGTTTTCCTTTACGCATTGATTTAATACTGAATTGAAACATAAAATTATTGCTTGAATAATATCATAAAGAGCCTTGGTGTTTCTGGCTTAAAAGGTAGTTAAGGAATTAACTTGTGTTTTGATGTGAGATTGTGAGAATTTATTTTTAATGTCTTATCTTCTTGTAGTTTGGATTTCATTTAATTAAAACTTATAGGATAGATGTTGTTTTGGGTTGAATGAGCTTTTGATAAGGTTTGATTTTGTGATTTAATTCATGCTTGAGAACAAGCATAGGACAAGTGTGGGAAATTTTGTTAAATGCTTAATTTTGCAAATTTACACTTGAATTTCTCTTACTTTTCTAGATGCTTATTGTAGTATAAATAGAGCCTTTTACTTCTTTTTGTGATTTTGACCATTGCAAAACCTAATTGGTGAGAAGGTAACATTTTTTACCTCATTAAAGCGGATTTAAAGTGCCTTTGGCTATTGAGGGCAGATTTGGGGTAAAAGCGCTAATTTTGGTAGATTCACACCTTAACCTTGAGCAAAGCTAAGCCTAATTCAATAGTGCAGTGCCAAAAATTTAATTGCAGGATTTTTACCTATTTTATTCTAATCTCCAATTGTGCCTCAGAAGATTTAGGAAGATATTTAGGCTACTAAATAAGGGATTAGATGATCAATATTTTCCTTATTTTGAATTGTAATCAAATTTACTTACTTTTCTATTTTATCTAGATTTCAATCTCTAATGATCTATTTAATTAGGGATCTTCTTCTTAGGAAAAGAGACTTAATTTTAAGTTAGTTTTATAGAATTCTATATTTGATTTTCTTCATTTTTGTTAATAGCCATGAGTGGCTAAACTTTGTAATTTTAGTTAAAAGTTAATTCAAGGCAGGATTCATTCATTTCTGTGAGATCGTATGTGCTTAAATTTTTTCATTAATTTTTTGTAATGTTTATTTTATTTACTGTAATTTAGAGAAATTTCGTTTCCATTGTTATTTTTTATAAGATTAATAAGGGCCAATTATTCATTTAATTAAATAACATACAACTGATCGAAAATATCAAATCCATAATTGTTTGGTAAATTCAATAGCAAGTGGTAATTGGTATAAAAACACTGAAAAATGATTATTGTATTAAGTAAATTCATGATTTGATTTGAATCAATCTTGTAACAGCCCCGAACTATACCCTAGTAGGAATGAGTTGTAATATTTATGGAATCTTAAGAATTAAAGGTTAACGAATATGATAGTCAATATGAGTCGGTGACATGATCGGTATTAATGATATTGTTAGAGGGTAATTTGATAATTTGGTCTAATTATGTTGTGCCGACGGAATTTAGCAATTTATCGACAGAAAATGACCTTACCGATGGTTTTTTAATATTTTACCGATGGAATTGATCCGTCCCTAAAACGTGCGTGGGTACAAATTTACAGGCAGAAAATTTTGTCAGTAATATTACCGACGAATTTTACTGATAGATTTGTTAAAAAAATTCCATCGGTACTTTTATTAAAATCCGTCGGCTAATTTCGATGGTTTGACTTTTTACCGACAAAATACCATCGGTAAATTTAATTAATAAAAAATATTAATTTATTTTAGGAAAAACAGCGACGGATACATCCGTCGGTATTGTTTCAGGAAAACAAAATAATTTATTAAATATTTTTTGAAAAAATTATAAATAACCTTTTGCAAAACATGATAAATTCAATACAAAAGAAATATAAAATTTAAATTGAATATATATATAAATTACTAAATTTATTATATAAAAAAATTGTTGTAATGTACATAATATTTTGCAGTTGTACACAATTATCTAATTGCTATGATGTAAACAACAGACACCAAATGCTTCTAAGATGTACGAAAAGTGGATGGATCAATAAACTCCATATTGGCCATAAGGAAAAGGCAAATCTGCATGGAAAATTATTCGCAATAAGCATAAAGCAAATGAAAAATTTATTTGAAGATATAGCAATAAGCCTAATGTAATTGAAAATTTCATAAAATGAGTATTTCAAGCAAACAGTAGCAAGGCCCAATAGGGTAACTAATGGAAAAATAGATATATTTGATAGGTCCCATTTTTCATCAAACCTTCTAACACCCCACATAGAAAAAAAATTACTACAACAAATTATATAAATTCACCTAAATGAAAATATATTAAAAACTCTAATGCATGTTCTGGCTGGATTTCAAATGCACAAGGTAACTGCTACATACAAATGCACTAGCACCAAATCCAGCATTCAATTCCCATATAAAATGTGTGACATTTAGTGAGCAAATACACTCAATTTTAGTTTCTATAATTTCATATAATTTCAAATGATAATTTTAATTCTTAATTGCATTTTATCGGTAACTTGATCGATATAATACATCAAATCGAGATGATAGAGAAGCACCAAGAACTAAGATCAAAATAATAATTGTATCATCAAAACTAGACAAGTTAACTAAAATTAGTCAAATTCTCTATAGAGCATTGAAACGAAAATAATGTAAATGATTTGGAAAAGTAGACAAGTTGACTTGAGATGACAAATAGATGTACAATTTATTTTCTTATTTCAGTTTGAATCTATCCGGTTATTTGACATGACAATATATTTTTTGTTGTTATAAATTATATGTTTTGCATTTTCTCCATTTTAAAAAATAAAACACGTGATATGCTCAATAATTATTAAAAATAAGAAATTATAATGCCATGTGATATTGGTATGCTCAAAATAAAACACGTGATATGCTCAATAAGTCAAAGTGTAGGGATTTTGAATGTGTGTGTGTGTGTGTGTGTGTGTATATAACTGGTAACAGGTAAAATTTATAGACATCCAACGGATTGGATCAAATCATAAATGGATGATGTTGTGAACGATCAATTTGATTAACAATCTGATTAACAATTTGAAGACTTTTATTAGGCAAAAACAACAGCATTTTAATTTTTTTTGTTTAAATCTAAATTTTCAGTTATTAATGGAACCAAAATTCACATATTTTACTAATAAAATCAAACGAATTATTCGAATAATTGAAACGAACCAACCGAATCAATTCGATTTTCTGTTAAAATTGAAATGTACTCAGCCTTAAATGAGCCTAATCAAGTAGAAGTTGATATGTCAGTCAGCAGTTGAGGTGCAAAATGATTTCATAGATTAAAATGAAAATGTTACATTTTTCGAGCCCAAAAATATACAGAGAGTTCAGTAATACATCAGGTGGAAACGAATAATCAAATTGCTTTGCATCCTAACAAATCACAACATGAAAGACAATACATGCATTCACGATATTGAAATGATGACTATTAACTTACCTCTTTTCTCCATTGGCTTTTAACAATTTGAATGTGAGATTGTGATTTGTGTGTGCTTGCAAAAAGATTCTTCTTTTGAAGTACCCAGAAAATGCATCACATGCACATGAATTGCATTTATGATGCTAGTGCGCACACGAATGCATATGAGAGAAAGAGAGACCTGTGGGCAGTGTCCAACATTAGGTAGAACCATGAAATCTTGAACAGGATCAAAATCACCATAGAATCTACCGAGCTCAATTGGTTTCCATGGATCCTTGTCACCCCATGCTATCAGAACAGGGCACTGTAAAACATAGAAGCAAATATATACTGAGCAGAAGCTAACACAATCAGAAGTAGAATTTCATGCTAACATTAGAAGAATGGATATTCCATAATAGACACATGAAATCATATAAGAACATACCCATTACTTCATGATGCTCCATAACCTGGTAGGATAGTTGCTCTAATACTCTATCCAATTATGCCAACCTAAGTGCAGCCTAGAACAGGAAGAAATTGGGTTAATTGCAAGCAATTGGTCATAAGAAAATTTTGTAGCAAAAGAATGTCTCTTATGACAAGAACTGAACTTGTTTCACGAGAAGTATTGGAGAAGGAAGTACCTATTTCTCAAAATACTCTAACTCATTTTCTTCGGATGGTATATGCTCTAACACAACATTCAATGCAGAGATAACTGCTACTATTCTAAGCAAAGAGTCAAGCACAAAAATGACAAGTTTCTCACTAGTCCAACGGTCATGAGGGCATGTTGTATACAGATACTGGAATTAAAAGGTCACACTGTAAATGAGATTAATAATTCTTTTTAGAAAAATGTGAAAAGCTAAATTAATCATAATAATCTCTAGGCATCAACAGACTTACATTTACAATATAAAAGGATGATATTAACAATTTAGTCTAAACAACTCCATGCAAAACCATTGACATGATTGACTTTTAAAAAATAGTGATTGTTGAGCTGCACATTACTATAAAAATAACTACCACTATATACTTATTCTGAGGAAAAAAACAAAAAATAATACTCTTTGTCAGCAATCTACATACTAGCAAAACTAACTTCTACTGTAACTTGACTTTTAATTTACCTAATTATTTGACCTTGCATGGAGAAAAACATACATCTATTTTTAAAATCCAGTTAATAATTATATTTGCTATCCAATCTATAATTATAATAAAGGACAAGATAAATGGAAAATATAATATGATTTAATGAATCTTATATCATATATTTGTTTTTACTTAGTTTTACAAAAGATATGGGCATTATTATTATAAGATGGTGACAAAATATAATATATAAGGTTAAATTAAAAACTACACCCACCAGCCCTGCCTGCCTAATTAGAGAATGAAATGTGGCATCATTGTGTATTAGTATAAGCTTAGATAGTTAGATTCATCTCTACATAAACAAAGGAACTGTAGGAACAACATCTGCAAACAACCTCCACAGACCTGTCAAAACAAAGAAAAATAACTAAAACCCAAATAAAAGAATCGTAACACATCCAAAGCTCTCCTAACACTAGGTCTGGAAATGAAGCTACAAAAGCAAAGAAAGCTGGTAGCAACTAAGGACCAGGATTCATACGCATCAACTAGAACTGAAACAGAACCACAAAAAAACTGCCTGATATAATAATAATTTGTGAAATGCAGAGAAAAGGGCTTAGGAGCTAAGACTAAACTGACCTGGCACTTGAAAGGCTCACATCATCTCCATCTGCATTCTTAGTATCGTCATCTAGCAACAATGGCCATATGAATAAAATAACCGACAACACAAAATACCAATTTCTCAATAAAGTAAATCAAATTCACTAAACAATTCAAGCTTGAACTCAACTAAAACAACAAGCAATAAAATGCTCAATATTTCATGTCCAGACAGATGGAGATATGTATATATAGCAACATGATTTTCAACTAAATTAACATATGTTTTATTTGTCGAAGAATCACAAAAGCAAAAAGAAATGGCTGCTTAGATCAAACCTAAGATATTTCAAAAACACATAATAGCTAAACAAAATAATGGACCAGCAACATGCAATAAAATGCAAATTAAGCACAAAAGGCCCAAAAAAAGATGAAATGTCAGCTCACTTTCAATTGCTTTCATGGACGAAAAATCCAAAATGGTCTAAGAATTATCCTTTATTTCATCTGAGTCCGAATCACTAACATTATATCCTAACAATTAAACAACTAAACACCAAACTACAACACTGTCAAACAAATCAAAAGAAAACTAAACCACAAACAAAAGCAAAATTACACAGCCATGAACATAATAAATGCTATATAAAAGTCTTATCAGAACAAAATTCTTTCACAACGTATTCTAGTTTTTCAAAAAGATTAATGAATACTCACCAAAATAAAAGAAAAGAACTTTACCTGATCTCGAAAAATAGTGAGACCTTCCTTTAAGCTGAGCTGGAACCAGTCATTGAAAAGAAAAAATTAGAGTACAGCAGCAGTACAAGGAACCGTAAATAAAAACCACACATCAGGGCCTCATTAAACCTCTACCAACACTCGGTTACATGACTAACAATTAAACCGAAGGCAGAATGCAATATGACAACAATCCCGACCTAGAGAGGAATTCTGAAACCACCAAGATAACCCCAAAAAGACAGAATTGAGTATAGTTCCCTCTATATAAAGAGCAAAACTACCATCAAAATAGGAATGACTCATAAAACCCAAAACTAGAAACAAAGCTTCTGCTAGAAAAGACCCCGTAGCAACAAAATCAACAGCAAAAACCGTTGGTTAGACAATCCACCTCAGCTAAAACGATGAGAAAAGGAAGTGCAACACCAAGAAAATAGAGTCCCTTTACAAATTAGTCTTCGAAGTTGGATGGCCGCGCGAGTGAGAGAAAAAAGTTCAAACAAGCATTTCTATTGGAGAAAAAACAAACGAAATCTAAAGAATCAAACCAAGAGGAAGAGTACCTCACGGTGCGGACTAAAGACAACTTAGAGAGGTAAGAGCGGTCATGGAAACTGATCGATAGAGGACGGATCGGGGAGGATGCATAATTTCATCGCAGAGTAGAGACATGGAATTGCATTTTTTGCTAGTAGAGAGAAAAAGTTAGGGTTTCTTTTAACTAAATTACATGTGAGCAAATTATTTTAAATGTTTTTACAGGAGAGGTTGTAAAGGGCAAAAAAAAATAAAGCGGGATACGTTTCCGTGTAGCCTTATTATAAGGGACCCAATTTTTTAGGGTATGGCTAAATCGACAAGAGAGATAGTTTTATTAGAATTTAAGTTAAAAATAAAATAAAATTTGATTTTATACTATAAATTGTTATTAATTAATATTCAATTTGATTTAAAATTTGTAGGGTAATACGAATTGTTTTATAAACTGAAAGAGTCAAATTTATTAAATATTAAAAAATATAAATCATATAGATCATATTTATATATCGGTATTAAAATATAAAATTTTTTTAATTTAAATATTCATAAAACAAAAAATGTTGTATATATAATTAAAACATATGCATAAAACTAAAATATATTAATTATTTTCATAAAAAATATATATAATAAAAATAAAAAATATCTAGTCTAAAATTTATTTAGACAAAAATAATATTTTATTAAAAAATTAAAAAAAAAATTTAAACATTTATTTTTTGATAATAAAACTAATAGCGACGGATTATCGACGAAAATTCCGTCACAATAATTTACAGATCCCTATCTGCCGATATTTACTGACGGAAAAAATATTCCATCACTAATTAACCTTTAAAATAAATCTGCATTTATATTACCGACATATATTCTATCGGTAGATAAACTAAAATGTTTGACATCCTTACCGATGTATCTTTCCCGCCAATTTTACTGACTGTTTTATGTTATGTCGCTAAAATTGTCGGCATTCTTCAATTTTTTAATTTTGACCGACACATATGTGTTTTCGTTGCTAATCTATCGGTAATATCTCATTTTAGCGATAGATTTGTATCCGTCGGTAAAATCAATTTTTTTAGTAGTGAAGGTTAAAAGTAAGAGGTAATAGGAGCTTGATACCTAGCACCTCTAGAAGATCCTCAAGAGAAAGCAAGGTACATATATTTTTAGAAGATAAGGGGACCGGCCATTTAAAGGCAAAAATACTAGCATTTTATTTTATTCTCTCCTTAAGATTCACTTTAAAAACTTTCTCCAAAGGATTTTAAGAGGGAAGGATTAAAAGCTTACTTTGGCTTTTAGCAAAGTAAGTTAAGTAGTGTGAGAGATTTTTCTCTTCTTTTTCTTTTTCTTTTTTCTTCTTCTTCTTCTTCTTCTTCTTCTTCTTCTTCTTCTTCTTCTTCTTCTTATTATTATTATTATTATTATTATTATTATTATTATTATTATTATTCTTATTATTATTATTATTATTATTATTATTATTATTATTATTATTATTATTATTATTATTATATTTTCAAACGTTTTGGCTGGAGTTAGAAGTATAGAAATTGAGCTAAATTATTGTGTTAATATGTGTTTATAGTACACTACAAGAAAATTCTCAAATACCGACGGAAAAATTTCTGTAGGCAATTACCGACGGAAAAATATTTTCCGTAGGGAAAATGTTTGAAAATATGTATTTTGCGACGAAAAAATTATTTTGTCGTAAAAAATGGAGGGAAATTTGCCGCCCAAATATACCGACGGAAATTAGCGACGGATTTGTAAAATCCGTCGTAAATTGGTGCAGGTATTTCGCGGGTAAAATTGCTCACGAAATTTACCGACGGAATTAATTTCCGTAGGTAAGTTACCGACCAGAATTCCGTAGGTAAATTACCTAAGGAATTATGTTTCCGTAGGAAAATTGCCGTCGGTAATTTACTTACGGAAAATTTTTTCCGTAGGGAATGTCCCGACGGAAATAGAATCCGTAGCGAAATTGCCGACGGATTTATTTTCCGTCGGTAATTTACTTACGGAAATTTATTTCTGTCGGAAATTTCCCGACGGAAATATAATTCCGTAGGGAAATTGAAAAAAATGAATTATGTATTCTAAACTAAATTCATGTAAATTTTTTTTAGTGACTATATTAATAATAAATTTATATCTAAATAAGTTATACTATCATTTATTGTAAAATAGAAAATGAATTTATAATATTTAGTCTTTTGAATTGCAACGTGTATTAATAAATATATTTAGTATTTATATAAATAGAACCTCCATTCCTATGTCATCATGTTTTGAGACATAAATCTCCTATCTTGTATTTTTTCAACTCTTGCCGCTGATTTTTTTTTCACAGTAATAAAAATGGCTTGTTTGCCTTAAAAAATCACATATATCATTATTAGTCATTATCCAATATTAAAGACAATTAATTCATCTAATATGATGTGGTCATGTAATTTTTACCTCCAACAGATAAGCTTTCTAATAAGCTATTTTTGTTAAAATTATAATAGTATCTATATTTTTATTTTTGTATAGCATGCACGAGATTGGTGCTTTTTTCATAAGACTTTTAAGTGGAGAGAAAGTGATTAGTTAATTCTTTGGTAGGTGGCAATTAATATCATGAAAATAAAAAAGTAAAATATAATACTAATAATTTAGAACAAATATATAGAAAAGAATGGTGGAATCCAACTTTAATGAAAACAATCATAGCAACACTAGCTACAATAGTTGCCAATGACAAAAATTAGTTAATTAATTATGACTATTTTTATATGATTTTCATTTTTATTTTTTAAATACTATTATTATATAATTTTCATTTTTAATAATTAAATTTTATTTATATTTAAATAGAGCATTTAATCTAACAAATTAAACATTATGGGCACTATATTCATGCAATTTGGATTTAGTATTAACTTTATAATTTATTCTTGCAATATTATAATTACTATTTCTATTATCGTTATCGAAAACTCTATAATTTTTAAATTGGGTATGTATAAGTAGATTAACTTATAGTGATTTATTTAATAATTTAATTTTAAAATTTTTGACTTGTTGTTTGCGTCAATAGATAAGAAGTAAAATAAAATATATGTATTCAAAGTTTAAACTATAAATAAAATTATAAAATATATACAATTTAAAAAATTAGTAAAATTATTTGAATCTATGTTTTAATATTTTACATTAAAAAAAGATGAAAACTTTCTCATTTAATGAGTTATTTCCTGCACAAAAAATTTAATTATTTTTTCTATTAACTATAATCCAATTTTCTTTCTCATTTATTTTACATCTCTCGTTCTCTCTTCTTTTCATTTTCTTATCTCTCATTTTCTTTCTTTATCTTTCTTTGCTTCTACCTTTCTTTTTCTTTCTCTTGTTTTTTTCTTTTCTTTAGTAGTAAGCAGTCCATACAGCCGTTACTGGCGTCAGATGAGGAAGATAGCCACGCTGGAGCTTCTTACGAACCGTAGGCTGGAATTGCTCAGACACGTGCGAGAATTAGAGGTAAAGACATGGTTAAAAGAGCTGCACAAGGTATGGCAAAGGAATGAGATGGCTTGGGGACTAACACTCAATGTGATTTTGAGAATTATTGTTGGAAAATCTGCAGTGTATGTGAAAGCAGAAGTGGGAGCTCATGAAACTGAAACCTGGAAAGAAGCATTAAGGGCGTTTTTTTGTTTTGACGGGGAGGTCTGTGGCTGCTGATAATATTCCATTCTTGAGGTGGTTTGATATTGGGGGCTACGAAAGAGCCATGATTAAGACTGCAAAACAACTGGACCTTGTTGCTGAAGAATGGTTAAATGAGCATAAAAAGAGAAGAGTTTCTAGTTTTGATCAAGGTGAGAGGCTGTTAATGTACGATTTCCTCATCTTGCAGAATCTTATATTGACGGCTTCAGATAAAGAACTTTCTCTTTTATTATTATTATTATTATTATTATTTTTGCATTCATAAAATTTTTCTCTGTACTGTGTTTGTGTAGATTGTCTAATTTTCTAGGTGGGCTATGTACTGTGTTTGGGATTTATTATTGTTTCTGGGTTTCTTTGAATCCAGTTTGAGATGCTACCAGAGCCAGTTCAAAAGGAGTCAACCAAGACAAGTTGAAATAGTTCCCAACATTTTGTATCTTGCATTTCTCTTTCCTACTTTTGTACTTTAGAGATAGAGAGATGGAGGAGAGAGAAATGGGTATTGTTCCAGATGAGGCAATCAATCAGTTCAAAGCTCCATTCACTTTACTTGTTTTATTTGTTTCTATTGTGATCTAATTAATTTTAAATATTGCGTAAATTAACTGCCTTCCATTGATTTGTTGCTGGTTTATTTATTAAAATGCGTTGGCAGTTGAGGAGCCATTGAAAAGAACATACGAGGTATGCATTTTAAAATTATTTATTGAAATACGGTGGGAAATGGTTACATACACTGATGCTAAGCCGAACCAACTAATTTGAAGATTTTATAATTATTAGTAAGTGAAGATTGTATTTTGAAAGATTTTATAATTTTCCCTGTTTTTGGGTGTATGATCTTGGATTGAAGGCCTATGAATTGTGAATTTTATCTTATCACTTGCTTGATGATTGATAATTCATCAAAAGCACAATAACAGTCTCAAAATGAATTGGACATCCATGTTGGCATAGAGAGGCAAGTACAAAAATAAGACATAAAGAACTTTATCTATCTGTTTATAATAGATTGATGTGATTTGTGTTAGTGCTGTAATTTTTGTCTTATTGATTTATATTATTTGATCCAATTTGGTTTTTATAGCCTTAAAATTTGACATTGATTTGTTATTTTAATCAATTTTTAATATGTGAGGCCACTAATTCATGATCAAGAGGTTTCTGCATCTGATGCAGAACATTTTAATATATATATATATATATATATATATATATATATATATATATATATATATATATATGTTTAATTTTAGTCATAAACTCATGTTCAAACACATGTTAACAGCTTAGTTTCAACAAATATAATGTGTTAGATGTGTGCATTATGAACATAGATTGTGAGTGTATATATATTGCTAATTTATGGTAATTAATTTATATATATTTTTTCTATTGTTCTTATTAGTAGTCTTTTCATTATGACTTCTTTCGTCACAACTGAATGACTTCTTATTTTTTGACTGTTGCTTAGTGAGTGTTTGTTTGTTGTTAAGATTTGGGTTAATCTGTCTTGTTTTTGTCGAACATGACTGGCTCCTTGTTTAGTTACCGAGAAAGTCGAGGATAAGTAAATTTGATTGACTCTATTCGGTTTCTTTTTAAATCATTGTCGTTTCCCCTTATATCTCATCAGCTGATAAATCAGTGTAATTGATTTTTTTTCTTCAGCAAGGTGTGCAAAGCAGATTATTTCATTAATTTATTTATTCTTCTATATTATTATTATTATTTTGTTTGCTTTAGATTTTGGTGTGAGGGCATTGGGCAGAGGAGATGCAAAGATAATTCAAATTTCGAATCTTGGCAGGTATTGTTTGCTTTACCGGTTCTGAAGTTTAAAGTATATGTTTGAGTACCTTATGTGCAATTGCTGTATTTGAATAATTATAAAGTTAATTTTCCTGTTCTCCACAATACTTTACTGGTTTTTGTTTTTCTTTATTTGTTGATTGCTTGAACCTTGGATTACTTTTCAATGTCACAGATAATATTTCTGCATAATTTTCCTTTGAAATTGATGATTATAAATGATTAGGAATGCAACTTCTTGTGCGGTATAGATACGTGGATGCATGTGCCAAAAGTTAGATGACAAAACAAGATTGACTTTCCTCTACTCAATGGAATGCATGTGTTCTCATGAATTTGTTGATTTTTGCAGAGTGGATGGAATTGTGCTAATAATAATATTAATAATGAATAAAAGCTTTGTCATTTCATTTTTCAATCATATTCTAGTCTTTTAATTTCTGGAATTGTTAAGGATTGGTAGAAAGTTTGGCCAATTAATAGTAAGATAAAATTGATATGGATGCGTATAAACCTAATTCAGTTGCATCTATTGTCAAAAAACATACACCCTCCGTCCCAAACTAGTACTTTCATTTTTATTCCGTTTGCTATTTATATTCTACTCTTATTTAATTTCTCAATGATCAACAAATTTAATTTTTTAAACCATTTTCAGTAAACTTAAAATAACATGGTGTTTTGGTATAGATAGATGATTAGGAATGCAACATCTGATGTCACATATAATACTTCACTGCTTTGGATGTTGGAAATTTTTTTTTACTATCATTCTTGAGAAATTAGATGAACACGATCAATAGATAGTAACCCAAATAACAAAGGGATTATTGTGAAAAATAAGCATTGCTGCTTTTACCTTGATTAAATAGTAAAGCAATGACATTTTGATTCTTTGATTTGAGTATATTTGAATTTGGGCTGATAATTATATATATTCGCCTGTAAGTACATAGATAATAGTACGGCATGAGAATCTGTGAGGCATTAATTTTGAGATGGATGAATATCTTTTTCTGATTCTTAGATATCTTTAATTAGTAAAGGGTATAGCACAGTACTTTGCATTTGCAATTGAACTATCTATGATGTTATTTTTCGATCATTTTATATTTTGTTGGCCTTCCCAATAGCTATGCAACAAATAGGTCAAAACTGATGATTGTAAACCATTCCCCCCCTCCCCCCTCTAATTATTAAATAATTGTAAAAATATATAATATTTTTAGTGACGGAATAGTGATGGATAATTCCGTCGCATATTTTTTTAGTAGAATGCAAATTTACCGACGGAAATATAATACCGTCGTTATATTTGCCTACGGTATTTATCATTCCGTTGGAAATTTGCCTACGGAATAATTATTTCCGTCGGTAAAATTTCCTACGGAATTTATCATTCCATCGGAAATTTGCCGACGGAAAATATAATTCCGTCGGTAAATATAGCAAATGATGACAGTTTTTGGTCTGCATCTCTCAACAGAATTAGCGACGGTCAATAATTTCCGTTGGTAATTTTACCGACGGAAATTATTCCGTCGGTAAAAGTGCCTACAACCGGATCCCCTTTGACATTTTCAGTCGGTAATTTGGTTTCCCTATGGAAATTCACTCAATTCCGTCGGGAAAATGAATTTTTCTTGTAGTGGTAGTAAAAGATAGTAAAGTTGGAAGGAAGAGGAAGAATAATTAGAATAGTGATTAAAGAGGCATATAGAAATGGAATCAACTAGTCCACAAGAGGTATGAGGTTATTTCCAGCAATTATTATGGTATTTTAGTTGATTAGTTAAGTTAATCATGAATTTTTTTTTATGATATTAAAGAAAGATTAAGAGATTGTGAGTAATTCCTACATTTGTGAATCAACTTAAGCATTAATTTAAATTTAGGTGAAACTCTAGTTTTGATTCACTTGAACTAGTTCGGATACTTAGGCCATAATATGGCTTATAAACCTTGGAATTGAGTGATTCTAGTTCCATTGGAATCTTAAGACATAGGACTCCCTGAGAATGCTTAAAAATGACCTTAGATTTTGAAGTCTGCTACTAGCCCCTATTTTGGACCACCTTGTGGTATTTTAGGTATAAATTCTAAAATATAGATCTAAATTGCATGATTTTTATATCATTGGAAACTAGAGACATAGGGAAACATAAGTTTAGAAGACCATTTGAGCTAATTTTAAGTGTAACTTTATCAATTAAGCCATACAATATTTAGCAGAGAAGCTATAGTAGAGAGATTTTTAGGTTTGTTATGAGTCACGACCGAAACAAATTGGTTTTAGCTGTGATGATCACTTTTATATGAATAATATCCTTTTCTTGCATAGTTCATAACTAGAATGATTTGGTTCCAACTATGACCCCTGCCTATTTGATATTTTCATAGAGTTTTCTTCCTTTGAACCTAAGGAAAGTTCCTAAAGCATTTTATATGATTATTTAAGCTCATTTAAAGTACTTTTAAGTATGTATTAAGATTATTTTAATTCATAAATGATCAAGGTTTAAGATATCTCAAAGTTATGTGACTTTGCTTTAAAAAAGTATGATTATTGATTTATTCTGAATTGGAATATGATGCTTTTGAATAATATATGTCTTTAATGTTTGAAACATTATGTTTTGATAAGTAGAGCCTGCTAGTGTTTGATTGATGGGTAAATAGACATGCCTAGAAGGGCTTGTAGCTGCTTTTGTTTTGTTGGACACGTCGATGTCTTTGTTTGAGGCTTTGCCTCTTCTATTTGAGACTATGTCTCTTTTGATTTCTAATTTTGAGGTGATGCCTCTTCTGTATGGATACCAATGGTATCTTTTACTATATTACTCATTGACCATATTTTAAAACAATAGCAGGCAATCTTATGTTTGTAACGATTTATATATGTTTTGTTATGATCTTTTGTTGATCTGTTCAGATTTTAGTAAATTTTGGTAAGACTTTGGTACTTATTTTAGGTTATTCCAAATTATATTTTGGATGCTTCCTGGACTATGTAACCAAGGATTAAGATTCACTTAATTATTTCAGGTGTTTAACTATATATTTTTGGTTTGGATATTTAAATATTGTAGCTCACTTACTTGAAATATTTATGCGATTACTGTAAGTAGTCTTTTTTATGCATTATTGACCCATATTAGGCTTTATGCTTAGCATAATGGCTTTTCATGTTTGTAGGTGTTAGAACTTGGTTGAAGAGTAGGTTAGGGTCAGAAGAACTGCAGTTAGCCAATGTAAAAAGATAGGATTTAAGTCTTCTTTTTATTTTAGCACCTCAATTGTATTATCTATAAAGATCTATTTTAAGTGTAATTTACGAAGAATTTACCTACTAGTAGTAGTCATATTACTATCATTTGTTACCACTTTAGCCTAAATAGAAGTGAGTATAAGTATAGTTTTTGGTTTACTGCTTGACAATCGTTATGTTGATTGGTTGGTTCTGGCATCCATATATCCTTCTAGGGGGTATAAATGTAACACCCCAATACCCGCTCCATGAAATGGGTCGGATACGGAGTGTTACACTGCTTAACAATCAGAACAAAACTTAAATAATGTCTCTAAAGTCACTTCAGTTTTAGAACTTTCAAAAATTTCTCAAGAAAACTGATAGAGTTTCCTCTATTCGGGGCTCTATCCCCTGTAAACAAAGAACCAAAAATATCTCTATGAATCCACTATAACAACCATATCATATAATTTATTACTTAATTGATCTCAAGTCGATACTCATGACGAAATCACAACTAATAAGCTTAAATAGGTATACGAGAAAATCAAAAGGAATAACATATTTATGCTACAAACCGATACAAACCAAGATATCACTACAAAGGCAACAATTACAATGTTCAATAAAACCATAATGATTAAGCTCCCATATCACCACCCTGGGTTGACCAACCAGCAGCAGCAAAACATCCTCACTAAGAATCCAAACCTGAAACCTACAAGGATAAACACCCGTGCTAAGCCATAATGCTTAGTAGGGAACAACAAAATATTCTATAGAAGAATTTCTCATAACCTAAGCGTTAAGATATACAACAAATACGTATAGTAGTTACAATAAATGATGTTCTTATATATATTGTGCTTATCGTATGTAAATTTTGGATAACTCACATAACCTTACCAGTTACCTTGTTAACAACTATTTCTTTTTGTTTTTCTTTACTTGCATAGCTATTACTAATACACATGTTAGTTTCACTTTGTTTACTTATAATTCAATCTTAAGTATTTCAATCATACCTATGAGTGAAATATCACATGTCAATTTCTCAAAGTCAAGCAAGACATATAATCATACCTGGAGGCATTGTCATGCACAATTGGTAGTGTAGATCTTATAAACCCAAGTATAACAAATCTTCCAAAACAAAACATATCAGTGTCCATATACATATATAAATGCAGTAATTAAACTACCATCTCTGCATGGTACACTATGTGTCATGGCATTATATATTGCCCCTTATACCAGACATTAATTCATAATATGATGATATAAGGATCAATTATATAACATGTTTACATTTTAGAGTCTAAAATAACTATCTTTCATGAGCCAAGCACCAATAACCGTGAGCATATACTAAAGAAAGAAATGGTAAAGGTTTCTATATTACAAAAATAGACTTCACTGCAACTTAAAATAGCTGGAAAAGCATCATTTGTAGAAAAAGGAAAGAAATAAGGAGATGCACAAACATTAACACAAATTAAACCATCCAGAGATGCACTATATTCAAGAAAAACATCAGGAAGCAAGCAGGCAATAACTTGAAATACTGAATAAAGATTAATTTATCACTTAGCATCCATTTAAGAGTTAAAACCTACAAACAATTTCATATGCATACCTTTGCAAATTCCAAATACAACTGAAATACAGGATATGCACAAGTAGTTTAAAATACTTATACTTTTACACCATATTGAAATTAGCCTGTCTAAGTTCCAAAAGTGGATAACGGGATCAGAGGATATCCAAAGATATCAAACAGAGAATATCCGAAGATATCAAACAGAGGATATCCGAAGATATCAAACAGAGGATATCCGAAGATATCAAACAGAGGATCCCCACGGGATCAAACAATGGTCCAATGAGGACAATCAAAAGTCCACGAAGGACAAAGACCCAAACGGGATCAACAGAAGCAACTGCAATATCCTTATAGGCGCCTATTCAATCCACGACTGAACTATGACTGCAGGCTACAGATACATAACTTTCTTTTCAAAAGCCTTAAATATCATTTAGGCATAACATGGCCTGATAGCCAATATCGGTATATGTATACACATAATAAAATCAAATTTCCAGAAGCATTTAGCCAACTCTAAATCGTGCCAATGCAAGGTTAACATATCGAGTCAAACACAAAATGCATTAAAATTATTACTTCATAGAAATAAAAGCTTTACATATTACAATCATGGAGGAATCTATCCCTTAACTCTGCCTCTAACATGTTCTCTGGTCTAGATTTATACCTTTACGACCTGTAATTATGCCAATCACCCAACATAACCTTTAAACATGTTATAATTGCATTAAATAATCACATAGTTATTCAAGATAATTTCTATAAAGAGAAAGCCTAAAAGGGCCTAAAATATCATGTAAAGGATGTACCTTCTCTAGTGCACAATATACATATGTGCAATACTTTATACAAGTTCTATTGTAAAAAGATACACAGTCTGATATGACATGTCATGCATACTTTTCAACAGGATTTCCATAAATAAACACCGGTCACTATAGTTATGTACATACACTAACTGATGGCATATGTGCATAACCATGCTATTTCAATTTAGAAACAATACATATTCATTTATACTTTAATCTATGACATACCTCATTGTCAATGCTTTACAGTAGTCCCATCACTTAAACATCAAGTTAAATCACGTTTCTTCGTGCTGTAATACTTCACATTACTATTATCCTTGTAGCCATACATTTAATGTTTATCACACATATATAATATCTAATTATTTTCATGCTAACTCAATTACGTAAAACAACAATATATATTGTCTTTCACACTTGCCATATACAAATTTCATCAATTAATTATGCTCATTGTTTTATAAAATAAGGTTATCTTATATTTCATGTACATTTCTTTCTTAATACGTTGTTTCAAAACCTTCCTTAGGAATTTAAGGACTTACTGGATGTATTTCACGAAATCATATTTACTCGAGCGCTATAATATAGTACTTATGAAAACATACACGTATAAGTCATGCATGTATGAGATATTACTTAGGCATAACATCATAGTATGGAAGCATACATTCTAGTCCATCAAGGCTGTATGCCATGCCCCCTGGTACTTACTTATCTCATCTCCCATTCATGCTCCATTCATACATGATTAAATCAATGAAAATCATGATACTATAAATAATAAAGTCAATTCTTAATGCTAGATATTCGCTAGGTAAACATCTAGACATAATTCACCAACAAATATACATAATTTTTACGATCTCCTATTTGTTTTTAGGGTAGGTTAATAATTATGTCATATTACCAATTATTTAACCTCTACGATTACAAGCACAACTAATGCCTATAATCACGTAGGCTATGTTAGCAACCAATGAGTTCAAGTGATTCTAATTCTCATAATCTTTACAAGCTAATGCTTAATACTCTTCGTTTTTAACATAAACATTTCATATATTCCATTTAGCATCTCTTTTCTTACGAAAATAATTCACAATATTATCTTAATCATAACAACTTGTTGTTCAGTAAGATGTGAGTTAGCATTTCCTTAAACCTCTTTAGTTCTCCTTTATAGTCTATTAGATCTTAATGAGATATTATAGTTAAATTCCTTCTTGTTTTTACTATATATGTGTTTTTGTAATCTATATTATTTATATGCCTTAAATCAGACTATCGTACACTAAACATTTTCTCAAAACATCGATATTTGACATAAACGCATTTATACATTTAATAAAACTAACTTATGCATCATGCATAAAATTTAAGAGACTTTCTTGAGTAAATTTAGTTCCCATACCGAAGAATCGAAGCTCAGGATGTCCCCTCTGTTTTGCCTGTTCGAAGCCTCATCGGAGACTCGCCGGAGCCTTACCGGAGACTCGCCGGAGCCTCGCGCCTGAAGCCAAGGTCCCTGGTAGCTTTTCGGTGGTCTTCACCCGCCTCAAGGCATCACGGTTTGGCCAGAAAACTGCCTGGAACCACCGGCTGCCACTTGCTCCGATCTATTCTTTGCCGGCGAGTGGGGACGATCGGCGGGCACGGAAAGATCCGTCTCACCACGGGGATCTTTTCGATGGTCTCCATGACACCAACCACCGCCGCTGGTCACCGAAAAGAAGAGGAAGCCGATCCGGCCAAAGAGAAGAGAAAAAAAAACGTTGGGGCCGCCGGAGGGAAGGGACGGCGAGGAGGTGGTGGCAGCCGCGCCGATCGTCAACACATGCGCCGTTGATCAGCGACAGCGCCTCCCTTCGCCCTCTCTTTCCCTTCCCGTTGCCTCCTTCCCCGATCCACACTCCCTTCCTCTTTTCTCTTTTTTTTCTATACCTTTGGGTTAAAAATGGCAAACAAAATGACCCCACTAGCCTTTAAAAGACTTAAATATTACCTTTACCTCCACTAGCTCTATTTAATTTTAATTTTCCCCTAAATCTTGACCTTGACCAACTTATTAAGTCACAAAGTAACTTAATTAAATTCATATTACACCCATTGCTATTAGGGTCACTATTGGGGCCTTACAATAAAGGTGTGATAAGTCTCTCTTATAGATTGGTTGGTTTAGGTTAGGTCTTTTTAGTTCATAAAACTATAAGTAAATTAAATTATTTCACTTGTAAAGGGTTGTTTATTGATAGGGTTAATTAAAGTCTTACTTAATTAGCCTATTAATATGGAATGATTGGTCGAGAGCACTAAGCTAGTGATTATAACTAGTCCATTACACGATTTTAATGTTATTCTTTTATCTATGATCAGAAAGAATTGAATCTTGTATTGTAAATTCTTTTAACTATAGTTTTTCCTTTAATTTGTTTCTTTTCAATTAATTTTTGCATTTTTATTCCATTATTTTTTATTTATATTTCAATGTTCAAATATAAATCCCCCATCTTTATTTTAGTTTGTTAATTTTCTAATTGTTTAAAGAATTAAAACTCATCCAATCCATATAGATTCAATCGTACTCATCATTATTTACATTTAGATTACAAATTTTATTTTTATTGGTTTCAACAACCATTATTTTCTACAAAACTAAGGTGTTCTTGTTTATCTTTTAATTATTGATTTATTATTGACATTGTGATTTATCAAATCTTCAATGCACAATTTTTAGCATTTCTCTTTTTTGGGATTTGATAGATAACATACCAATTTTGATTACAAATAAGGGAGAATGAAATGATGATACCAAGTTTAAGGATTTTAAAGTTAAAGGAGCATGCTTGCAGTTATAAACATCTTATGGGCATAACATGATATCAATCTAAAATCAATAAAGAACATACCAATTTTGAAAATAAAACATCTTGTTAAAAATTATCTATTGGAATCAGATGATGACAATAGTATGAAATTTTACTTGAAATTTTAGAAGAGAAATAAGATTTCATAGCATATCCCTTATGTATTACATTGATTGACAAAATTGAGAAATCTTAAATACTTAACCCTAATTAAATATATATCCTATACATTTAAATAAAAAAATCTAAAATACCTTGGCATATGTTGGTAAACCAAAATCTAGAAAAAGAATTTCAAATTTGAAATTTTGTTATACCAGTTGGTATGCCATGGTCAATTTGGAATTCAGTATACAAAAATCTAGATAAGGAATTTTAAATTTGAAATTTGGTACCAATTGGAACATGAGGTATACCAAAATCTAGATAAGGAACTTCAAATATGGAATTTGGTATCTTGGTATACCAAAATCCACAGAATGAGTTTCAAATTTGGTATTCATTATACCAATTGGTATATCTTGGTATACTAAAATCCATAGGAAGAAATTCAAATCTGGAATTTGATATACTAGTTGGTATACCTTGCTATACATTGGTATATCAAAATCCAGAGAATGAATTTCAAATATAAAATTTGATATACAATCTAGAGAGTGAATTTGAACTTGCATTTTGATATATCTTTTTCTTATATTTAAGCTCTATACTATTATAAATGTAAACCCAATAATTGTAATTCAAGCTTCAACAACAAATTCATCATCATTGTAAGACTAGCCACTTTTAGAATTGAAAGAAAGTGTTTCTGACATGATCCAAAACCATTAGAAAAGCACTAAGCTAAAATCAGTATACCAAAATTCACAAAAGATATACATGCTCTCTTGCTATTACATTGAAAGATGATTGAATATGGATGAAAAATATAAAAAAAATTAAACTACGTTATTTGGATCAGAATCTAAAAGGATAACTAGTAATATATGCTTATGCCATGAAGCATTATTGGAACATCCTTCTCATCCTTTTGTAACTTTATGGCAACAACTTCAATTTTAATCATAAATGGTGATAAAATACAACCAAATCAAGTCATATATTGATTGACAAGGATAATCAAAATTGATCTTAAAAAAGGAATTCAATGAATTGAAGAAACCAAAGCTTAACAAAAATTTTAGAGATTACCTTGCAGCATCAACCAACGCAATTCTTATTATTTTTAATGAGTAAATAATTCCCGTAACTATATCTACTTATTCATTTGGTAACCCAACAAATACCAAGTTACAATCATATATAACATCTCCATTTGCATAATCCAATAATAAAATATCATCTCCATCTGTAATAGTCCACTAGTAAAAAAGACATTTCATATTTGAGCCTTTAGGGGTAACTACAACTTTTATTCCATAGCTCTAAGGTGTCCTGAACTGGAAATGGACCAAGATATTTGGGCTGAAATTTCTAGTGACTTTGGGGTGCATTAGTTTGTTTATAAGGTTGAAATTTGGCATAGACCTAATCTCCAATCTGAAATTGCATATCATTTGTACATTTATCAGCCTTTTTTTCAGTTGAATTTGAGTCTTCTTGAGATAATGTTATAATAACTTGATGGCAGGCTTTTTGTCTTTGAGGTAAGAATTTACTGCCTTCATATGTGATGTAAGGACCACACTAACCTATCCAGATTTCTGTTACTTATTTTAATACATTTATTCAACAATGCATATAATAACCCATTTGTTCACATGTCATGTAATTTGTTATAATTCATCATTATGTTCATGCATAGAAAAATATAAGCATCATAAGTCTAAGTTTAGCACATCATAACAAAAATTTGAGTTATTCTTTACAATATACTTTCATTACATCACCTTCAAACGTAAGAAATATACAATATTGAGCACAATAAAAAAGATTGTATAACTTCATATTTTCAAAAATTTTCCTAACTGGTGTTGGCTTTACTTTTACTGATATTGATCTTGTCCCTATAGTAAGGGCCTAACTTGAGTACATACACGGATAAACACCCATACGAAGCTATACAGCTCAGTGGAGAATAATAAATATGTGGACAACCACTCACAGTAGTCCTCCTCAACATACAACAAGTAATAATCATGTCAAAATACAATTACATCATTAAACAACATATCACATTTAATCATGTAACATATATATATATATATATATATATATATATATATATATATATATATATATATATATATATATATATATAACTGATAAATCATAATTGGCTAGCCATTCTTTATCATCAAGCTTATACTGTTCATTTTATCCTATGAAATGCCTACTTAAGTTCTATGGGTATGGATAACAGGTGCTGTGGATACCCGTAGGTATCAAACATATAAATACTCGAAGGTATTAAATCTGTGGATCCTAACGATATCAAAACTGTGGTCTCAATAAGGACATACTGTGGATCCAAATAGGGTAACTGCAACTGTAATCTTATAGGCATGCCTATGTATCCACCACCAAGTTCTATATGTATGCAATTGTTCATATTTCATATATCATTTGATTCCTAATGCACGACTCATTATATAGTATAATAAATCAAACATTATAGTAAGGTCCTTTAATTATCATGGCTAGCCATAATCACAAGTGTACAATTATTATAATGAAATTTTATTTATGTAAACATATTCATGTATCAAATGTTATAACTTTACTGTTGTATTTTCTTATACATTTCACATGTTTAATATCATATATCACTATAGATTTTATGTTTAAAATGATCTAAAGCACTTAGAGAGGATTAGGTAGACTTAGGTATCTATTTGTATCCTAAAAATCATGTTAAAGTTGGGATAAGAGGGGTCATGATCAATACCTAATAACTGCTAGTCGTGACATAGGTGTCACTTTGATTATGGACTGAGCCCGAATACCTCATAGTCAGTACCAAAGGGTGCTGACTGTGACCTAAGGTCATAGGTAAGGGTCATAATCAGTACCAAATACCTACTGACCATGACATAGGTGTCTTTAAGGTTCATGATTGAAAAATGGACTAGGTCACGATCAATATAAATTTCCTGCTAACCATAAGGTCCATTCTTTCAAAGGTAGATTTTAAGTCTCGGTTTGTAAATGCTTTTAAACCTATAAAATGACATTTTTAGCCAAAGTAACTTCTAAAAATTTATTCCTATAGTTTCCAAAATATCAAAAATCACCCCAATATGACCTGTAAATCTTAAGATAGATTTTAGGTATCTTAAGGATTCCTTTGCTAATTCGATTTCCATTAAATTTTAAGGCTAATATTTATATTAATACTTTATTATAACCTCTATTACACATCAAATATGTCTCACACATAGCCACACACACATACTTGAGATGAAGAGTTCCCATAACTTATTAGCAAGTCCAAACTCCTTCTTCACCCTTGATGAACTTCTTTCCCTTTTCTTTTGCTCCCTTATCCTTCTATATAGGGAAGATTATAATTATAAATATACATATATCTTTCTTCAATTTAATCTTCATATACACAAAGAAGAGGAGAAGTAGAATACCTGTTTACCTTAGAATCTTAGCCACTAGCTTCCTTTCTCTTACAAGGAATCAAATGAGAGTGTGAAGAGACGATTTTATGGGTTATTTAGAGGTTAGAGTTGCTAGAAATCTAGCCTTAAGATGGCCAGCCATGTCTCCTTAAATGCCCCCATTTCTCTTTAACTTTCAAGAGTTCTCTAGAGAAGTTAGATACCTAACTCTTATTAGTCCCAATTTTATATTTTCTCTCAATTTATGTATACATGGTCTAATGTAAAATGACCATTTTGCCCCTCTCATTGGAAATAATTCCTCCTAGGTCCTAAATTATAGTAACATCAATTAAATATGCACAAATAGATCACATTACCATTTAAACACATTAGTCATTGCTTAGTGTTCCTCCTAGGGTATGATTAGGGTCCTCACATTTGAGTCACATGGGAAATATATGGAGCACATCCATAAAAAGGACTCAAATGGAGTCATCTAGATATCGGTATGATATGAAGTGTTGTACCAATATTTAGCTAAGGAAAGCTATTGGAACCAACTGTGAGGAATATCACCAGCCATACATTAAAGATAAGCTTCCAAACACCTGTTCACCACTTCAGTTTACCCATTAAGCTATAAAGGGTAGGCAGTTGATAATTGTAGCTTTACTCCTTATAACTTGAATAATCCTTCCAAAACAGCTATTAAAAATAGCTCTTCTATCGCTGGTGATAGTTTGTGGCATGCCATGGAGTTTGTAAATGTAATCAAGGAAAACATGTGCAAAAGTTTAAATTGAGAAAGGATAAAATAAACCAACATAAATGGGCATATTTAGTTAATATATCAATAATGATAAAGAGAGCAGATTTTCCTTGAGATTTTAGAAGTCCCACTATGAAATCCATAGTGATATTGGTGAAGATAATGGCTAATATGGGAAGAGGCTATAATAGGTCGGGTATAGATATATTCTTCGATTTATATTTCTAGCATGTGGAGTAATTTCTAACATAGTTTTTAACATCTTTATATAGGCCTTTCTAATGGATTACTGATGTTGCTCTTCTTCCAGTCACAGTAACCTTTAAGTGTTCTCTAACTATTAAATCTTGAAAAAGTGTCAATAGTTTATGTTTCAAGGTGATATCATTCCCTAGCACCAACTTGCCCTTTTTGTGAGTTTTTATTGCTGCCAAACATCATAGGAGTGAGAATCAAAATCATGTTATTTTCCTGCAATAATACTTTGTAAAGAAGTATCAGTGATCCAGGTTTTCTAAATTGCTTGTAGCAATTCAAAAGGTAAAGTGGCCAAAGTGAGGTTAAATATTTCGGGATCAGGGAATGTTGATAAAGCATTAGCTATAAGGTTCTTTTCCCCCTTTTGTAATGAATTTCATAGTAATATTACATAAGCTGGCTACCCAAGCCTGTTGTGAAGGTGTTGCAGTTCATTACTTCAACAAGTATTTGAGGATATAATGGCTAGTTTTAATGATAAAATGTTGATTAGCTAGATAGGCTCCTTTTTTATGACAACATTTCCTTTTTACAAATTAAGAGTAATTGATTTCTTGGAGAGAAAGATTTGGGGATGAATGCAATCAGATGCCCTTGTTGCATAAGTACTGCTCTAATATATGATCTAGAAGCTTCTATTTTAATTAAAAATTATTAAGTAAGTTTAGGTAAAGATAACATCGGTGATATAATTATAGCATTCTTAAGCTAATCAAATGCAATTTGAGCTTTATTTCCCCATCAGAAGGTATTTTTTTTAAGGAGTTCTGTTAAAGGTTTGGTAAATTGCTCATAACCTTTAATAAATCTTATATAATACCCTATTCAGCCTAAGAACTTGCAACTGTTTAATATTCTTTGGGACTGGCCATACCTTAACTACTTTGATTTTTTATAGGTCAGTCATTACTCCTATTGATGTAAATATATACCTATGATATTTAATTTATGGGCATCCAGTGAACATTTACTCTTCTTAGCAAATAGGCTATTGGCTCTAAATATACCTAAGACCAACTTGAGGTGCTACAAATTCTCTAGTTTACTTCTGCTATAAACCAATATATCATAAAAATATCATGAAAAAAGCTAGCATAAATTTTCTCAAATGGGGTTTGAAATAGTGTTCATCAGGTTTTGGAATATGAAGGGGGCATTGATTAAGCCAAATGGCATAACCAAGAATTTGTAATGCCCATCATAAATCTTGAATACCGTCTTCTCAATAGATACATGATGCATCCTAATTTGCCAATAACTAGGCCTCAAATCAATTGTTGGAAAACTCTATTGCTCATCGTAATTCATCAATCAATTCTTAAATAATAGGAATGGTGTATTTATCCTTAATAGTAATGTCATTTAAGGCTCTATAATCAATGCACATACTCCAATTAATACCATTGGACTAAAATATGAATTGGTGCTGATACTTATCACCCTAGTCTCAATCATCTCTTTAGTCATTCTCACCATTACATCTTTTTGTAAACCCCCATGCCTATAAGATCTCATATTAATAGGTTGAGCCTTTTTTTTTAAGGACAATCTGATGATCATGAGTTTTTGTAGTAGGAAGACCCTTTAGTTCTTTGAAAAAATCTCCATATTGCGTAAGTAATTCAATTAGCTCCTTCCATTCTACTCTTGTATATAACTCACAAAATTCTACAAGCATTCATAGATTGACCAGCATAACTAATTGTGTAAAAGCTAGTTAATAACTTTTGTTTAACAGTTTATTGAGATGGGCATCATCAATGACTATTAAACCTTTGCTCTTCTCTCCTTATAGTACATGCTTATCTAACCATTGTGCACCTAAAATCAAATCATAGTTGGTTAAGGGTAAAGTATTGTGAAATGTGTCGAACCCCATAGGCATTTGATTTGCTCTCAAAAGCTCGCTTTTAGGGCTCAAGATCGAATAAGATTCATTTAGCTCATGAAGGCTGGTTGCTTTACAATGGATAGAGATTCAACCTAATTTGCAATGCTTCGAGCCTCAAAAGGGCATGAGATAATGTCTTGAGGTATCCCTATTCAATAGTTGGCTATCAAATTATAAGGGAGTTTGCTAGACACCACAAGGTAAGTATCATGGAATCTCCACCTAATAAAATATTGAAAAATGAGTTCTAACCTCATGAAGCCGAAATCAGAGATAGTTCGGACTTCACTCTTATTTATATATTTGGTTAATGTTATATAAATAAATTTTAATGATTAATTTAGTTTATCACTTTTCTCACACGAGATATGTTAGAAAAATAAAGGCACATTCTAGCATGTAAGAAAGCTGTAAAACATGAAATAGAAAGCATTAAAATAATAAATATATAGATAAAATTATACATAAATTGGAGAATTAATTGAATTGGGAACATTGGTTCCTTTATGAATATTTATGAAAGGAAGAATTTGGTGTGTATTTTTGATAAAATGAGAGCATTGAGCCCATGCGGCTTTGAAAAAAGAATCGTGCTAATTAATTAATTAAAAATAAAAATTATTTAATGATTTTTTACTTTTAACGTTCAAAAAATATATTTATATGTAATGAAAGAATAAAACAATAATAATGCAAGGAGGAAAAACGTACATAAATCGGCCATTTATTAGGTTGGGAACATTAGTTCCCTTATACATACTTATAAAATTCTTTAGTGTGATTTTTGGAATAAAAGTGGACATTGGTCCATTTTATGAGAAAAATTCAATTTTAATTAAGTAGAAATAGTTTTAGTGCTATTTTTAGTTGAAGCATGTAAAGAGCAATTTCTTACTAGCTACTACAGACAATTAAACAGAAAGCAGTAAATAATAATACAGACCTGAAAGTAAATATGAAAATAAGAAAAATCTTAATCAAATATGCTCCTTCTCCCACTTCAATCCCACTCGGAAGAGGAATTGCATATATTAAAAATATGACCAGAAAAAATAATTAGACAGTAATGATGAAAATGGCAGTAAAATTAAAATAATAGAATTAATAATAATATTTAATAATAACAAATGTTATCATTAAAATGATAAAACCTTAATAACAATATTTAGTAATAAAATTAACACAGATAAATAGTAATAATAATAATAATAAAAGGAAAGAAAAAAGAAAACAAAGAAAGAAAAGGAAAAAAAGAAGAAAGGGAGGTGAGAGATAAGGCAACAGGGCGTGACAAAGGATGACGTCGTTCAACAAGTCACGGACTCGAGGGAGGAGATGAGCTATAAGGGAAGATGAAGAAGAAAAGTGAGTTATAGACCAAAAGGGGCGAGTCACACCCAAAAGAGATGACTCACGGACTCAAGGAAAGAGACGAGCCACGGGGGAAGATGAAGAAGAAAGGTGAGTCATAGACCAAAAGGGGCGAGTCACACCCAAAAAATATGACTCACGGATAAGACTGTGACTTACCAGCGAGTCACAAATCGAAGAGAAAGAAAGACGAGTAGCAGGCCTAAGAAGCGACTCAAGGTTGACTTAAGGGGTGAGTTACGGCCCAAGACCGTGACTTTCTCTTGACTCAAGATCGTGAGTCAGCCCAGAAGATGAACAAACGCTAGAATCCACCATTAATGGCCATACCAAGCTCCCAAAACCCATTTTTAGGCCATTTTAATGCAATAAAACACCCTCAAACTCAATTTCAAGCATAAATAACAAGATTAACACACTAAAAACACAGATCTAAGCATGAAACAGTAAATCAATAAAAACACATGAAAATGAGAACAAAGAAATTTAAATAATAAACTTAATTAAACACTAGATTTACAGCTTTGAAGGCTCGACAATATTACTTTCAGTGTTAGTTCCATCAAAAGGTAAAGAAACGAGTGCTTTTCACCTTATTCCCTTTGTGCCCCTTTTTGGTTTCCTCTATAACTTAAAAATGGAGAGTGGAAAGGAGCAAGAAGAGAGGGGGAAGAGAGAGAGAAATAGAGAGAGAAAAGGGTCAGCCCCCCCTTTTCTTGTCCCTTTGTTGGGATAAAAATCCCCCCAAAATAGATGGCCTTTAGGACAAAAAACAGAGACTCAAAAGTGAGTCACGAACTTGACTCATGAGTTAAGCTCATGACTCACTCCTGAGTCATAGTCCTCTTAGTGCATGTCACTCACGCACCGTCCTTTGTCACTTGCGTAACTAGGTGTGAGTCACGGCCTTTGAGTCACGGATAAGTCCGTGAGTCGAGTTAGCGACTCACTCCAGAAATGCATTCTACATCTAGAAATAGAGGGATTTTTAAAGTCATAAAAACTAGGAGTAAAGCCTAGCACTTTCGTTTCTTATCTATTTATGAAAAATTATTTTTTCATCAGGTAACTCTGATCAGGAGTCATCTCAGGAGCTAGTGTTTACAAGTACAAACATTAACTATAAAGGATTGGCCATGCACTCTCCATTTAAAGTCCAAGCAAATTGAGGCACAGTGCAAGTCTTGTCCATTAGCTACAGTAACCTTCACACTATTCACTAGTTGCAGCTTACAATTCAATCTTTGAGCAGGGTCCTCGCTCAAGAAGTTATGGGTACCTTCTAAATCAATGAGAATAAAAAATTTCTCCCTTTACATTCCCACAAATCCATAGTTTTGGATCATGTGGCCTCAGTCAGTGCGTGTAATGAAAGTTGCATTAAGTTAAGTTCATCCATTTTAGGACCATTTTCCCCAACTATAGTACGTGTAATGAAAGTTGCTTTAAGTTATGTTTATTAATTTTAGGACCACCTTCCTCAACTATCTCTTCTTCCCTTTTCCCTATACCTACATACAGTTTTAATACAAAGGCTTGCTTCATTTTAGCTAGCGTTATAATTTCATTGCACAAAAAATAGAGCCTTTTGGCTCGTTTTTCATCAAACTCCTTGTTGGTTATGATTTTAGGGTTTTTTGTAGGATGCCAAGGTAGTTTGGGAATGTTGGGCATGGGTAAAAGGCCTATTTGAGTTTGGGTTTTATGATAATTTGGAGTATAAAAAGTTTAGTTGAAATTGCTAGAAGAGGCTTTGTATGTAGTAGATGATAAATTGGTTGGCTTAAGGTTTTGGTGTTTGGTTTAGGTTGGTCTTTTATGGCAACTACAATGATCTCTTGCAATTTGGTTAGGGAGTATGCTCTAGCTAAGGTTTTGAGCCTAAACATTCTCATAACATTTCCAAGTTCATCAACAAGCCTAGATAAGAAGAACTAATGGCTTGATCATCCCATATCTCAACCCTTTGGTACTTTTCATCAAATGCATCCAAGTAATCTTGCAAGGAATTTACCTGCCTCAAATTTCTCAAATTAGCCAAGGGATTGTTGTAAGCGTGTGCTCCAAATCTTGAACTTAATGACTTCATTTACTCGTTCTATGGCACAATTGCACCTTCCTTGGCCTTGATGAAGCTTTGGTTTACCATCCAAATGGATTGCCGCAATCTTAACCCAGTTCTCTATTTGTGTGCCATCTACTTCAAAAAAAATATTTTTCCAGAAGAAGCCAATTACTAAACTCCTCACTATTCAGTCTGGGAAATTCTAGTTTGGTGGTTCTTCTCTATAGATGTTTGTTCTCGGTTTTCCTTGAGAATTCCTCATCAGTAGGTTTTGTTGTTTTGTTTTTAGCCAAAACTTTAGTGTGTTAAAGGCTTAAATCCCAAATTAGATTTTTTTTTTATCTCATCAATGGATTCTTTTAATAATTGTTGTTGCCATCTTTCAGAACCCTATACCAATTGTACAACCTCATCGTTGTAATTCTTGATTTCTAGTACCATTAGCCATAGCCAGAGGACCACCATTCTAATACCCAATGATATGGACTGAAAAAAAAAGGAAGAAATATGATAGCAAAAGAAGAAAGAAGGACTAATAGAGAAAGAAGACTAAAATAATGAAAAGAATATATCATTGATGATATTCCAATGAATGCCTAAAACTTCACAAGGCACGTTTAAATCATAGCAACTGCCTATTCTATTACATTATCAATTACTATTTTGTTATAAAAATGCAGAAAATGACAAATGACAAAAATAATAAATAAGCTAGTTGCCTAGCTATTCTAACTGCATAACAAACAAATGAAAGCCAATAATATAGAATTGCCAATATGCAGCATTGCGACTCTTTAATTCTTCAAGGCATAGTGTCGTTGTTTGGGTTTGTATCAATCACCATCTTTAAATCCTTTCTTTTTTATTTTACCAGCTAAGGGACTATGGGCGAATCGTGCATAAATGACACTATTTGAAAGTAAATTCTAGCATCTTAGATATCATATATACATTAACCAAAAAAAAAAAAAATTAAAGTCATATATGTACCAACCACCCCATAATTGAACTGCTAGAATGAAATCTACTAAGAAGGCATCAAAACTTATCGGTACATACATATATACATCAACAGGTTCAAAAATAATAAATAATAAATAAGTATTGGTATTTATATACATCAATTGTACAGACCTTGTATGATCTCTATGCGTAACCAACCACCCCATAATTGGTACAAGTCACGCAAACTCTACCTCTTCTAGGAAATTACTTCTGGTAGTTGTTGTAGCTTCTGGTACCTTATCGGCAATAGCTTTTGGTACCTTCTTAGTAGATTTCATTCTAGCAGTCTATTTTCTTCCTCACTTGATATATAGGTTTTCTATTTTGTGAGGGTGATGGGAACAGGTTTTTCCACGTTCAGCCATATCTCAAATGCATCAATAAGTATAATTATCAAGTTGTGCACTCTTAAATATGTAGAGATATAATACAACTCATCCATATAATTTCATGGATGCTCTTTGTACCTATATATAGGAGTAACTACATAAACATAGGTGATTCTAGTTAGCTGCCATCTTCTATACGTGCAAGCTCTGGAACAAAAAAATGTGTCCCATATCCATGAACCTCAACCTTTGGTCCTCTAAAAAAATATTAGTTGCCATGGACCATACCACTTTTTAATATTTTCCAAATTTTTTTAAAATTTTTAGATAGATTTTGCCCTCCTTATTTTTCATCAATTCCTTTTCTTCCACAACGTTGCCATTAATTTTTGTTTTGATAATCTCTAACAACGTTATTATTGGTTTGCTCATTGCTGGTTTGATGTAGTTGTTGAAACGCACATATCTACCTAACCCACTCCATAGCCTAAATATATCTTTTTTCCAACTCACCAAGACAAAATTCAAGTTTGTCAATTGTTATTGCTTTAGCAACGTTCCACAACATGTCTTTAAAATCTTTACCCTTGTAATCTCCTCTAAAGTCATTGTATAGCTATTGTAGACACATCCAATGCTTACGGTTAGGCAACAACTCCTGGAAAATATTCGTCAGACATTGCACATAGTTGCATCAAATCAATTCATTAATAATTATGGAGACATGATGGTCCCTCTTAGAACTAACAACAGATATAAAATTATAGGGAAATAAAATATTTTACCTCCTTTCTGTTGCTCATTACAACCTAGGCTATGCATTTCCAAGTTAGAAACTAGGCTTTCCTGAAACCACTTCCAAGTCATAGTCCTTTCTCCACCAAAATAGGCATAAGCAATGAGGAAGATGCAGTCTTTTGGATCAATTGCCACAGCTACAAGTGTCATGCCATTAAATTCACCGGTCAAAGAACATCATAATCCAAAAAAATTGAATTTTGCAACCAGTTTTGAATGCTTGATCCAAAGCTCTGATACATACATGAACACCATAATGCTCCATATAAACATCATGGTATAACTTGAATCAACAACTCAACTCTATACTTACACAAAAGCTGCCATTTTTCATCAATGTTGCCATGGATTTTTTTAGAGTTATATTCTTTGCCCTCACTGTAATATCATGCCATTTACTATGAAACTCGTATTGTTTTTAACATGATCTACTATACACTTGATTTCCCACTTATGTGAATTGCTGAACATGTCCAAGTACATATTAGCTAATCTCTAGAAGCTTAAATGGAAGTTCTTTTCAACATTGGCACATTTGTGTTCTAATATATAGCTCTTGATGTCAAAAGTGTGATCATTATGATTCTTAAAATAATTTCTACTAGCACATACCACGCATCCATATACATTACAAGAAAATTTCCAATTTCCGAATGGAATATTACCAACGGAAAATTTTCCGTCACTAATTACCGATAGAAAATTATTTTCTGTTGGGAAAATTGTCGGAAAAGAGTGTATTGCGACGGGAAAAAATCCATCGTAAAAATTGGAGGAAAATCTTTCAGGCAAACTTTACTGATGAAAATTAGCGACGGATTAAAAAATTCGTCATAAAATTAGAGCCAATATTATGCGGCCAAAATTATACACAAAAGTTACCGACGGTAGGTAAATTACCTAAGTAAATTGAACTCCATAGAAACATTACCGACGGAATATTATTCCATCGGCAAAGTAGCGCCAATATTACGCGGCTAAAATTGTACACAAATTTTACCTACGGAATAGGAATTTTCCCACATAAATATATGATTTTAAGCTTAATTTAATATTTAATTGAACAAGAATTAATTAATTGAATTAATTTCAGTTTTTAATAATTGAAATGTCTAGTTCTATAATTAAATTATTTTAATTCTTTTACAAATCAGTCATATTATAGTAATCATCCATTTTGCCGATTTTTATGAAGAATTATACTATTAAATAGACTAAAATTCTTTCTCTTAATTTAAATTATCACAATAAAGTAGTATGTATAAAAAGAAACATTAATTAAATTATTAAATATTTTATTGACATTATGTGAGGAGTAAAATAAAAAAAAATATGTATTAAATGTATACTGAATTTATCAAAGTGACAAATTTTTATGATAATTTGATAACACGGATAAAGTATTACTCTATTAATTATTTATTATTTATTAGTTATATAAAGACAAAATATATAATAAAATTTTTTTGAAATATAAAACTGTTACTTGGGGTGGAAAAAATCTATAAAAAGTGAAAATCCATTTTTATTTTTTGACTTTAATTTAAAATTATGAAATTATAAATTTTATTTTAAATCAATTAATTAATTAAACTATAAGTTAATCTAAACTAAATTCATGTAAATTTTTATTTAGTGACTATATTAATAGTAAAATTTTATCTAAATTCTCTATACTAATATTATATAGTAATATATTTAATTACTATTTATATTAAATTATATAGTCTATAATAATAAATGATATACTAAGTATATAATAAAATATACTAAGATTTTTCTTATATACTATTTATTAATTTTTATTTAATGTATATCCTTATTTTTTATTTATTTACATATTTGACCTTCCCTATAAATATTCTAGTAAAAACCCTAATTTCTTTCTCCAGCATTTTCTCTCTTCTTCCAGTCCCTCACAGCCGCTCCTCCCTCTCAACCCTAATTTCATTCCCCCATTTCTTCTTTTTTCCCTTTAAATCCCACTCATCGAAGGCAAAAAGGCAGCAGAGGATGTTAAGATTGCAACTCAGCAGTTGTGCATCTGGAAGCATAAAGATAAAAAGGTTTAGAAAGCATAAACTTCTTTTTGAGTTGGAAAAGCATCTATTCTTCTTTGTTTTTAACCAACTTGATATTTATTTGCGATTTTGCAGTCCACGCCACTCCTCTGTTCGATTAAAGAATTAAAGAAAAGGTAAACCCTTTTCTTCTTTTCGCCGATTTGCTAATCTTGATAAGGTTTTTACACTTTAATCGATTTTATTGTTTATTATTATTATTTTCATATTTTTCCATATTTATATAAGGTTTATTCGTTCATCAATTTTACTATACCTCTCTGCCCTTTTGCAGTGAAAAACAGACATGGCATTTTCGATAGAAAATGGGGATAGAGATCCATTTAATAAGATGTTGTGAATAAGATACCAGGAGAGATGATTAGGTAGGGACTTGCTACATCCGCCCAGCACACATGATGAAATTGTGTCTTCTGCATCTGAGGGTAAGGGATGTTTTACTTCATAAATAAGTTCATTTCTTCATTTAATAATCTATTGCCACTTGTTGCGCAGAGGGGCCTGGCATAGAGGGATTTCAGATCATTGGCGATGCTACACCTGAAGGAAAGCTCCTTGGATGTGGATACCCTGTGCATGGAACTTCTCTTTGCACTTTTCAGTGGGTTCGCCATCTGTAGGATGGCACTAGGCAGTACATCGAAGGCAAGAAATAATCCTGTTTTTCCTTCATCTTTATTTTCTTTCCTTTTTACTTCAAGGATGTCGAAGCAGGTGCTAAGTTTTTTTGTAACCGCTTGATCTAGCTTATTGCAAATAAGTAAAACTTATTGGATTGTTTGGAACAGGGGCTACTAATCCAGAATATACTGTCACTGCTGATGATGTTGATAAGCTCATTGCTGTTGAGTGCATACCAATGGATGACCTAGGCCATCAGGTTTTTTGATAAATACTGATTATTGTTGCTTCCCAAAATATTTAGTGCATCAAAATTCATGTGCAATTTTACTGTGTGCAAAGCTTAGTCGGCATTCAAATAAAATGATATTTCTCCAAAGTAGAAAACTTAAGTCCAAGTTGCAAAAAAGGAAAAAAAAGGGTGAGAAAATTTAAGCCTGGAATCAAATTACTTCATATGGAAGTGGTTGCCAAATAAAAAATTCCATGAAACATGTTTGGCTTTGGACCAAGCAATTTTCGTTTGTTAGGTTCTTGGTTTTGGATCTGTTGTTTCTTGGAACAGTATGCTAACCATAGAAGATTATTACTACCAATTGTTCACTGTGAGTGTTATTATTACTTAATTGAAATAATATTAATTGTGAAAATTCTGTTTTATTTATAATAAATTGTTTAATTTTTTTTTTCAAGAATTATCATCCTTCAAGGGTACTTACCCTTGTTTATCAACCATTTGCACTTGGGACCATAGCTCTTTTGGCATACAATGAATTCAAAATCTTTATCATTTTCTTTCTTTCTTGTTAAGCAGTTTAAATTGATGTTAACTAAAATAAGGGAAGCTGAATGTGCAAAATGTTAGTGCAGTTTCTCGAATAGAAGGACGAACAGAGAGGCTTGAAATGTACATGCAAGTTGATGTGAATACTGAGATTTCACATCAATGCGATGGAACTGGTGATACTGCCTATTATAATGGTCAGGTAATGCAAATATTTCTACATTTAATTTATTATTTTTAGTTATTAATTAACTCTCCATTTTAATTTGATTAGGGTAAGCAAGGCTCAATTGCTGACAAATATGAATACATAATGTTCAGGAAATTGTACAAGATCCAGGAGGATGGTTCAGGAGCTGATCTTAGAATGTAAGCATAAAAATCTTGGAAATTTTTACTGACTGTTTAAATTAAATTGAATATTCATAACATTTATAAGTAAGAATTGATTGTTGTTGGGTTTAGGGAGCTATTTATATCTTTCGGTGGGCTTCTGTTGTGGCTGAGGGGAAATCCTGATTATGTGACAGTTTCAGCTTGACCAAAGGTACTATCTTTGTATGAGGAAGTTGGATTAGCTTGCCTTTGCCTAATTTTCTGATTTTCCTACTTTATGTTATGAAATGGTGTTAGGTGGATTTTGTGCTTTCTCCTCTCTCTTTCCATTTGTGAGGATTTCCTTTTTATTTGTTCAACAACTCTATTTCTAATATTTTCAGTTTACTTGCTCCCAACTCAATTTCTAATGATTTACAATAAAATTAATACTTAATAGTTATATTTTAAAAATGGTTAAACAGTTATGGGTAATATACCGATATTATTAATCTATTGGTACTAATGATAACGGATTTAAGATAAGAATCAATATTAAATGGATTCAGGCATAAATATGGTGCAATCTGTATGCATGTACAATCATATGCCAAGTACAAACTTTATACATTGCGTTATGAGAAGAAATCATCGTTAACCTTAATTCTTGCATTTGTAATTTTATATAGTCAACTTAAGATTAGAACACCAAATTATGCTACTCTAAATGCTACACATGACCATGAGATCGCGACATATTTGAACCTGCTTCATGTGTTGTTTTCAGCAAAAAGAACATACCTTTTTTTTCCTCTAATTAATGATAATGTTTTAATAATTAATATTACTAAATCATTATTAATTAATTTATTAAAGTGGTTTTCTCAGGCCGCCAATTAAACTATGTGGGCAGTTGGGGCCGTACATGGCCATGTCAGGACAAATTAACTTGAAATGAACCCCATATGATTCAACAAGAATTGAACAATATGAATTATTTATTTTTTACAATCAGACCCAAAATCAATCCAAGATACCTAATGAAAATCAAGTTTGGTCGGTTCTTTCTGTCCTTTGTCTGGTGAACTTAATTATCCCACCAAACAAATCCAAAACTTTTCAAAGCCCAATGAAAAATAAAATTAAAAATATATATTCACCTCTAATCAGAAGTTTTATGTTTCAAGTTTAAGTATACAGCATTTTAAATACCGAATCATTTAACAAGATTCTTAATTCGTGAGAATGATCTAAAATAAAATATATTAAAACTCATTATCTTGTCACACTAAAAAGATATTTTTTAGTGTTGGATAGAAATCATCATTCTCATAATTTGTTTTCTGCTTCTTTACTTTTGTCTTTACTTAGCACCTGCTTCGACATCCTTGAAGTAAAAAGGAAAGAAAATAAAGATGAAGGAAAAACAGGATTATTTCTTGCCTTCGATGTACTGCCTAGTGCCATCCTACAGATGGCGAACCCACTGAAAAGTGCAAAGAGAAGTTCCATGCACAGGGTATCCACATCCAAGGAGCTTTCCTTCAGGTGTAGCATCGCCAATGATCTGAAATCCCTCTATGCCAGGCCCCTCTGCGCAACAAGTGGCAATAGATTATTAAATGAAGAAATGAACTTATTTCTGAAGTAAAACATCCCTTACCCTCAGATGCAGAAGACACAATTTCATCATGTGTGCTGGGCGGATGTAGCAAGTCCCTACCTAATCATCTCTCCTGGTATCTTATTCACAACATCTTATTAAATGGATCTCTATCCCCATTTTCTATCGAAAATGCCATGTCTGTTTTTCACTGCAAAAGGGCAGAGAGGTATAGTAAAATTGATGAACGAATAAACCTTATATAAATATGGAAAAATATGAAAATAATAATAATAAACAATAAAATCGATTAAAGTGTAAAAACCTTATCAAGATTAGCAAATCGGCGAAAAGAAGAAAAGGGTTTACCTTTTCTTTAATTCTTTAATCGAACAGAGGAGTGGCGTGGACTGCAAAATCGCAAATAAATATCAAGTTGCTTAAAAACAAAGAAGAATAGATGCTGTTCCAACTCAAAAAGAAGTTTATGCTTTCTAAACCTTTTTATCTTTATGCTTCCAGATGCACAACTGCTGAGTTGCAATCTTAACATCCTCTGCTGCCTTTTTGCCTTCGATGAGTGGGATTTAAAGGGAAAAAAGAAGAAATGGGGGAATGAAATTAGGGTTGAGAGGGAGGAGAGGCTGAGGGACTGGGAGAAGAGAGAAAATGCTGGAGAAAGAAATTAGGACTAGAATATTTACAGGGAAGGTCAATTATGTAAATAAATAAAAAATAAGGATATACATTAAATAAAAATTAATAAATAGTATATAAGAAAAATCTTAGCATATTTTATTATATACTTAGTATATTATTTATTATTATAGACTATATAATTTAATATAAAAATTTAATATAAATAGTAATTAAATATATTACTATATAATATTAGTATAGAGAATTTAGATAAAAAATTACTATTAATATAGTCACTAAATAAAAATTTACATGAATTAATTTTAGTTTAGATTAACTTATAGTTTAATTAATTAATTGATTTAAAATAAAATTTATAATTTCATAATTTTAAATTAAAGTCAAAATATAAAAATGGATTTTCAATTTTTATAGATTTTTTCCACCCAAAGTAACAGTTTTATATTTCAAAAAATATTTATTATATATTTTGTCTTTATATAACTACTAAATAATAAATAAATAATAGAGTAATACTTTATCCATCTTATCAAATTATCATAAAAATTTGTCACTTTGATAAATTCAGTATACATTTAATACATTTTTTTATTTCACTCCTCACATAACGTCAATAAAATATTTAATAATTTAATTAATATTTCTTCTTATACATACTACTTTATTGTGATAATTTAAATTAAGAGAAAGCATTTTATTCTATTTAATAGTATAATTCTTCATAAAAATTAGCAAAATGGATGATTACTATAATATTAGTGTTTTGTCTAAGAATTAAAATAAATTAATTATAGAAATAGACATTTCAATTATTAAAAACTGAAGTTAATTCAATTAATTAATTTTTTCAATTAAATATTAAATTAAGCTTAAAATCATATAGTTCCGTAGGTAAATTACCGACGGATATTTCCGTCGGTAAATTACCTACGAAATCTTTCCCTACGGAAATTGAATTCTGTAGGTAGATTACCAACGGAATCTTTATTCCTTCGGTAAATTTTGTATGCAATTTTAGCCTTGTAATATTGGCGCTACTTTACATGCGGAATGGCGATTCTGTAGGCAAATTACCGACGTATGTTTATTCCGTCGGTAAATTTTGTGTACAATTTTGGCCACGTAATATCGGCTCTAATGTAACGACGGTTTTTAAATTCGTCGCTAATTTTCAAATTTACAGGAAATTTCCCTCCAATATTTACGACGAATTGTTTCCGTCGCAATACACATCTTTTCCGGCAATTTTCCCTGCGGAAAATATTTTTTCGTTGGTATTTAGTGACAGAAAATTTTCCGTTGGAAATTGAAATTTTTCTTGTAGTGATTCAATTTTTGTTGCATGCTATCAAATACCCCCCACAAAATGAAAAAAAATACAATATATATATATATAAACAAACAATAGGAAGGTTATAAGAAAAAAAAAATTACCTCCTGGACCAATGTATTGTATTGACACCTATTGTGGTCCCTCACTACCTAAAGTTTTACTACTGGAAGATGCCATTTTTCCCTCCTGGTAAAGCACATTAAGAGAGCAATGTGCTCTCTTTGATAATTCTTTCCTGTATGATCGAGCACTAACCACTGTTCCTCTCCTTTATTGTAAGTTAAATTTCAAGGTTTCTAATACAAAACTAAGTTTTTGTGGCTATCTCTTCTCGGTTAAAAAAAAAAAAACCCAAAGTTCAAGGATTTCTTTGATACTTTGAGAGGGTTTTTTCTCCTTTTCAGTCTAATAAACAATGTTATTAAAACCGGACCGGCCTGTTGAACCGGTTAAACGTCGAACTGGCAAGCTAACCGATTGATTCAACAATGAAAAATCGAATCATCAAAAAACCGGATTGAATATGAAAAAATCGGGTTGAACCGATGAACCGAAAAACTGAACAGAACCGAATTTTTAGTTAAAATGTGTAAAAAAATCATAATTTTTTGTATATTTTCACGCGCGCGCGCGCACACACACACATATATATATATGTAAATTTCCATTATTTATTTATTTAAAAAATTAGTATTTTAAATTTTAAAAATATCACATAATAATTTAATATATTTATTATATATTTGAGTTCATTGTAATTAAATATAATTATACTCATATATGTAAGGTCAATATTTTTTATATTTGTTTCATTAGTACTCTATTTAAATAAGAAATTTTTTTTCATGATATTATTATATTTTTATATTTCTAACATATGATATTTAAAAATTCATAATTAAACACTTGTAGTAATAAAATTAAAATTATGTTTTGTAATTTATTATTAGGATATTTGTGACATATATTTAATGTTTGATATATATATATATATATATATATCAAATATTAATAATTTAATATATTTATTATCTATTTGAATTCATTGTAATTAAATATAATTATACCCATATATGCAAGGTCAATGTGATTTATAGTTGCTTCATTAGTACTCCATCTAAATAAGAAACTTTTTTCATAATATAATTATATTTTTATATTTCTAACATATGATATTTAATATTTCATAATTAAACACTTACAGTAATAAAATTAAAATTATATTTTGTAACTTATTATTAGGATATTTGTGATATATATTTAATGTTTAATAAATAATTTTTTTAATTTTTATATAGTAGTATTTATAAAATTATATTAAATAATAATATTTTAAAAATAAAAAAAATTCTATTGAACCGATTGAATCATGAATTTTCAATTTTATTTGTTTTTTATTCGATCCGATTTTAATAACATTGCTAATAAATACTATAATTAAGAGAGATAAATAATTGCGAAGACCATGGAGGAGAAAGCAGTGTGACTGCTCGTTCCGGACATCGGGAGTGGCTATTCAATGTCAAATTTAAACTTCAAACTGAAAATTGCCACCTCATCGTCATTTTTATTTTAAATTAAACCGTCATCAACCGCCACCTGGATAAAAGAACTTTTAGAAGCGAAATTTATTATATAAGTTTAGAGACTTTACGCATATACAAACTTAAGGGACTGTAGGTGCAATTTACTCGTGCATTTCGCCTGAGTTCCAACACCATATAAAATATGTTGTCTTAAATTATAAAATCGGTCAATTGAAAATAATAATTTAAAAAATATTTTTATGAATAATATATCAGTATTCATGCATATGGTAATTATATAAAAAGGATCTGTAAATCCATAAATCACAAACATCCAGAAATACTTCTTTATTAAAGTATATTCTCTTACAATCAATTACATTATTGGTCCATTTTAATTAAAAAAGAAAAGGAAATTACGTCAAATGTCAGTTTTTTGCCCTTTTTTCAAAAAATACAATCCACTCCTCTAATTTTTCCTAAATTTTACTTTTTAAATTTTTGTTTTCAAAAATACAACATTTTTTCACTTAAATAAAAACTCCCCAGTCCAAGCAGCAATGGATCCATAGCTCACATCATCTTCACTCATCAGCAATATGAACTTGGTAGCTTAAGGATTGGATTGTGCATTCGCAATTATTTATAAAACTGTTGTCCTGACCAAGATCGTCTTGGACATCGGCAATAATCACCTTGGCTCCATTTTTAACGAATAATTTTGCTGTATTTAAATGATAATAATAACAGAGAATAATTGCATAATAACAAAATCTTTGATAATAGACCAAAACAAACTGGATTTAATTATTTACAGATTAATAATCAATAGATATTAGATTCTCTGTTAACAAATGAATTAACGATCAACAATAGAGGAAATCCTATTTTAGCTAAAATACATTTTTTTCCCGACAGTGTTCTTAGAAATACAAACTCTCAGACCTGTCAAAAGCATATATTCTTCGATGTAAATATTCCAATTTTGTTTTTGGTATTCATGTTTTGGACTTTGTGTATAAATAATAAGTTGCAAACAAGGATACCAACTCGTATACCAAATTCTAGAATGCAACTCATGCTCTATTTTTTATAATAGATTTTTTTATTTAAATGCATAAACCATAAATTTAATTAAATTTGTTGTTTCTAATATTTCTCAATTAATGTAAGATATAAAGGATACGCTATAAGATCAGAGTCCCTTTTCTTTAATTCCAAGTAAAATGTCATTTTCTTGTCATCATTTACTTCTAATGGAAAATATTTGACAAAATATTTTGTATTAAAATGAGTTATTTCTGTATTGATTTTTAATTGATCTGATATTATACAAATAAAATTTTTATAGCTACCACCATTTGGTATTAATACTCTTTTGACTTCAAATCCTTCAAATTTGTTATCATTGGTCCATTCTCATTTATATTTAATCAAAACTGAAATGTTATCCATCTCTGCATTAAAAAATTATCAAAATACAATATCAATAAAATTTATTAGCTATGAAAATTTATTAACAAAAAAAATTCAAAAAATAAGGGGGGCAATTGCCCTCCTTCTCAACCATGTGGTTGCACCACTAACTATGAAGTAATTAAAGAATCAAATGCTAATGTAGAGTGTAACAATCCATATCAATATAATTATAAGAAAAATGTATTTCTATAAATAAAAATAAGTATGAATGGAATTAAAACTCGAATGCACACCCCTTTGGATACTTTCCAACATAGAATTCCAACCACCATGAGTTACAAGCACACTGACTGTAATATGTGCTAAGACCTCCATTTGAGGAGTCCATGGCACCACCAGGTCTTGTGATTTTGTTCTATCAATGAACCCATTTGGCAAGTGTACCTTGGCAAGGTCCTTAAGTGACCATATAAAGGTCACCTTGGTATCTTCTATTGCCTCAGCTAGTTCTAAAAGTTCATGAGATGGTGGTGTTGTTGCTATCCCAAAGGCAATGTAGGCCACTGATGCAGGCTTTTGCCTATGAAGCCATGGTATGCAACTATATGTATCAGCTAATACCAATGTTTTGAAACTCGGACCAGAAGTCGACTCGACCTGCCAATTGAGTCATAGATCAATTGATTTATGGGGTCGACTCGGAGTTTTAATTATTATTTTTAAATATAATTATTTACAAAAAAAATTAAACATGTAGTATGTAAAAATATATTCAAAAATCTATTAATTACTAAATATCAATATAAAAATATTAATTTTAAGTCAAATAAATTTTGTAAATATAAAAATCAAATAAATTATCTTAAGTAATAAATATCTAAATAAATCCACAAAATATCAAAAACAAACATTCAAATAAATTCATTTAATATATATACAAACTACCACAAGTTTTGTGAATAGATGTAATTAATAACACTTAACTATGCAGAAAAATGTATAATTTCATGCAAAAGTATTTTACAAACTTGATTGAATGAGGTAAAAATTAAAATTTGATTACTTATAATAAGAAAAATAAATCAAATTATATAAATCTATAATTATTCAACCACACATATGAGATATAATAAAAAAAAAAGCAAATCATTTTTTATTTTTTATTTTTTTTGAAAAGTTTTTAAATCCAACCTGGCTCAACTCGGTCTTTTCGGTTCAACTCGAGTTTTTTTGGTCCAAATCGGTTCAGTCCGAGTTTTTTAATTTTTTGAGTTTTATGTTGGACCAACCCAATTTTTTTACCGAGTTTTAAAACATTGGCTGGTACAGTAGGTGGTTGTGACAATAGATTAGATGGTCCAATACAAAGAACTTTTTTGAATTTTGATTTCAAGTCATTTGTTGTGATGGGCTCCAACTCCTCAAATAAGTTTATGGAAACTGCATCTGCTTTGGCTGCCATCATAGCCATCTTACGTAGCATTTCAGAGAAAAGTAATTCCAAGTCTCCAAAGAAAACTCCTTCTTGCAAATCTCCAATTTGAAATTTTGACATTCCTAGAATCATATTCAGGGTTTCATTATTCCCTGCTGCACCTATATTTTTCACAAGCAATTTGTCAATTTATAGCATCAAGACCAGACCTTTCCACTCTTAAACATTACAAGTTAGTTATACTCGTTCTACAAGAATTTGTCACTAACTATCAATATTATATTACCCTTAATATCAATTTTATTCCATCCGCTATCCTTCAATCCAATTAAATTTTAATTAGGCGTTATGCCTCACTTGAAAAAAAAAACAACAACAACAACTTAAAACATTACCCCCAACTCCAAAAGTCTCTCTGGAAAAATCAGAGTAAAAATGAGCGAAAAGAGCAGTAACCGCACTAGTCCAATAGGCCACATAAGGCAGAGTCATCTCCATCGGGAACCAAAGGAAAGCATCGCCACCAAACAATTGACTTCCCTCCCGGTGTCAGCCGCAGCAGCATTGATCCCATTCCTTAAGCTTTGGGGAGCTGCCTTTATGAATAGCTCAATTTCCTCGTGGGACTTCCTCGTAAAAATATGATCTTTAGGGATACCATCCCAAAAGTCGCAAACTTTAACATTTGGTTGAATATTGTAGCCAGAAAAAATGACTTGTTGAGCTTTTTGGGGACAGAGAAAGGAGAATTGGGTATTCATCGAAGAAGGAAAGAAGAAAAAGGGAAAAACTCGAAGAAGAAAGGAGGATGAGATGAAGAGTTTGTGTAAAATTAAAAATGGGTATTTTCAAAAATGAAAATTTAAAACAAGGTAATGTTAAAAGAGAAAAAAAGATAGGGGTATTTTTAGTTGGGAAATCTTTTTTTGGGTAGTTTTGTGAAACTCTCTAGTCATAATGGCTGATTTAATTGCACTTGGACTCCAATTTGGATTGGCTATTTTCAATAATGTTGCAGTTCCACTTGCATGTAGGCATGCCATGGATGTACCTATCAATTTTTCACTCTATTAGTACTTTTATTAAAAGAAAAATAGGTACTTGAACAATGACTTGCTTATTTAACCTTTAAGTTTACATTAAGTTTTTACACACACACATATATATACACACACCATCGTTTTATCCAGATTTAGTAATTTATATCTAATGTATGTTGACATAAAAGTCTATCGACGTAATGAAATATCATAAAAGTTGAGGCACTCAGTAGAAAATAACTATTATAGTTTGATACCTAAATATACTTTTTGCCTTTCTTTTTTTAAAAAAAAAAAATTCTAATAAATAGATTACTTATTATGAATTGTTAAAAAATATATTTGCAAGCACCTAAAGTTAATATGGTTATTCGCACGGACATGTTTAAGGGGCAAATGTTCATTTTTAAATATTTACAAATTTATAATTTTTTTAAAAAGAAAAAAGGTTAAATAAAGCTACGAGTTAAATATATATCGGAATCATGGCGAGGTACTTATCTTCTTCTTATTAGGTGGAGAATCAGATGGTGACCATTTTGCCCTTAGCATGATGTCATACTTGATAGTGTTACATTCATAGTGAAACAACCATAAAAAGTTTTGGAGCCTTAATTCATCAATTGTGTGCTAAAAAAAGTAAACAATTTGATTTATCTGCATAAGCCAATTTACATTGATCATGGATATTATACCTTCACAAAAATACATTCTTTCCTCTTGAGATCCACATCACCATTGATAAGGAATTCTTTCATGTAATTGATGAAATATAACCTATAATCCTTGCTCCTAACGTAGAAATGGAGGTTGATCATACTAAAGAAGGAATTTTTCTCCATTAGCAAAAGTATTCTAGAGATTTGTTGGAAAAAATTGGAATTCTTGAGTGCAAGCCAATTGTTACTCTGATGGAACAAAATTTTAAAATTTGTACTCATGAAGGAAGAGAATTAGAAGATGCAACGATGTATCGATAATTGGTGGGTAGTTTGATCTATTTTAATTTAACCAAGTCTGATATTTCTTATTCAGTTGGAGTAGTGAGTAGATATATGCAAAATCCCAAGAAGCCTCATTTAGAAGCTATGCGGCGAATTCTAAAATATGTGAAGAGCACACTTGATTATGGTATTTTGTATAAAAGAGGCGGAGATTGTAAGCTTATTGGCTACTGCGATGCTGATCACGCTAGAGACCATGAAACTCGACGTTCCACTATTGGGTATGTGTTCATGTGAGATTCTGGAGCAGTCTTCTGGAGCAGTAAAAGACAACAATCTGTGTCTTTATCAACATCAAAGTCAGAATATAGAGAAGCAGCAATGGCAGCTCAAGAAAGCACTTGGCTTATGCAGTTGTTAAAGGATTTATGCTAACTAATTGATCATGGGATTCCATTGTATTGTGATAATCGATCAACAATATGTCTCACAGAAAATCTAGTTTTTTCACTCCAAAACTAAACATGTGGCATTCCGTTATCATTTTATTAGAGAAAAGGTTTTGCAAGGTGACCAGTGTCTAGCAAATATATTAGATTAGCTAGTAATATAGGAAAATATAGATTAAGACCCCAAATATCGTACCCAAGAGAACATGGATTATTAAAAAGAATACCTATGTATGAATTAAATTAATATAAATTGTTTTCCAAATGTTTTCAATTTAAAAGCAAAAATTAAACTAAATAAACAATTAAACAAAACAAAAACTAAAATTAAACTAACATGAATTAAAAACAAAATAATAACTAAAATTCTCTTGCTAAAGGAACCATCCACCTTAACTTTCATTGTAATGACTTAAATTCAATAGGAACACCAGTAATTATGGAAAAACTGGATGAAATAAAGCTAGATATCTTTATGCAAGAATATCATTCTTAGTATCAAACTCATAGATAAATCTAATGCTCAACATAAAAATTCAGTTTAACTTCCTAAATATTCATTGAACTCTTTTACAAGTAAATTCAACTCCAGTTTATTCTTAATTTCTCCTCTCTTAGTATTACTCAATAATTTCAATACATAATTATCTCAAAATCAGAAAACAATCATGTATTGATACTAAAGAGTTAACCCAAGATCATGCAAATCATTAACTATGTCTTAAACCAATCTTTAGTTATTGAATCAATAAACCAACAATTAATCTTAACAAAATCAAAGATAAGAATTTATTTAAAACTAAGAAATAATCAACTGATATTGAAATTAAAGCTCAAAATAAAGTCATAACAATGAAAATATAAGATTTCAAGTATCCATTTGCAAAAATTAAAGAAAACTACTCACTAAACGTGTTAAAAAATTAAAACAAAGTTGAAAAGGAAAATATTGAATAAAAACAAAAGAACTAAAAATAAAACTACGTAAAAACTTAAAACTAATGAACTCTACTAGTTGATGATCTTGCTTTGGTGCTTGAGTGGATATTTATAGGCAAAATAAGTTGTAGAAGCCTTCTAAACTTCCTCAATTATAATAGGAAAAAAATTCTTCTGAAACTGGAAAAATCCTTCGATGCATCGGACTTCTTTCTGCACGACCAAGCAAAGTTTGCCTTAACTAGATGCACTGTCGTGCATCCTTCCTTATAGGGGTGCACGGCCACCTGAATTTTATTTGCTTGCGTGCATGGCTTTCTTCTATGGGGCTTGCAAGGCCACTTGCTGTTTCCCTTCTTCTCATGCACTATCGTGCATGGCACAACTTAAAGTGCACTGCCACTTAAGGAATAAAGCTTCTAGGTGCACGGCCACTCAAAGAATCACTTGCTTGACTTGTCTTCTTACGTGGTCGTTCATTATCTCAAGTAATTTTTAAGTACGACCGTTCAATACTCCACGGACTTCACGTATGATTTACTAACATAACTTTTCCAATTTCACATATTTGACTCAAATCTTCTTGTCGTTTGCAATTAATCCCTTTTTCTTTCAATTTAACCCTAAAAAATACAAAAAATTATAATTAGCTATTAAAACACAAACGTAAACATTTAAACTAAAATTCAACAAACTTAAAGTTAAATAAACTCAATTAAACACCTAAAATCACACTAAAAATATCATATAATTCACAATTATCACAAGGTGGCATTGAGTTGAGGCAAATCAAGACAGAAGATCAAGTTGCAGATTTGTTTACAAAAGGTTTAAATGGCAGTAAGTTGAAAAAGTTGGTTTATCAGCTTAGTGTGATAAGAAGAGCAGAAGCTGGCGTTGAGGGGGAGTGTTAAAATTCAACACCAGCTTGTGGAAGTCTAGCTGTCCAGTTCATGAAGTTTGTGTCCAGGTGTTCAATTTATAGAAAGCCATCTTGTTTTGAATAAGTCCTGTAGTTAGTTGCTATTTTTTAGTTTATTAAATCTTGTTTTTGTCCTATTCTTTAGTTCTTCATGGATCTAAGAGGGTATTATTAGTAGCATCACGTCCCTAGAATTTTGGATATATATGCCTATATTAAGGCCAGTTTGTTCAATTAAATTTATGCTTCTCTGCAAAAAATATATTAGTTTCATTTCTCTTTCTTTTATAAGTTGTCTCTATTGTTACTCTGCTCTACAAGTATACCTATCATCGAGAAATGGGCCTAGTAATAGTAGAAATGATCATAAAAAAAGCATACCCTCTTGATAATTGGAAAAACCCACTATTCAATGCCCATGCAAGTACGTGCATCATTAACAAGTGTGTATGATGCCATGCCGACAACCTCAGGTTGAAATGCATGGTGAAGACAAAATTGCAATTGACAATTCATGATAACACTGAATTTCCAACATCAATAATCTAGTATTATATTATACCCAAATGGAAATTCTTTCACGCGTTAATACTGTTCAAATATTGCTCCGTGTCAGGAATTTCTTTCGATCGTATTTTATTAATTCCTGCTAGCTGTTTCATATATGAAAAATAAACATAAACCATATTAAAAATGGGTTAGCTTAATTAGAACAAATAATTAGTGCTCATCAAGCTACCTTTCATAATCCCTCAACTTATTTTTCCTAGTACAGTACACAGTTCACCTGCCAATGAGACCTTGTTCAAATGCATAATTAACCAAATTTAAGCTAGAAACCAAAATGGGGTTTGTCCAATCTATATGACTGAGTTATTTTAACTCATGGGCTAATCCAGATGTCAAGTCAAATCTGTCAAAAAATTTACACATCAAACTGAACATATTATAAATGAATTGTTTTCGAATTGGATTAGATTTGAACTGATTTATACAGATGGATATGGATCAGGCGGGATTGACCAAATGCTGGGATAACAAATCTTCTCTCTTACTTTGTTTTTCCTTCATTTAGTTTATCACGTTTAATCACTAATTACTGATTAAACAAAATCACAAAATTCCCTACAAACCAAAATAATTCACTGAAATCTAACATCAAAAAATGGAAATTCAGAATAATAATATAAATTGAAAACAAAAGCATATATTTTTATTAAAGAACTCTGCTTAGAGAATTCATAGTTGGGAATTGGGATAATAAAATGCATCCTTTAAACAGCATGTTAAAGGTTGCAAATTGAGTCAAAACATATTAAACACTGGCCTTAATTTTAGAACTATATCGACTCAGATCATCTGCGTACTTATTCCACAGCATGACGCCTCCATAGTTAGAAGAACCTTTAACGAAAGGTAGAAGTTCAGACGTAACCGTATTAAAAGGTACATAGCCATCGCCGGCGGCACGAGACGCCGGAAGGCTGACAAAAAACTGACGTGCTGGAACATTTTGTGTCCATTGCTTCCAAGCATTCTTGAAATTGTTAGGATTGTAAAGATATGAACAATCCCTATTGATATAGAATTGAATCCAAACATAATCAAATAAACCTGTAGAAAGTGCACCCTTCAGATATGGATCGGGGAATGGACACTGCTGTACGGCGGTTAAAAAAACTTTCCTCCCTCCATGGCTCAACTCTGACAATCTCCTCGCCAGCACAGCGTAGTAAAAGCCACCGCTCTCGATGTCAAAGTCTACACCGTCCAATATGGCATCGCCAAGCGGTCATGAATTTGATTGGCCTCTAAGGAAGTTATTCCACAAATACTCTGCAACTTTTCTAGCATCATCAGGTGATGCTAAGAAGTAGCCGCCGGAATCACTTCCGATGGACAACAAAACCTTAATTCCTTGGTTTTGGCAATTTTTTATGCCCTTAGAAAACTTTTGGCAGCCATTTATTGATGGATCACAATGACCTGATAAGTTGATTTGAGGACGTTTGCCATTGCCAAATACTGAAAGGAAAGCAATTATAACAATTTCATATTTTCCAGAGGCAAATGTGTCGGTAAGTGTTCCATCTTTGTTTTGGCTCTAGTAGAGGGCAATGCGTCTGCTGGTGGTTGATTTGAGAAACAAAGCAAGGAATAGAATAGCAGCTTGTGCAGTGAGTTTAAAGGCCATTGCTCTTCGATATCAAGGTAATATTGGTACTCAAGTACCCTTCCCAAAGAACTCCTATAAATAGCCTAAAACACAATGGCTTCAGGTATTAAATATCTGAGACTCTCTCTCTAAATACTACTAATTTAAGCTTTGGAGTGCTAACACCCGGGTTTGACCGGGCACTCCATCTTGTAGGTTCTATCATCTAATTGGATCTTTCTGTCACCAGCTCTCTTTATCTCAGATAAAGACAAATCGTGCTTTACCATTTGGTGCTTTCATTGAGAGAAAATGATAGGTTCGAGATCCAATGAACACGCAGCTTCTGGAGAGTATAATCACAACAGCCAGGGTAGATCTAAGCCCTCCGAAAGAAGAGAGAGGTCTCCCAGATCCCCTACTAAGGGTAACCTCCTCCCAGATTTCAACTACGTAGCTATGCTGCAATCGAAAGATACCCCTATTACTATCAGGGTTATGTGCGCCATTCTTAGTGACTTCACTAAGAGCATAGTCCAAACTCTGAAAAAGGAAAAAATGTTCAGGACTTCTAAAAGAGGTTGTGAAATGGACTTCATGGCCGAAGACTTCAAAAGAAGAAGGAACAAAGGGATTTCCATCAACTAGCCAAGAGGTCATGATAATAGAAGGGTGGGGGCCAGAACCCTAGGTAGATACGATAAGGGGAAGGGGATAATGTCCTCAAGCAGAGATTCTCCATACATCCCCAGTAGATCTTCCACCTTGTCCATTGGGGACGATTTGTCTTTCACGTGTATGCCAAATTGCAGCTGCATGAAGGGGAGGAGAGATGAATTTGCCTCAACAGCAATGAGCAGGGAGTACAAATGGTTCAAGCAGTTTGGCTTGACATGTTCCAAAAAAGGCGTGTTCGAGGAAAACACCTGCGGCAACACAGCCTCCCTGTTTTGCAGGGAAATCACAAAGTCAGAACTAACTCTCAGGTGGAAAGACGTGATAATGGACAGGTATATAGGAAAGACTGACCCTATCACTCATTTTGCAGAATATCTAACAAAAGTGCAGGTGTACACCTACAACGAAAGGATTGCCTGCAAGATATTCCCTACCACCTTGGGAGGAGATGCCCTTACGTGGTTCTACGAGCTTTCGTAGGGGTTAATCACCTCTTTTCGATGACTAAAGGAGCTGTTCATTACACGGTTCATCGTACAGACACGAGCGACAAAATCTGTGAGCGATTTGTGCAACCTCTATCAGAGGGACCGATGAAAGTCTTCGAGACTGCATCGATAGATTCCAAGTCACAATGTCAGAGGTGAGGAATGTAAGCATGCAGATGGCATCCACCGCTCTAGCCAGTAGGACTGTTGATAGGCTGTTATTTGAGTCAATAATAACAAGGCTGCCAACTAGCTTTTTCGATCTAATGAAAAGAGCTAGGCAACACATTTAGCTGGATGATGCCTTGAGGTCCAGCCGAGGCAAAAGGAGCAATGTTATGGATAGGCTCCAGCACCTAGATGAACGGTCATTTAACCGCACTTTAATATCCGAACAGATTGCAAGGAGTCCCGAGAAAGCCTTCACTTTGAGAAATTTAGGAAAAAAAAGGAGGCAGAACAATTCAGGTCCGATCGGGGTGTTGGTTAGCAGGCTTGAACTTTCACTTCACTCAACACCAATCCTGCATAAATGTTGACGTGGATCAAAAAAATTACCAAAAGGTAAATTGGCCCAAGAAGATGGACGAAAAGAGCAGAAGAACCCAGAACCATAATAAGTACTGTAAGTTCTACAAGGATGTCGGTCACACAATCGACAAATGTTACCAGCTGAAAGAAGAAATTGAGCGACTCTTACAAAGAGAGTATCTCAAGAGGTTTGCAGGTCCGACCAGAAGGGCAAGTCCCTGTAGACAGTCGGATCTTAAGAAAGATGATTTTGACAATGACAACAACGACGACGAGCGGAGAAAACCAAAGAATGCGGATCCATATCGACCGTACGCCAGTGTCGTAAACATAATCACTGGTGGGTCATCCTATGAAGAGGATCTCTCCAGAAAAAAAGAAAGAGGAAAGGTGTCTATGTCTTCCAGACATCCGAACGGCCAGCCTCAGTCACCATATCCAGTGAGGATGCACGAGATGTAATGTTCCCTTATAAAGATGTCCTTGTCGTCAGGATGCGAATCAACAATTTCAATGTAAAAAGGATACTGGTGGACAATGAAAGTACTGTGAATGTGCTCACTCTACAAGAATATAGAGCAATGGGGTTGCCAATCTAAGAGCTCAAGTCGAACACCACACCATTGATCGGACTAGGCAATGCCACAGTGCCGATGGTAGGATCGATTGAATTATTCACCGAGCTCAGCCAGAAAGCCCTCGCCCATGCCTGCAAGGTAACATTCATGGTTATTGATATGGTTTTTGCTTATAATGCCATTTTTGACAGGCCTCTACTCTTTCAAACTGGAGCTGTCACCAGCATCCGTTACATGGTAATGAAAATCCCGACCAGGGGAGACATTGCCATCCTAAAAGGTGATTAAAAGGCGTCGAGAAAGGCCTATATTGCCATGATCAAGCACCATAAAGAAGCCATGATGGTAGAACTAGGGCTAGAGCGATTTAAGTAGGCGGAGGATCAGAGAATGGATCCTATAGAGGAAGTCAAGGCAAGGACACTTGCTAAAGTCAAGGCCATTCAAATTGGCACCAGTATGAATATAGAGGTTGAAGAGGCCATCATGTAAGTCTTGATGATCAACCAGACATCCTTCGCTTGAAAGCCGAAAGACATCACCGAAATTGACCCCAACGTGATCACCCACAAACTTAATGTGGATCCAACTTACAAGCCAATCAGGCAGAAGTTACGAAGGCATGCTTCCAATCGAAGGAAATTTATCTCTGAGGAGGTAGACATATTATTAAAAGCGGGCACAATTCGAGAGATTGACTACCCCGAATGGCTCGCCAATGTTATTTTGGTAAAGAAGAAGTCAGGAAAGCTGCAAATGTGTGTTGACTTCACGGACCTTAACAAAGCATGTCCGAAAGATAGCTACCCCCTGCCAAGTATAGACTAACTGGTGGACACCACTGCTGGTCATGCCATCTACTCCCTCCTCGATGCGTATGCTGGATACCACCAAATCATGATGAAGTTGTTGGATCAAGAAAAGACCAGCTTCATCACGGATGATGGCACCTTTTGCTACAAGGCCATGTCGTTCGGATTGAAAAATACAGGTGCCACATATCAGCTTTTGATGAATAATATTTTCAAAGATCAGATCGGGTAGAATGTGGAAGTTTACATGGATGATATGATTGTCAAAAGCAAAAGCCCTAAAAAACATCTTGCCGATTTAGCAAAGATCTTCAACACGCTGAATAAATTCCGAATAAAGCTTAATCCTGAGAAGTGCATTTTCGGGGTGCCCTCAGGAAAATTTTTGGGTTTTATGGTCTCCCAAAGGGGCATTAAAGCCAATCCCGACAAAATAAAGGCAATCTTGGAGATACAACCATCGAGCAGTATGAAGGACGTTCAGAAGCTGATCGGTAAAACAATAGCTCTTGAAAGGTTCATCTCCTCTTCAGCCAAACGGTGCACTCCCTTCTTCAAGAAATTGAGGAAGAATGAAGCTTTCAATTGGGATGCCGACTACCAGCAAGCCTTAGACGAACTAAATAAATTCCTTACCAACCCACCGTTACTCAGCTGACCGCTTCCAAGTGAAAGTTTGTATTTACACTTGTCAACTTCTGGCGAAGCTGTTGCAGGTGTCCTAATCAGGAAAAAAGAAACCCAGCAGCTGTCCATCTATTATGTGAGCCAAGTGCTCAGGGTCTCATAATTGAAGAAGGGTTTGATTAAGCAACTCATCATTGCCCTCATTATGTGCACAAGGAAGCTAAGACAATATTTCGAAGCACACACGATAGTGGTCCGATCGGGTCAACCAATCAAAAAATTTCTCCAGACCCTAGACCTAAAGGGAAAAATGGTGGAATGGGCAATTAAGCTCCAATCGTGGGACGTGATTTACGAACCTAAAAAAGCAATCAAGGCTCAAGGTTTGGCGAACTTCATCGCTAAATTTATTGGCGAAGAAGTAACCAATCAGCCCCAACCTGCAAAATGGAAAATGATCATGGATGGAAGAAAATATAACCATCGTTGAGCATCCGACCTCCTCTTTAGATGAACCAGAAATGATGGAAATTGAGCCAGCTCAAGAAATATGGATGAGCCCCATCAAGCGGTACCTGCAAACAGAGCAATTATCTAAAGGTAAAGCGAAAACCCGAAAGGTATATCGAAAATCCCTAAATTACTCTGTTATTAATGGTGAATTATTCAAAAAAGCTTTCAGTCACCCTTGGCTTAAATGCGTGATGGAGGAGGAAGGAGACTACATCCTAAATGAAATCCATGAAGGCATTTGTGGAGCACACGAGGCTAGTAGGGCCATGGCAAGAAAAGTACTCCAAACTGGATACTTATGGCCAAGCATCTTCAAAGATGCTCAAGAAAAAGTAAAAAGGTGCCAGCAATGCCAAATTCATGGGAGAGTCATCAGACAACTGACAGTAGACCAGCAGCCAATCGGAGTTTTTTGGCCATTCAACCAATGGGGCCTAGACATTATAGGACCCTTTTCCTAAGGGAAAAGAAAAATGAAGTTTCTTCTTGTCGCCATCGATCACTTCTCCAAATGGATTGAGGCAGAGCCTTTAGCTACAATCACAGCGGAGAGGGTCAAAAATTTTGCATAAAAGGACATCAGTTACAAGTATGGCTTACCTAATGTTTTTATTACAGATAATGGCAAGCAATTCGATAGCTCAGTCTTCAAAAACTTTTGCAAAAACCTCAAAATCAGCCTTAAGTTCACCTCCGTCACCCATCTCCAGAGCAATGGGATGACCGAGGTCTCCAATCGAACAAGTCATTTTCTATTTCTCTGAGAACTGCAAAGCGTCTTATGGTCTTACAGGACCTCTCTGAGAGCTGGCACTCATCAGACACCATTCTCTCTTGTCTACAACTTCGAGGCAATGATACCCGTAGAAATTGATCTCTCATCCTATAGGTCAGCATTCTATTTCGATCGGATGAACATCCTGGATAGATGCCAAGATTTGGACCTGGTTGAAGAAAGGAGAGAAAATGCCTATGCCAAAATCGTTGCCTACAAATAAAGAATCGCTAGATACCACAATACAAAAGTAAGGGCAAGAACCTTCAACATGGGTGATCTGGTGCTCAGAAAGGTAGATATAAGCTTGAAAAATATCGAAGTTGGGAAGCTAATGCCAAATTCGGAAGGCCCCTATGAAATCTCTAAGGTTCTAAGCTCCAGTACTTATAGACTCAGAACCCTCGAAGGGTCGGATATTCCCAGAAGCTTGAATGTTGAAGTACTCAAGAAGTACCATATATAATCATGTATCAAATTCACATTCAATAAAGAAAATTTTCTCCATTTTTCTTCATCTTTGAAAAAAGGTATGTTTTCATTTATTTGTTTGTTAGTTTTGATGTTTGTTTGTAGGTTAATTGTCTTACTCCATTCTACAAAACTCCCAATTACCGGTCGTAGTTCATCCGATCGAAATTGAGGAATGATTATTTGGTAGGCTCGATGCTTATCTCAAGCTCAAAATGTGAAAGTTTTTTTCCATTATAATTCCAACTCCCTTACTAGGCTCGATGCTTATCCCGAGCCCAAAATGCAAAAACTTTTCTCTATCATAAGTTAGTCTGCTAGGTTCGATGTTATTCCCGAACCAAAGATGCGAGGCACCTCCATTTAATCTCCACCGGCTCATTCGCTAGGTTCGACGTCTATCCTGAACCCAAAATGTGAAGGACGACGATTGAGTCAGTTATATCTTCTCAGTACTTAATGTACGAAATTGCCAAATCCTCAGAACAATGTATGATTCTTCAATGAATAGTCGATCTTTATATCTGATCGGATAATAGTTCAATCAAATCAAAAATTGAAAAGTCACCTACTGCGCTTGACGAGATAAATCTGTCACAACTCATGCCTGAATGAATGGTTTATCTTTTAAATTCAATCAGATCAAGCGATCGTTGACCCTAAAGAGTTGTGTACTACAATGCTTGAAAAGCATCTTATGATTTAGGATGTATTCTACTTAGTCAATTTTTCATATTCTCCAAGTTTGATTTTATATACTCTCTTTGGCTGATTTTGTACATTCTCTATGAAGGTTTCTATTTATTCCACTTAGTTAATTTTATAACAAATCTTACTCAAAATGAGAATTGTAGTATGAAGGCACAATTGGAAGGCAAACTAAATTATATATATATGAGGAATCTTTACAAATTACAAAGAAAGGAGAAAACTATTACAAAGAAAAAATTGCAAGCAAATAAAAAGCCTAAACCTCTATATCAACAATCTCTACTGTTGTAGCGTTCGGCTCGACAACAAGCTCTACAGTAGTCTCGACAGAAAGTGGGGCATTTTCAGGATCTGCTGGTAGAGAGACGATAGCTTCAGGCTCCGATGGCAAAGGGGCAACAACATCAGGCTCGATTGGCAGAGGAGGAATGACATCTGTCTGTGATGCTAAAGGTACTTCCTCTACTGTTCCTTCAATCTCTCTGATCGGAGGGGCCTTCTCCTTATCATCATTAGAGGGAGGATCGGAAAGAACCCCTAGGTCCTCCATCCAGTCAAGATCAGTTTTAGGAAAATGCTGCCTGGCTATATGAATCAATCGAGTTAACAGCTTCTCTTGGGCCTCACCTAACTGATCAAGGACCTCCTCCTTCTAAGCATCCAGCTCTTTCGCCAATTTTTTGCGCCAAGATGTCTCCTTCTCCGAAAGAGTTGTCCCAGAGAATTCCTTTTTGCCTAAAGGAGGTCGCATTCGGATAGAGCCTTGTCCTTATCTATGTTGGCCTTGTCTCTATCTATATTAGCTTTAAGGTAGTCAATTGTAAGTTGTGAGCATTCACCCCTCTGCCTGCCCACCTCCTCCTCGTACTTCTTGCACAAAGCACTATCAGCAGCAAGGTGCGCCACATCTCCCTTTAAGTGGTCCACCTTGCTCTGTCGAGCCTTGAGGTCTTAGGCTAATCGTGTTTTTTTTCTCTTCAGCTCCTCTACCTCAGACCTTAAGAGTGCAACATCATTTTTCGTTGCATCACTGGCGGCTTCAGCTTCCCTCCTCTACTGAACGACATCCTCCCACTTTGATTCTGCATAGGCGTCATGCGTGTATGCAAATCCCTCTTTTGATTAGCTATGAAAAGGGGAAATATCATTAAAAAAGAGAAGGAAAAGGTAAGTATTACCTCCAGACTTTGTTGTTGAAACAACCCGAACTCTCGGGAGAGAAGGTTGAGCTTTGTCATTGCTTTGAAGTCACTCCCTTGGGCGAGTCCCTGGCAAATGAAGGATGATACGCTCCTGTTGGTTACCAACCAATCTTCACCAAACTGCTCCTTCAGAATGACGTCGAAGGAAGGGACTCGCTTTTCTTGAGCTCTCCTTGGAGGCTACCAGGTCGGTCTACCTTGAGCTATCTCTTTGCCTTTTGCTGCGATTCGAGTGTCCACAGCAGCTATAGTTTCAATAGCCCATTTCTTGGCTACCTCTTCGATCCTTATCTGCATTGCCTTATCTATTGATGCCTCTCTTTGCTCAATAGACGAGCGAGGGATTAGGGATGGTTATAGCTCTTCCTCATCAGATTCGTCCCTCAGTTGCAGTCACCTCAGTGGATGTTATCCTGCCACGATCGAAGGGGGCAATATCGGTAATGAAATGGTTAAGAGAGGATGGATCGTAAGGATAATTGCGGCAACAGGAGATGAAGTCGCTGCAGCAATAGGAGGAGCAGGAGCACTCGCTGCACTCTTGAAAGCCTGAATCTCGGAGGCAGGCAAGATCTTCCTCTTCTTAGATCTTTTTTTCTCTTTAGCCAAACGATCGGCCTCCCTTTTCGCTTTGGCCCGATCGGCTAGTTGCTTCGCAGCCTCTTCTCCTCTCGCCATTTTGCTTGCAGTTGCATTACAAAACCAAACAAAGATAAGTACTTCGTTCAAAATTTGATACATGTAATAAATGCGCATGCAATATATGAATTGGCAAAATATATGCCCTTCTCCCTCACTCCAACTATAGTGCTCATGTTCTGCACTTTCGCCAACTTCAGAGCTAGAAGACCCATACAGTGTACTGAGCATAAAACTGGAGTTGTAGGGTCTTCTATGCCTCGCCACTGTGGCCATCAGTTTTTTTATATCATTTTCATAAATGGACTGACCAGCAGCATGATCCCTCAAAATGATTGCTCTTTTTTACTGGCTCAGTGATACTCCAAATCCACCAACCATCTCCACTAAAAATTATCTCTCCCTGAAGCCTTTCATTGAGGAAGGAACTGTGAAGAGCTTTCAATGCTGTTGACTGGTGAGAAAGTACTCCGATCCGTCACTTTGATCGGATATGTAAAAGAAATGAGTGAACAGATCCAGAGTTGGAGCCACCATTTATATCTTACACAGAATTTTGAAGCAGGCCATAGTCCTTCATCCGTTCGGATGCAACTGATTAGGAGCAATTCCATAACCCCTAAGAATCGCCACTTTAAATGCACCGAAGGGAAGCCTCATCCCTACATCCAAACTCCATAAATGGCAGATGAACCACTCATTTTTTTCATGGCCAAAAGGTCCCTCTATCACTGTCATGGAATTTGGACAGGCCATCACTGATACTTCTGCAGGAAAATGGTACTGAGAAGGAATTCTCGTCACTTCCTTTTTTGTCAATCGCGAAGAACGAGCGAGAGGCCCCGATTCTTATAATCCTTAAGGAAACTTTTATCTATTGGCTGACTACTGCTTGAAGCTATTTTTGGTGGAGGGGGAGAAGTAAAGAGTATATGAAATGAATGAAAAAGAAAATCAAAGGCAGGGATTGTTTACTTACTTAGATAATCTCGCAGACACTCTGAGAATCTCTGAAATTTGAAGGGTTTTTCTCAGGAAGTTTTTGGCAAGAGTTTTCAAATAGCAAGTTTACAAAGAAAGTTTAGCAGAGTTTTGCTAAGAATCGCTGAAAAGTGAAGAAAAATCACCTCAAACTTGCCTATTTATAATCAAAAAGCTTCTAGAATATTCCAAATGCCTACCCGTTGGATGGGCGCCACGTGTTCTCAATCTGTTACTGCGGTTACGAAGAGCGAAATGCCATTTTAGAAACACTCACAACATTAAATGCAAAACAACTGTATGAAATGAATGGACGCGTCTCTTCAAATGGGCGCCTTCCGAAAATTTAAAAATTCCGCCAAAAGACTTAAATCGCCCGATCGGATCCTTTGGAGGGGGGATAAGTGATAACTACAAAAAAATATCTCTAAGGCCCAGTCAAGTCGGCCCAACAATGCTTAGTAGGACCCAAAACCCATCAACAAAAAGGACAAAGCATGAGCTGAAAGACAAGACATAATGGCACGGTGTCCGATCGGACTAATGGGATGTCCTATCCTGTCTAGTCCACTGACACAAGCAAGCGCCCATACCTTCCACCTGCTCTCTATTAAATCGCCGCACACATACTCTAATGTTAGTTATCACGCCTTAAGGTACTCAAGTACCCCTCCCAAAGAACTCCTATAAATAGCCTAAAATACAATGGCTTAAGGTATTGAATATCTGAGATACTCTTTGTAAATACTTTCTCTCCAAAAGCTACAAACTTAAGTTTTCGGAGTGTTAACGCCCGGGTCCGACCAGGCAGTCCATCTTGCAGTTCTGTCATCCGATCGAATCTTTCTACCACCAGCTCTTTTTATCTCAGATAAAGACAAATCGTGCTTTACCAAAGAGTTTTCACATAAAAAAATTGTGAGTTCAAATTTAACTCTGCTATAAGTTTTTGTACATCACCAATTTGGAACTTAAGTGAAAAATTTAATGGCAGTACCAAATATAATTTGTTTTGACAACATTCTAGAGGTAACCTAAACGAGCCATTCAGAATTTTGTGATTTTTTTTTTAATTTTTTGATCTGAAATTTTTAAAAATTTCCATAAGAAATGTAATTTTTTTGTTACCTTAAGTAGTTTTTTCTGCACATATATTTCAATTTCATTACTGCTGTGGATTAAATATGTAATGTGATTAAAACTAAAAGTAATTCAGAGATTCAATAAAAAAAACAAAAAGTGAAAGTTCAGTAACCATCGATGTACCAGCTTACCTTAAAAGCTCAAATCACACATAAAGTTTCGAAAAAGAAACAGAAACAAATAAACAGGGGTGAGCAAATTTTGGTTATAACTGAAAAATCAAATCAAATCAATCGATTTTTTAATTTAATTTTTCAATTTTTTTGTTTATTTTCAATTTAAAATTTTAAAAAAATTTGTATTATTTTTGTTCGGTTCAGTTTTAGAAGGAGAAAACTATAGACAAACTAAACCGATTGAAGTTTTATTTAATTGAATAATTTTTTGGGTTTTTTAATTTGATAATTATTTTGTATATATAAATTATCTTATTTTGAGTTGCAAAATATATGAGTAAATTTATCAATTATTAATATCTATTTTTTAGTCGATAATTTGAAATTTTGATGATTAAATTGAATATCGATGGAATGAAAAAATTTATTCATCGATTTTTGTTATATTTTTTATTATATATTTTAAGATTTCATCTTTAATTTGAACTTGTATTTTGTACAATTTGAATATTTTGACTTTAGTATATTATAATTTATAATTTTTTATAATTTTTTATTTTTTTAAAAAATAGTTTTAATTTTTAATTTTTCAATTAATCGAATCGAATAATCAAAAATTTTAATTTAATTATTTTATTAATTCATTTCAATTGGTTAAATTTTTAAAAAATTAATTTTCAATTATTTTGGTTCGATTCCATTATAAAACCGAAATTCACAAACATGCAAACAAAGAAAGGATTAAAGCCAGTCAACTTTTTTTTAATGGAGGTAAAGTGAGTCGAGTCTACGGACATGGGTACCCAAAAGTTAGGTTGAGAACTATAACTCTTTCTCTGCATCGTCCCCATTAAAAATTTATGGCTTAATACATATTTTCATTAAAAAAAAAACCTTTTTACATACATGAATGTTATAAATATTCAATAATATAGTCAAATGTGATAAAAAATATATTTATTTTTTTCTAATTAATTAAAAATTACTACATATTTGAAATATACATATTATTTCTAATTATAGTTGAAAAAAGATAGATTTAATAAAAAAATGAAAAAGGGTCCAGAAAAGGAGAAAAATGGAAGAAAAATAATGTCTTTGTTTTTCCATTTTAATTATGTACCTTGTACAATTAATTGTTGTGCAATTTATCGTCTGCGGAGCTAATGAGAGTTATTTTTTGAGGAATTTATACCAAATATCCCATTTTTAACCCTATTTAAAAAAAAAGCAACCATTCCTTACAAAAATTTAAAATTATCTTTTTTTTTTTTAATTTTTTACTATTAAAAATATCACTTTTTGTTTTAAGCACCATTCCCAACTCTATTTGTTTTCTTCGGATCAAATCCTTAATTCGCACTCTATTCGCCAAACTTGAGTCGCCACTACCCTCCACCTTCCAGTTCCACCATGCGCCTACCTTTCTCCTCCGTGGGTGGTGCGTTGCTGGTTCTTCTTCTTTCTATTATTTTTTTTTCCTTTTAGTTATGTTACATCTGTTGATTTTGATTTTTCTTTTCTATCGAGTCTCTAATGTAACTTTTAATTTTTCAATGAAAGTTTTGAATTATAGGATTTCATGTTTATTTTGTTGTTCTTTTTCAGATTTGGGTTTTCTCTTTTCCTTTCAGAATTATAGCCCTACCTCTTTCGTCTCTACGTCCTTCTATGTAAGTATGGATGATTTTCTTTTTGTGCGACTTTCTGTTTCTGTTGCAATTATAATTTGTTATATACAATACGCTCTAAAGGATGAGAAAGAACATGGCTTTGAGCCTTGAAGAATTGAATTTGTTACATGCGTTCTTAACTTTGGAGCAACGGCCAATGGATAAAATCGTATCGGAATTCAGCTCAAAGAAATTCCTCACTCGTTAAACTCTTAAGTAATTTCTTCAAGATTACTAGCAAGTCTACCAATTTATAACAATTATACAAATTATTCAAATGGGTTCATTATAATTATTAAAAATTTTTTGTATGAATTATTTGTTCTGTTAAAGACTAAAGTACTGTAGCTATTTGTACTTTAATTAGAATGCTTTATGTTAAATAAATTAATGTGATTGCCTGTTAAAAGCAACAATGGTGCATGTATATAAAGTAATGATACTTGCAGCTATTTTCAACTATTGGTTTCGTGATTAATGTGATTGTTGTTCTCGCAAAATAGCATGTATTGGGATATATCGATTCTACCGCACCGATTAAAGAACTTCAGCCTCTTTGTTGTTGTGTCCCTTTATACTTTTGGCTCTATTTAACTTTTTTTTTTTTTTGAAATATTAGGCCGTTAGAATACTACTGAATTGGTGTGATTCTTGAAGAATTTTGGATGGCTTTATAAGCCATAAAAGTTGCATGAAGCTTTAAGTAAGCATCATTTACACCAAAGCAAGGCTTTTCAATTGATTTTAATCTAATGAAGATTATTGAAATTATTTTTACGGATAATTTTGCAACAGCATCAAGAATATATATATATATATATATATTGACGTTCAATGGAAGAGTCTGCAGAAGCAAATGTTCACTTTAGCATAATGAAAAAAAATTGTAATTAGTCTGCTAAAAGTAAATTGATTTTCTAACTCCATTGTCTATGCAAAAGAGAAGATTGTACTAATCATTCGAGTTGTTAATGACAAGGATTGTGTATTTTGTATAATTTCTAGTTCAATGAAATATAAAAAAAAATAAAATTCAAATTTAAGAAAGAAAATATTGTTTTGAAATTTGGTATACCGGAAGGTATATCAAGTATACCAACCGGTATATCAAATTTCAGAATACAAACGTGCTTTGAAATTTGGTATATCGTCCGATATACCAAATTTCAAATTGCTAATCATATTATAGAATTTAGTATATCGGCTAGTATACCGTTTGGTCTACAAAATTTTAGATTGCAAACACAATCTGAAATTTGGTATACTGAACGATATACCAGATATACTGGTTGATATACCAAATTCTAGAATACAAATAGGTTCTAAAATTTAGTATTCCGGATGGTATACCAGGTATACTAGCCGATATACCAAATTTCAGAATGCTAATTACATTCTGAAATTTGGTATACTGGTTGTTATACCTGGTTTATCATCTGATATACCAAATTCCATATTGCAAACATGTTCTGAACTCCATGGATTCTTAAAAGTTAGTATTTGTAATTTTATTAAATTAATTTTTGAACTCCAGGGATTTGATTTAATTGAAAAAAAAATAATGATATAAATGTCTTGGTTGGATAACTTTGATAACCTTTAAATTTAAGAATGCCTCGTATATAAACACAATCTAATTTATTTTTGCAAAAACCATATAAGATTTAGATAGCATATATAATAAAGGACTATAACAAAGGATCTCTTATGTACTAAAGATATGCAGAGAATAGCATCTTAATTAGTCATATTTAACTAGGACAATTTTGAGCAGCATGCTTCAAACCTGCGTTTCCTATTCTTATCCACTTCTGCACTTGTCGTACAACTTTCAACCCCTGTTTACACTACCAGTGAGCGGGAGCGCAATGTGTTTATTTTTTATTTTCTGAAATGTAAACTCTTTGTTTTCCTCTATTAACATTGTAAGTCACATAATTAGTAGCTTGGAGAAGTCTTTGACTTACATGGGATTCCATGAAGTGCTCTTTTTGCATGGATAATTCATTAAAACCATCACTCCACGTTCCGTTTGCATTTCCAGAGAGAGGTGAGGCTCTGCTTTTGGATACGTTTATGCAGCCCATCAATGCCATCACCACAGCAGCTAAACAAAATGCTATCTTCATTTATGCTATTTTCTTTTACTTTGGTTGCTGAATTCCTATATATATATCAACGGTAGAATGTGGATTAATAAATGAAAAGTTGTAGATCAGATGAGACATAAATATGTCATATCCACTAAATGGAGGACTCTCCGTTATCCTTCAATTACCACCAATATTGCTTCTTAATGCCACCAGATCGTGACTTGATAAACAGTATTTGGTAATGTTGCATTTATGGAGGCCTTTTTTGAATTTTTTTCCAAAGCAAATTGATGATATAATTGGGTTTCTCATCTTTATGAATCTCCAATTAATTATAAATACAACAATAATTACCCAAAAAAAGGGTATTTTTAAAAATGAAAATTTTTAAAATGGTATTTTTAAAAGGGAAAAAAATGGGTATTTCTAAATGTAACCCCTTTTTTTGGGTAGTTTTGTAAAACTCCCTTATTTTTTTAAGTTTAAATATAAAATAAGACCCTCCCAAAATTTAAGTGTTTAAGAAAAAATTCCATTAATTTTTAAGGAAAAATTTATTTACAATCTACTTATTATGGAAGGTAAAATTTAATGATTCTATGCAAAATTAACTTTTGTTTTGGAAAGAAAAATGCATAAATGCCGTCTTTTTCTTTTTATTTATTTTTCATTTTCTTAAATGTTTTTACGAAGCTATGACCTTTTATCTTTATTTGAATTTACACCTAATACCAGTTAGGGGTATGCATTGGGTGGGTTCGGATCAATCTGACCCGAACAATTTGGCAATTCGAAAATGTAACATTTTATACCCGATTTGATGAAGGAGCTGGATAAGAATGTCTCTAACTACTATATGATCTGAATGCTTATTAAGCAACATAAGTTTTACTTAAAACTTCAATGATTTCAAATCTTCACTCTTTATTTTTCTAAAATTTTGGCAAAGTTTTCCCTAAATATTGTTAGCCTCTAATGAAAAAGAGTATAAAACACTTATAAAATTGCAAAACAAATCCTCAACTCCAAACAAAGTCCAACACAAACTTTTCCATCATCTTCAAAACTCTACACAATCCAAATATCACTAGTTTTGTATATAGTACAAGAATATCTTCAAATCATAGTTCTTATATAATTTACAACCCATATACATTAACTTACAATGACTTTGCTTTTAACATCACATAACTAAATACAAACTAAGCTTGACTATCTATGTACATGCCAAATCTCAAGGTTCACAAATATAGTAAAATCAAATCCGTGGTGTAATCACATCTATTTACTAACTCCAGTTGCAGCAACTCAAAATATCTTATTCATTTATCTCGAGCATAAATATATAGTATCAACCTACGCGCGTGGAGAAAAACCACACTCTCCTACTAGTGCTAAATGCTAACTCCGAAGCTACCGTAGAGATTAGAACTCCTAGAATATCTCTAGCCATGTGAGAAAGGATTGGAAATCGCTCTGAATTCAACTTTCATCATTTCAACAAGTTAAAATCCCCTTTATCATCTTCATACACTACTTCATTTAAATACAAATCCAACTTAGTTTTTCTATCTCCTGCAACACCACTTTTTACCCTTGCACGCTTGATTCTTTATTTTAAAAGTTCTCTTTCCCCAATATTGGATCTAGTAAAAATTGAGCTTATTCAAATTTTAACTTCTTGATTACAATCATTTTGTAGTCTTTTCTTATATTCCTCAAACAACTCACACATGACAATTTTCACACTATTCAAATAGATACTTTTCCATCTTATCACCATAAACCATAACAAAAACATCCTCCATGTACTTAAATTTTTTCCTAGGATCCAAGATAGAATTCATGTAAATGATTTTATTCATTTTATCATAGTCTCTCTAATACTTGTCAAATTTAATTTGCATTTTCTATCTCATTTCCTTCAACTCAACATCACTGTTAATTTTTCAATCACATAACTTAGCATACAAATCACTGATTTTAGTCTAGTATGTGTTAGATGTGACATAAACTGAACTAAAAATGCATAAAGTAGCTACATAAAATTATTTCAACATGTTTGAAATTCTCTTTACAATCTTCCAATCAACCCAAGTAGGCACAACACCTAAATTGTTACCTATCCATGCATCCAATTCAATTTTAAAGTATGGATCTACAGTTGAAAAAAAATCAAAACCCTTTTGATATTCAAGTGCAGTGCTTAACATTAAATATGTAGAGTTCCATCTAGTTGCCACATCTAAACACAATAATTTTGAACACTGAACTCCCTCAGGCACACAACGGTCTTTAAATTTCTTTAATCTAGCAAGTGATGATCTAAAATACTTACAAACATTCCTAACTCTTTTAATAGAAAGTTTAACATCTTTCAATCCTTATTGGATGATAGTATTAAGTATGTGAGCAATGCATCTAATATAAATATATTTACCTTTTGAAATAGCAATCCCTTTTGCTACAAACTTATTTCTTAAAGTTTCAAATATCTTATCTTTTGTTTTTGCATTATCTACTGTAATGCAAAATATTTTATCATAAATTTTTCACTCCTTAAAATATTTTTCAAGATCATGTGCAAGCATCTCACCCCTATGACTACCGACTGGATAAAAGTTCAAGATTTTTTTTGCAACTTCCAATCATTTTCAATGAAATAAATAGTCAAATACATGCAATTGATATTTTGTATGGAAGTCCATATGTCAGTGGTTATACAAAAAAAATGAGAATATTTTTTAATAAATGCTTTCAAAGTTTTTTCTCATCAATATACAACTGGTTAACATCACGTGTCACAGTCTATCTAGATAACATTTTGAACCAAGGACACAAACTAGCAACAAATTTCCTAAATCCTTCTTGATAATGGTGATTTATATGATGTTTTACTATATTTTTAGGTGTTTAATTAGGTTAATTTTGTGTCAATTAGGTTAAATTTGAGTTTAATTGGTTAATTTTATGTTTTTGAAGTTAATTGTAAAATTTTGATGTGTTTCAGGGTTAATTTGATGAAAAATGACTTAAATTGCAAAAAAAGGCAAAGATTTGGGCCAAAACTGCAAAAATAAGAAATTGATGCGAGAAAGTGAGCGCTAAGTCCAGAAAGTTTTCACGTGACCACGTGAAAAGCAATGAAGAAAACATACATGGCCACATGAGAAGAAATAAAGAAGAGCAAATGATGAACACGTGACCATGTGTGAAGAATAAGAGAAGTCCACGTGCCCACGTGTGAGAAAGAAGCAAGAAATGAGTGGCCACATGAAGAAAGAAGCAAAAGAACATATGGCCACGTGCAATTTTACAAAGGATTATACATGGCCACGTGTAGACTCTCACATGAAGCGAAGGATTTTCGATTTTTCCAATTCAATGAGGATTTGCTTCCTATTTAAATTCTGGAGTTTAAGAAGGATTCTACCACCAATTTTGCCTATAAATAGAAGACTCAAACACCAAAGAAGAAAATCAATTAAAGATCAATTAATCAATTAGTAGGAATCAATTAGGGTCAATTAGAAGAACTAATAGAGTTCTTTAGTTTTAGTTTTTTCAGTTTTTCTGTTTTTGTTTTTCTTTTCAACTTTGTTTTAGTTTTTCAACATTATTTTAGTTTTTAATATGTTTAGTAAATAGTTTTTCTTCTTTTGCTAATGGATTCTTGAAAACTTATATTTTCAATTGTTATAACTTTATTTTGAGCTTAATTTCAATATCGGTTGATTATTTCTTAGTTTTAAGCATATTCTTATCTTTGATTGTGTTGAAATTGATTGTTGGTTAATTGAAGAAATAACTAAAAATTGGTTTTGACATAGTTAATGATTTGCATGTTCTTGGGTTAACTCTTTAATGTTTATGTATGATTATTATCCAAAATATGAGATAATTATGTGTTAATTTTATTAGTTAATACTAAGAGAGGAAGAACTAAGAATAAATTGGAGTTGAATTACTTGAGAAAGAGTTCAATGAATATTTAGGAAGTTAAAACTAGATTTTCATGCTAAGTATTGGATTTGTCTATAAGTTTAATACTAAGAATGATATACTTGAATAAAGATATCTTACTTTATTACTAATTTTTCCATAATCACTGGTGTTTTTATTAAATTTAAGTCATTACAATGAAAGTTAAGGTTGATAGTTCCTTTAGCAAGAGAATTTCAGTTATTGTTTCGTTTTTAATTCATGTTTTAGCTTTTGTTTTGTTTAATTATTTATTTTGTTTAATTTTTGCTTTTAAATCGAAAATATTTGGAAAACAATCTCGGATTAATTTAATTCATACATAGATATTATCCTTAGCAATCCATGTTCCCTTGGGTACGATATTTGGGATTTTAATCTATATTTTCCTGTATTACTAGCCGATCTAGTACACTTGCTAAACATCGCTTGCTAACCGACTAGCAGACCGTCGTGTTATCTAATCCTAGCGCCTTAAATTTTATTCAAGTCATTACCTGACAGTTGTGCTACATCATTTTTTTATATATACATTCAATTAAGCATAATATGGATGACTTGATTTTCATAAATGTCTATATGATGCATGGCATGGCTAATTGGGACTTTTGTGATGAAAAATGTTGCACTTCATTCCTTACCCAAGCACACACCTTTCCACTAAGGCACACACACTTAGTTTTTCATTTACATGATTTACTTGATGAGCTTAATTTAACTAAATTGGTGTGACTTTATTAGTGTTGAATATAAGTTTGCTTAGAGATTGATTTTCAGTTATGCATTGCATTTAATCTTTGCTACTTATTGTTTGACATTGAACTTTATTATTAGCTTTATATTGGTTGACTTTGTATTTATAATTGGCTTATTTTATTTTATGCTTATCATGACCAATTAAAATCTTTCTCTTCCTTTGATTTAAGCCTAACCATCACCAATTATCTTTCACTTGAGATTATACACTGTCCACCTTATACCATATGGATAGTATGCATTGAGCACTTGAGCAAGTTTGACTTAGTTGCATTTCTTCACTTAGTTACCATGTATATTAAGTCTTGTTTATTGCACTACATTGGGTTTAGAGGCATGTTTGCTTGTTAACTCAATTTTATTGATCTCATGCTTTATTGATGGCTTAATTATGGTTCTAAGTGTGGTGAGCTTACATTTTTTCTTGGTCACTAACTTATTTCTCAAAAGTGATGAAGTGTGCTGAAATTTTTTATATTTTGCTGAGGACAGCAAGATTTTAAAGAGGGAGATAGAGCTCAGCTGAGCTAGATTTTGAAGATCAAATTAAGGGAGTTTTTCTTACATTGCTCATTTTCTTACTCATAAATTATTTTGTTTTAGTCATTTTTGTTTTTGCTTTAGTTGTTTAGTTTGGTTTTTAGTTTGCATGTTTAGTTTTTATTTTTCATGTTAGTTTAGTGAATTCATTTATCATTTATTATACATTTAGCTTAGTTCGCCCTAGTTTTTCTCAAAAGTTGAACATATTGAACTTGAATTTAGAATGTGTAATGTTTAAAATTTTTGTTTAGCATTAGAACAAGTATGTTTTTTAATGAATTTTTAGCTAGTTTAAGTATTCAATTGGCTTATATTTGTTAGTTTCTCTCTTTTTGAGCACTTAAGACTAGTTTTTGAACTTAAAGAAAAACAATGCATTGAAATAGTTGAGTAAGGAATTTTAGAACACTAAAACCTTCCTCATCACCCTTCAAAGCATAAAAGCAACTCAAAATAACTTGAAAAGTGATCTAGGCAATATTTTTCTTGTTGAGCCATATCTTAACTTATTTTCTTACCCTATATATATATTTATCCTTTATTAGCCATTTTAAGCCTAATGAGGTATGCTTAATGCGTGCCATATTTATTTTTCTTGTTACACTTATTTATTTTACCATATAACCTAAAAATTTTTTATCTTCCCTTCTAGAATTGGCGACTTTAGGATAGGATAGATTAATAGAAATTGAGTATCTTGATGAGTGTAGTAAGATAATTTTGAATTTTATTATCAAGGGCTATTGTTGAAATAAGTGAATAGTAAATTGTGACTTTGTGATCACCCATGTTATTATTGTATTGCCAAAATTAAAGCTGGTATGAAAAAAATGAAAAAAAAAGAAGAAAAAAAAATGAAATAAAGTTAGCAAGTATGGCAAAATCTTAAGTGTGGGGTAGTTACAAGGAAAAATAGATATGACTTCTTAGAAAGAGTATGAATTATGGAATTGGAGAAGATTTTAATTGTTATTTCTCTCATAAAAGTTTTCAATTATGAAGGGTTGGAAAATTTTGGCTAAGTTCTTTATTGTTTAATGAAGTTTATGAATTATTAGTCTATTTTATCTTAGAGTGGCTATTCTTATTGTTGATCTTTTATCCATTCTTTGATAACCAATACCTTAGCCCCATTACAACCTTTAAAAGACCTAAGTGATTTTAAGTTTTGTTTTTGAGTTGTTTAGCGGAGATGACCATTGGGTTTTGGTGCTAAAGGAGAGACCTATGGTGTTTTTAGAGTTTCAAGCAGAAACCATATGTATACTTAGGTGTACAATCATTCTAAACTTGGCTATAAATTTTCATTGGTGTTTTGAATTTTTAAAATACTTAAAAAAATTTTGGTCTTGCACACACACAAGGAAACTAACTTATATTGTCTTGATTGAATTTATTCTAGTTGAAATTTTGTTAAGTGCTCTTGTTAATTGCTAAGCTTGGTTTTGAAATGCATAATTCTTTATTTGAGTTTGATTATTTTGAGAAGTTGGATTGTTCTAATTTACTCGAGGGCGAGCAAAGTTTAAGTGTGGGGTATTTGATAATGGTAATTTATATGGTATTTTTAGTATATTTTTAGGTATTTAATTAGGTTAATTTTGTGTCAATTAGGTTAGATTTGAGTTTAATTCGTTAATTTTATGTTTTTGGAGTTAATTGTAAAATTTTGGTGTTTTTCAGGGTTAATTTGATGAAAAAGGACTTAAATTGCAAAAAAAGGCAAAAATTTGGGCCAAAACTGAAAAAATAAGAAATTGACGCGAGAAAGTGAGTGTCAAGTCCAGAAGGTTTTCACGTAACCACGTGAAAAGTAATGAAGAAAGCATACATGGCCACGTGAGAAGAAATAAAAAAGAGCAAATGATGAACAAGTGACCACGTGTGAAGAACAAGAGAAGTTCACATGCCCACGTGTGAGAAAGAAGCAAGAAATGAGTGGCCACGTAAAGAAAGAAGCAAAGGAACACATGGCCATGTGCAATTTTACAAAGGAAAACACATGGCCACGTGTAGACTCTCTTAGGAAGCGAAGGAATGAGGATTTGCTTCCTATTTAAATTCTGGAGTTTAAGAAGGATTCTACCACCAATTTTGCCTATAAATAGAAGACTCAAATACCAAAGAAGAAAATCGATTAAAGATCAATTAATCAATTAGTAGGAATCAATTAGGGTCAATTAGAAGAACTAATAGAGTTCTTTAGCTTTAGTTTTTTCAGTTTTTCAGTTTTTGTTTTTCTTTTCAACTTTATTTTAGTTTTTCAACATTGTTTTAGTTTTTAATATGTTTAGTAAATAGTTTTTCTTCTTTTGCTAATGGATTCTTGAAAACTTATATTTTTATTGTTATGACTTTATTTTGAGCTTAATTTCAATATCGGTTGATTATTTCTTAGTTTTAAGCATATTCTTATCTTTGATTGTGTTGAGATTGATTGTTGGTTAATTGAAGAAATAACTAAAAATTGGTTTTGACATAGTTAATGATTTGCATGTTTTTGGGTTAACTCTTTAATGTTTATGCATGATTATTATCCAAAATATGAGATAATTATGTGTTAATTTTATTGGTTAATACTAAGAGAGGAAGAACTAAGAATAAATTGGATTTGAATTACTTGAGAAAGAGTTCAATGAATATTTAGAAAGTTAAAACTAGATTTTCATGCTAAGTATTGGATTTGTCTATAAATTTAATACTAAGAATGATATACTTGAATAAAAATATCTTGCTTATTACTAGTTTTTCCATAATCGTTGGTGTTTTTATTAAATTTAAGTCATTACAATGAAAGTTAAGGTTGATAGTTCCTTTAGTAAGAGAATTCCAGTTATTGTTTCGTTTTTAATTCATGTTTTAGCTTTTGTTTTGTTTAATTGTTTATTTTGTTTAATTTTTTCTTTTAAATCTAAAACATTTGGAAAATAATCTTGGATTAATTTAATTCATACATAAATATTATCCTTAACAATCTATGTTTCCTTGGGTACGATATTTGGAATTTTAATCTATATTTTCCTGTATTACTAGCCGATCTAGTATACTTGCTAGACACCGGTCACTTCTCCCTCAATAAAACTAAAAGGAAGTTCATCAAGTATAATCATCAAAGCAAGACACTTTCTGCTATATTCCTGATCAAATTTTTAATTAATTAATGATCCAGCAGAGCTACCATCAATAGAAGAAGTTGGTTGTAAAGACAGTTGTGTTTGTCTTATTTTTACTCTATATGGGTACATTTTACAATTATTGATATGATTATTAAGTGTAATTAGTAGTGCCATACTTTTTTAGGATCATAATACATTTTCTTAGTACAATTTTAATACTTACCTAATTTTTTGATGCCATTAACATCATATATTTACATAAAATATTCCCAAATAATAGATCTTGATGGTGATGCCTTTCTTTTCTTTAAACCTACTACAAAAGTGCTTGTCAACTCATGCATATTGCCCTCTTGCTCAGTGAAGCAGACATCTTGAATGTTATTGCCGAGGCATTGTCTCCATGTGATTGAGACATCTACAAATTTAAGATATGAAAAAAATTTAGAATTATTAATGAAGTATTGGAATATAAGCATGAAAATGAAAATTTAGAATTATTAATGGAGATATGCACTAATAATAGCTAAGTTTCTAGAGAAGAAACCATGTATTATTTGGATTAACTATTTAGTTAATGTTATCTAATTTTAAAAAAAATATCAATATATAAGTGCAATAATATGACTACAAAGTACAAACTAAAACACCAAAATATATGCAGTGGTCCTGAATCACACCATATATAAAGTCCTAAATGATAGCATTAATATGATAAAGATTCAAAAAAAGGAAAAGCATGACCATCAACAGTAGCACTAATATCTAACTAACGGTGATTTTTACTTTTTTTTTATCAACAGTAACACTAATAAGACAAAATATATATTTGGCGGTTAAAGTATTAATAAGAGCCATACAAATTAATAAAATAAAAATTTAAATTAGTATAAATTAAGCAACACCATTTTTGGACCGAAATAAGTCCAAAAGCAAAAAGTAAAACCAAATAAAGCATAAGTAAACAACCTATTTTGAGACTGATAGCTTCGGACTATATGGTTAGTACCACTAAACTACAATTTGTTGAAAATAATTCACATCTAATCTTCAACCTCTACTGGATCATTAACTAATTGGAAATTTGATCAAGTCCTAAATCACACCATATATAAAGTCCTAAATGATAGCATTAATATGATAAAGATCAAAAAAAGGAAAAGCATGGCCATCAACAGTAGCACTAATATCTAACTAACGATGATTTTTATTTTTTTTATCAACAGTAGAACTAATAAGAAAAAATATATATTTGGCGGTTAAAGTATTAATAAGAGCCATACAAATTAATAAAATAAAAATTTAAATTAGTATAAATTAAGCAACACCATTTTTGGATCGAAATAAGTCCAAAAGCAAAAAGTAAAACCAAATAAAGCATAAATAAACAACCTATTTTGAGACTGATAGCTTCGGACTATATGGTTAGTACCACTAAACTACAATTTGTTGAAAATAATTCACATCTAATCTTCAACCCCTACTGGATCATTAACTAATTGGAAATTTGATCAAGAGTACAGTAGAAAGTGCTTTGCTTTGATGATTATACTTGATAAACTTTCTTTTAGTTCTGTTGAGGGAGAAAGATTTAGGAAATTTGTTGCCAGTTTGTATCCCTAGTTCAAAATGCCATCTAGATGGAATGTGACACATGATGTTAACCAGTTGTATATTAATTAAAAAAATTGAGAGCATTTATTAAAGAGCATTCTCATTTTTTTTGTATAACCATCAACACATGGACTTTCATATAGAATATCAATTGCTTGTATTTGATTATTCATTTCATTGAATATGATTGAAAGTTACAAAAAAAAATCTTAAAATTTTGTTCAGTCGGTAGTCATAGGGGTGAGATGCTTGCACATGATCTTGAAAAGTGTTTTAAGGAGTGAAATATATGACAAAGTGTTTTGTATTACAATAAATAATGCAAAAACAAATGATAAGATGGTTGAAACTTTAAAAAATAAGTTTGTAGCAAAAGGAATTGCTATTTCAGAGGGTAAATACATTCATGTGAGATGCATTGCTCACATATTTAATATTGTTGTCCAAGAAGAATTGAAATATGTTAAACTTTATGTTAAAAAGGTTAGAAATGTTTGTAAATATGTTCGATTATCACCTGCTAGATTAAAAAAATTTAAAGAATGTTGTGTGCCTAAGGGAGTTCAGTGCTCAAAATCATTGCACTTGAATATCAAAAGATTTTTGAATTTTTTAAAACTGTGGATCCATACTTTAAAATTGAATCGGATGCATGGATAGGTAATAATTTGGATGATGTGCCTACTTGGATTGATTAGAAGATTGTAGAGAGAATTTCAAACATGTTGAAATAATTTTATGTAGCTACTTTACGAATTTCTGATTCATTTTATGTCACATCTAACACATATTGAAATGAAATCAGTGATTTATATGCTAAGTTGTGTGATTGAAAAAGTAGCAATGATGTTGAGTTGAAGGAAACGGGATCAAAAATGCAAATTAAATTTGACAAGTATTGGGGAGACTATGATAAAATGAATAAAATTATTTACATGGCTAATATCCTAAATCTTAGGGAAAAATTTGAGTACATAGAGCATATTTTTGTTATGATTTATGGTGATAAGAGGGAAAAGTATCTATTTGATGGTGCGAAAATTGTCATGTATGAGTTATTTGAGGAATATAAGAAAAAACTACAAACTGATTGTAATAAAAAAAAATTGAAATTCGAACAAGCTCAATTTCAACTAGATCCGATATTGGGTAAAGAGGAATTTTTAAAATAAAAAATTAAGTGTGCAAGGGTAGAAAGTGGTGTTGCAAGAGATTGAAAAAAGTGAGTTGGGTTTGTATTTAAATGAAGCAATGTATGAAGATGATAAGGGGGATTTTGACTTATTGAAATGGTGAAAGTTGAATTCAGAGTGATTTTCTATCCTCTCACATGGCTAGAGATATTCTAGGAGTCCTAGCTTCTAAAGTAGCTTCGGAGTCAGAGTTTACCACTAGTGAGAGAGTGCTTGATCTATTTAGGAGTTCACTAACTCCTAAAATTGTTAAAACTTTGATATGCACGCAAGATTGGCTCCGAGAATCTAATGAACACATAAATATCGAAGAAGATTTGGATGTCATTGAAAAACTTGAGGATGGTATATATTTTTTATTTATTTTTATTTAACATATTATATTATTGTTTATTGATTTTATAATTATTTATCCAATTTATAGAGTTGGAGAAATTTAATGAGTGTGAACTTAAAGCTAATCAGGAGACATCATCATCTGCTAACCAAGAAACATCATCAAACGTCAACCAAAGATCATCATCAATAAATTTGGAGAGTATTAATCTAGAGGACCGAGTAATTAATAGTACGATAAATTTAATTTAAGCACAATTTATATTTCATTTTGTTTGTTATTAATTTCATATTTTATTATTTCTCATATTAAATTTATATATTAGGCGGTACATGAAAAAATTGAAGATCGAAGATGGTGGCATTCCTTTATGACAATTTATCTTTGCGTTTGGATAATTATTTTTGAATTATTATATAATGTATGTTTGAATAATTTTTAAATTGTTAGTGGTTAATTATTATATAATGTGTGTTTGAACAATTTTTAAATTGTTAGTAGTTAATTATTATGTAATGTGTGTTTGAAGAATTTTTAAATTTTTTTATTTATTGTAATTTTTATTTTATATTAGTGAACAATGATATTTTTATTTAATTATTTATTTGAATTTTAATCTAATTTTTGTCATGTAAATTGAAAGAGAAAAAAATTATTTTATAATTAAAAAAATAAGTTCGGGTTACACAGGTGAAGCTCAATTTTTTGCAGATTGTTCGGATAGGGACCGAAAATATTTATAGGATCGGGTAGGATTGAAATTTAGGAAAATTTTTGAATTGCGGATTCTTCAAGTTCGGCTCGGATTGACCCGAACTCGCCCAATGCACACCTCTAGTATAAGATTATTAAAGACCAAAAAAAATTACCCTACTTTATACATTATATTTAATATAGATAATGGGTTTTCTCAATTTCATAAAAAACAAAAAACTTTAAAAATACTATAATATCCTCGCTTATATATAAAAAACTTATATTTAAAAAACTAAATAAGTAAATATAGTGAAGAAAATGTGTAGAAAAAATAAAGGTTAATGAAATTAATGTAGCATTAATATGATTATATAAATAAAAAAAATTGAAATAAATTTAATAAATATTATATTAATTTATAAAATGATATTTTAAGTGAAATGTTTATATATATATATATATATATATATATATATATATGTGACACTTCACCTAGAACGGAGACAATATTAGAGTTCTTGACAGGAGGATAAGCTAGCTACATTTATTGGAAAACAGCTCACTTAAAAAAAATAAAAAATAATAAAAATTTACAGTCATGATGGAGCTAATTTAAAAACCATTTAAATTATTTTAGATAACTGCAATTATCAAATCTAACTCTCCATGCCCTGAAACTGTAGGAAAATTAAGGCAGCGATATTCCAAAATCAGCAAGCTGATAAAGAAATTAATAATTAATTAAACTTTTTTTAGACATATTTATATTTAAAGCAGAAAAGAAATAGTAGCATGTAATTGTGTTTTTGATTTTGGTATTGCTGAGTTTCTGAGTTTTTGGTTTAAATCTGTAAAGTAAATGAAATAATTTTCGTCAAAATCTGCATATCAGGAAGAGAGAAGTAGCTCTTTTAAATCAGATTTGGCTTTCTCCTGCTCTGAAAATTCATGGCTTATGATCACAGGTGCAATTCTTGGTTCATTATTTTGTAGCTTCATGTGCATCTCTTCTATTTCATTAAGGTCTTTGGCTTTGCCCCATAGCACAACATATAGGCCAATTATTACAGCTATTGCACCAATCTCTTCTATTTCATTAATCTCTTGTATTTCATTAAGGTCTTTCTAGAAAAAGAGTGACAGCTGCTGATTCCATTGTCCCCAATAAGCCCATCCATGCTGATGAATACAAGTGATCAGGACAATTTGCTGAAATTGGAACCTGTTAGCACGTCGCAACACATATTTATTTATTTGCTAAATTTATAAAATTAATTTAATTGTGAATTGCTAATTTAGGAGTTGTGCCTGCTTCGTGTGTAATACACGGGTTTCCACACCATTCAATTACACGTGAATAACCGATTGGACGGTTTAATTAAAATATTTATTAATTAAAATATTGTTCCCTGTTTTGATTAAAAAAAATGTGACATAAATTGTTCTTTATTTGTTCCCTCTATTTTTCTTTGAAATAAAAATAATAGGCGAGGAAACTTAATTACCCAAATATGGCAGCCAATACGAAGGTGACAGCAGGGAGCAGATTAGTCATTGCACTTGCAGCAGACGAAGAGGTTAAATACAGTCCTTCAAAGTAGGCATTTTGATTGGCAGTTATCCTGCAACTCAATTCACCTAATTTCTATTCATAATATATACTAAAAATTTGCGAAAAAAAAACAATATTTGAATAAGAAAATTTTCAAAACAAGCCAACCACAATTTGTTATGTATATTATAAACAAAATATAATCAATTTAAGCTATTTTTTTAAAGTATTTTATATTTGAAATTTATTATCAGTTTGGTTAACAGAATTATATATCACAGTGGATAAAATCAAAATAGAGAAACACAGAAATTGAGGACAACATACCCTATAATTTAAATCATAAAAAATATACGTAGAAAATAATTAAAATTCTAAGGTCTCGAATTTAAATACTTTTATTAACGTTTAATTTTGAAAGAATATTTCCAATTCATCCAACCAGTTTGTTTTATCAATTTAACAAATCATTTTATATTTTCATGCATTATTAGGATATCAATTGAGTGCTGTACAATTCCTTGCCTATAAACAACATAAACTCTGGGATTCATTCCATCTACAAGAGCAGCTCTAGTAAAAAGGGCAACTCCTGCATATATAAATTGCAATCCTACCATTGCTATTGCAGCCTTAAATCCTTCTGAACTTCCCCATTTTTCTAAAGAATATTGAGATCACTTCTACAATATTTTGTGAGCAACAATGTGAATCTACATTTTCTTCATTTATTGACAAAACAATTAAACATGTAAAAAAGAAATGAAAATATAAAAAATTAAGAGGCGACAGCCAACATGTGGGTGCTATTACTCACAGATTTTACAATTTATTTATAGAATAATTTATAAAATTGCAGTCTAAGAAAGTAGCCAGCCTCAGTCTAACAACCTAATTTCAGATGATAAGTATTAGATTTTAAGTTTTTGGATTAATATGACATTACGACTTTAATTGAGATTTAAATTTTCTATTTTTCTAACTAATACTTGTTGGTTTGAGCAGTAAAGTGTTCAAATATTCTTATTAGATGTCATATGTTATCGAAATTATAGATCTAATCATACCTGATTCTATATTAGTCGAATTCACGAATTTTAAGAAATCGACTGGAATATCAAAAGGTTATAAGGAAAAAAAAAATCTATCACTCATATATATATATATATATATATATATATATATAGTAACCATAAAAGAAAAGATGCAGTTACTGAATTAAGAACTGAAGTCAGAATATAAAATACGGGATATGTAATCAATTCAATACAAAAATCGAATTTCTGTATCCAATAAGATTCCGTTTGTATTAAAAAAAAAAAAGGTTATCACAGAGAATAACATTAAGACATGCAGAGGGATGCATATTGCTATGACAAAAAAAAATATATATATTGCGTTTGTATTTGTTTTTCTTCGAACAAATAAGATCTAGCTTGTATGGATTTAAAATTTCACCTCATTAAATTATTTAGTGGCAAATCTATATATTAATTGTACTTCACAAACAAAATGTGTATTGGACTCGATCGTACAAATATTTATTTAAGATCAAATTAATTTAATGGCAAACATTAGATAAAAAGTAGGAAATGCATCAAATATTCCTCTTAATAATTTTTAAATTTAGATAATATATTTCTTTTATAAAAATTATAATTAATAAATTCATTAAAATGATATAATAATGTTCCCGCATATATAATGTATGTACATTCAAACGCTACTATAACATATGCACTAATAAGCACCAAATTACTAACAGTTGGTGAGATGAGATCAGCTAAAAAAAATTATTATTATTTTTTATGTTTTTTTATCAGTTATTATTATTATTTTTACTAAAATTAATAAATAATAAATAAACTTAAATTTAGTATTAAATTACATAATTAAAATTAAATTATCAAATTTAATTAGTTCTTACTTTATTAAAAAAGTTAAATTAAAAAATTAAATTAAATTATATTGAAAATTTAAAAATAATATATAAATATAATTTAAATTTTATTTAAAAATATTAAATAAAAAAAATAAAAGAAATAAATTTTATCCGAAAAGATGAAGACAGAGTTTCCAACCTGTCATGGACGTGGAAAATAGTATGGAAGCTGACTGTCAATTGAGTTAGAGATTTGGAATTATTCTCTTAATGACTTCGCGATTTTTGTCCTTTCCTAACTAAATATTTTATTGAATAAAAAATACTTTTTTTTTTTCCTCTTCCCTTTGAAAAACAAGATTATTTTCTTTCTTTAATTTTAGACACACATTTTACTAGAGTAATAGCACAGCATCAGCAAGTATATGGTGCTTACATATATAAATTATTAAATTATATATATTTGTTTAAATATAATCCATTATATAATTTAAATTCTATTTTTAATTGCATTTTTAAAAATACTATTTGTTTTTTTTTTTTTGAAAAACACAAACCAATAGCATTAACTTTGAAAAGAGTTTACATCATCATCAGAAATTAAAAGGGAAACATTAGAAGGAAACTCTTCATTCCAAACCACAGTCGAAGGAAGGTTTTTGCAACTCTTAGCCAGGCCATGTGCAACTTCGTTACCAAATCTAGGAGTGAAAGACCAACTGCAGTTGCTGAAGCATTTACTTAAGATTCGACAGTCCTCCAAAATACCACCTAGTCCATTTCTAAGCTCCACCTTGTCCACCAAGTAATCAATGACCTGCTTACTGTCTGATTCAACAACAATATTAGAGAATCCCACATCCTTTGCCAATGAGAGACCGAATAACAATGCTAGTGCCTCAGAGGTGAGAGGGTTCCAGGATCCTGTAACTGTCCGTTGTTCACATGCTAACACTTGACCTTGTGCATCCCTGAATACCACCCCTAGCCCCACCAAATCAGACCCAATAATCCCAGCATCTGCATTCAGTTTAATAGCATTTGACAGGAGAGGACTCCATCCCGATTTATTCTTAATTGACTTACGATTCCCTGCACCCATTCGATAAGCTATTCATATACAAAAAATCCTCCTTGAAACTCTTTGTTGAGAAAAATATCTAAGAGCTATCCAACTCAATTTTATCATGAAAAAGTTTATTCCTAGCAACCCAAAGCTGATAACAAATTAGAGTAAACAATGTAATTTCCTCCAAAGTAAGCAGTTACAAGACTTTCGTAAGCCACCATTTAAAGCTCGACACTCTGATATTTTGAAGATGAGAAAAGCCAGCCATCTCCCATACCTGCTTCGCAAATTGGCACTCTTTGAGTATATGCAGAACCGACTCTAGGTAACTACACCTCTGGCAGCTAGACGAGATAACATTAATCTAAGCATGGAGAACTTCTTTGGCTGGCAGCACATTCAGAGATGCGCACCATAAAAAATTACCCACTTTAAGAGGAGTTTTGATACTCCAAAGCTGTTTCCAGAATTTCCCATGCTGGTCTGCAGACCCCTAGCCCACATCATGATCTTTGATAGGTGTGAATTAAACTATATTTTTAGCATATTTTAGGTGTTTAATTTAGTTAATTTGGTTTTAATTTAGTTGAATTTATGTTTAATTAGTTAAAATTTGTGTTTTAAGGTTTAATTGAAAGTTATGGTATTTTTCAAGTTCAAATTGAAGAGAAAATGACTAAATTGAAGAAAGAAAAAGTTTGAAGGTGAAACTGTAAATTTTGAAAAAAGTGGTAAAATTGTGTCATGGAATACAGAGGCTCATCACTCGGCTGAGTGATGAACTTACTCTCCTAAGTGACAAAGTCACTCACCCAAAGAAGAAAAATCATTCACCCATGCAAAAGGAGTTCAACAGTCCAAAGGGCAATCACTTTCTCGAGTGATAAGATCACTCACCCAAGGGAAAAAGATCACTCTCTCGAGTGATGAAATCACTCTTCTGAGTGATTAATGAAGAAAACAAGATAAAGACTTCTTGTTTAAAATGAACTTTTCTCCAACTCTGTTTAGGAAGCTACAAAGGGTAGAATTCCTCTCCAATGCCCAAAAAAGATGTTCAAGACACCAAAACAAGGGGAGAACTCGTTAGATGTAGAAAAAAAGGCTTCAATTATGAATTTTCTTAGTTTTTAGTGAGTTTTTCTTTAGTTAATTGTATAATAGTTTTAACTTAGTCTTCTTATTTTCTTTGTTTTACAATTCTCTTAAAAAATTCAAGCTTTTTATTAAAGTCATCAAGAACAAAGTTTGGAGTTTTACGAGTATTGTATCTCTTTAATTTAATTGTTCTTTATTTTCATTGTGTTTTGTAAGTAGTTTTTCTACTTTTACTAAGGAAAACTTGAATCCTTATATTTTCATCGTAATGACTTTATTTTGAGCTTTATTTCAATACAAGTTTGATTATTTCTTAGTTTTGGGCAACGTCTTATCTTTGGTTGTTATTAAATTAATGATTAACTTATTCTAATTAATAATTAATGATTGATTTATGCATGACTATTGGTTTACATGTTCTTGAGTTAGTTTATTGGTATTAATACATGATTATATTTTGAGTAAGGTGAAATTATGTGTTGGTAATAGTAAGTTAAGACTAAAAAAAGTTGAACTAAGAATAGATTGAAGTCAAGTTTGTTTGTAAAAGAGTTTAATGAATGTCTAGAAGTTTAAAATTTGATTTTTATGCTAAATATTATATTTATCTATGAGTTTAATACTTAGAATGATATTATTGCATAAGATATTTTGCTGTATTACTAGTTTTTCTATAATCAGTTGTGTTCTCTTTTTAATTAAATCATTACAATGAAAGTTAAGGTGGATAATTCATTTAACAAGAGTATTTCAGTTATTGTTTTGTTCTTAATTTATGTTGGTTTAATTTTAGTTTTTATTTTGTTTAATTGTTATTTTAGTTTAATTCTTGCCTTTAAATCAAAAACTTAAGAAATAATCTTAGATTAATTTAATTCATATATAGATATTTTTTCATAGCAATCCATGTTCCTTTATGTACAATATTTAGAGTCTTAATCTATATTTTTCTATATTAGTAGACAATCTAGTACACTTGCTAAAAACTGGTCAATCTTTCTTCATGCTCATAGTATGTCGATAGCCACTTTTGATAATATACTGGCTTGAATGGTGATAAAACTAGACTAGCTTATCTGAACTCCCTGCCAGTCCTGTTGGGATTAATTTTATCCTATCCATATCAACCAGTAATAAGAGATCTTTAATTACACTCCATTTCCAAAAACCCTCTTAATGATCAATGAGGGAAGCTACGTTAGCAAAAAGCATGGGAAGGGTTACAAGGCGTAATAACCATAAAAGTGAAGGGTTTTAGTATCCATATATCCTGCCAAATGTTCAAACTCTGCCCATTGCCTACTTGCTAATAAGAGCTGATTGCAATAAATCCCTACCTGCAAGGATACTCTTTCATATGTAGCCAGGATTAAAACCAATTTGAGCTTCGAACAATGAACACTTTGAGAAATAACAAGCTTTTAAAACTCTAGACAAGAGACAATCGAGATTTGTAGCCAATCTCTAGCTCTATTTTGCCAATAGAGCTAATTAAAGCATTTAAAATCTTTGAAACCTAATCCTCCTTCTGCCTTTGGTTTACACATCTGATTACTGCTACACAAGTGAAGCTTCCTTTCACTTTCCTTTTGTCCCTACCAGAAATGACATATCAATGCCTGAAGATCCTAATAAAAACCAATTGGGAGAAGGAAGCACTACATTATATACATTGGGATAACTAATAATTGTGAATTAAACTATCTTATTAATTTATTTTTAGTGTGTCTATTATGTTAATTTGGTGTTTATTTAGTTAATTTAGTGTTTAATTTTTTAAGTTAGTGTTTAGGAGCTTAATTGTTTAATTTGATGTTGTTAGGTATGTAATTGAAGAAAAAAAATAAATGCAAGGGCAATTATGGAAATTCAGCTTTTCAAGGATTTTAAAGAGATAAAGTTTCATCTTGTAGTCTAGAGCTCAATCACTCAGTGGAGTAGTTTCCCACTCTACCGAGTTAGGCATTGAAAAGAAGACCCAGAGGAAATCCACTCGGTGGAGTAATTTTCTACTCTACCGAGTCACCTAAAGAGGAAAGAAGAGGAATAGGGCCACTCGGTGGAGTGAGATCTTCACTCTACCGAGCATGTGAAGGTACATAGTGTGGAAATGGCTACTTGATGGAGTGAGGTTCTCACTCTATCGAGCAAGGAAATTTGAGTTACGATAAAATTATGTTGTCATGCTAAAATAAGAAGTTTGAGGCTACCAAAATTAAACATTGATTTTTTCAATCATTGCTCGATAAAATTATGTTGCAAGCCTAAAAAGAGACCTAAAACGTCAGATATAAAAGGAAAAAGATTACATTTTTAAAGGGGGATGAAGAGTTCTTAGAATAGTCTTAGTTTTTAGTTTTACATTCAGTTTAATCTAGTTTCAAAAGGCAAAGATGGAAGATTTTTGAAGGCTGCAATTGCAAGTTATACAAAGACTTCAAGAGGGGCATTCTTAATATGATGTTTTTATATTTTTATTTATGTTTAAAGATAATGAGTAAATAGTTTTGTTTCACTTTTTCTGAGGGAACTTGAAACCTCATATTTCTATATATAATGACTTAGTTTGATCTTCAGTTGAATGCAAGTTGATTATTTCTTATGTGCAATTCCTTGTCTTAAGTTTTGTTTGATTTGATTATTGATGTATTGAGATAATGGTTGATGATCAAATGCAATATTGACTTAATTAGGATATGTATGTTGTTAGTTTAAATTCACTTATTTTGATGCATGATTGTATACTAGAATATGAGATAATTGTGTGTTAATTTTAGGTGATTTAATCCTAAGAAAAGATGAAATAAGAATAGATTGACATGAGATCTCTTGAGAAAGGGTCTGATGAATATTTAGGAGTTCATAAACTAAATTTTATGCTAAGTATTGAAGTGTTCCTAATAAGAGAGTTTGATACTTAGATATATTGAATAAGTTATTTGATTTTAGCACCAGTTTTCCATAATCACTTGTGGTATCTTTAACTAAGTCATATACATTAGAGGGATATTCCTTTAGCAAAAGTGTCTTTGACTATTGATTTTTGCCAAATTACATTAATTGCTTTGTTTATGTCTAATTTTATTTGTCTAAGTTTCTATTTAATTGCATTAGTTGTGTCATTTTAGTTATTTAAGTTTTTGTTTTAATTTAGTTGAATCTTCATCATTCCAAAACTTGGAATTTCTCTTACACTATTTGCACACAGTTTCATCTTAAAATCTAGAATACGTATTGCACTTACACTTGTTCCCTTAGGTTTGATATTCAGGATTTTAATCTTATTTTCCTATATTACTAGTCGATCTAATATGCTTGCTAGACACCGATTAAGTTTTTTGCATCGTTACCAGGAAAATAGTGGCGTTTGTCTATTTGGTTTTAGATTTTAAAGTGAATTTTTTATGTCTTTCTTCTTCTTTTCTTATTCTTTATTCTTTTATTAATTTCATTCTTTTATTCTTTGTAGGTGTCAGTAATTTATGGTAAGAGGCAATCCAATTTTACCTATTGACCCTGAAATTGCAAGGACATTTTGAAGGATTGGGAGATTAAGGCAAATTAACATGAATTTAAAAGATCAGGGATGCAATAACCTTAATAACCTCAATAACCCACCTCCCTATGACCCACCTATAGATGATCCACCCTTGATAGAAGAACAAGCCATGAATAACTGAGCTCAAGGGCATGGGTTTTGACCTAGAACCATTAGAGATTATGCGATTTTTAGGTGGAATGAGGATTATATAACCATTAGGATAGCTTATAATCAACATTTTGAGATAAAACTTGCTGCCATTACCATGGTCCAAGAGAATCAATTTTTTGGATCGGAGATAGAGGACCCTGCTTAGCATTTAGATATCTTCTTAATATTTAGTGATACGGTTCAAATTTCAAATGTATCTATGGATGCCATTAGGCTAAAGTTATTCCCTTTTACTCTCATTGGTAAGGCTAGGGATTGGTTACAAATGCTACCAAGTCAGTCCATACAATTATGGTAACAATGCAAGAAAAGTTTTTATATTGATTCCTTCCCCTACATAAATATCTACCATTAGGAACAACATCCATAATTTCCATAAGTGATATGAGGAGCCATTCCATGAGACTTGAAAAAGATTTAGAAGACTCTTAATGAGTTATCCACATCATGAAATCGCTGTACATCAATTAATGTCTAGTTTCTATGTAGGTGTGAACCAATCAATAAGGGCTCTCTTAGATGCAACTTTAAATGGAAGTTTCATGAACAAGATCCCTAAATAAGCTTTCCTACTATTTGATGAAATGGCAAAAAATGATGTTCAATAGGCAAGTACTAGATCCACACAAAAGAGACAAAGAGTACATAATGTAGATGAAGTATCTAGGTTCAATGCTCAAATTAAGTTGTTGAAAAAGGAGGTAAATTAGTTAAAGATTCAACATGTGTCTATCTTATCTAATGGATGTGATGTGTAGTCTGGAACATAAGGAGCAACTAAAAATAAGAGTGAGGAAGGTTTAGGCACTTTAGTAGAGGAGGTGAATGCATCAAACCCTTACAGCAATACTTATAATCCTGGATGGAGAAATTACCCTAATTTTTCATAGAGAGAAAGGAATCATGCATCTACATCTACATCCAATAATCAACCTAGGGCTCCATTTAACCAAAATATAACTCCTCATAGCAATAACCATCAGCCACACCAAGCTCCATCCCAACCACAATATCCATCTACATATCAATCTCCACCATATCAACCTCTAGGTTTTTAAGCTAGACATCAACCTACTCAAGATAGGAAACCCAACTTTAAAGGAAATGTTTGGTAGCTTTATAACCACCTAATCCATATTTATAGCTAGTTAAGATGCTAGATGGAAATTACAGGATGTTTGGATGAGAAATCAAGATGCCTCAATTAGAAACTTAGAAACTCAAGTAGGGAAACTTGTAAATTCTCTTTCAAATAGGACCTATGGAACTTTCCCATCTAATATGGATAGAAATTCTAAGGAAGAAGCAAAGACAATCACTTTAAAAAGTGGGAAAGAGGTAAAAGAACATGAAAATAGTAAGAATTCTTTAGAATTTGTGGAACCAACGATGGAGGTAAGTATTTCTGAGCATAAACTATTGATAAGGGATCTCCTATTGTTAAGAAAGGTAAAGATAAAAAAAATTTATTTTTACTGTGTTTGATGAGTCTAAACTACCTTTTCCATCTCTAGCTAGGAAAGAAAAACATAATGAATAGTTAAGTAGATTTTCGAACATGTTTAAAAAATTGCATATAAATTTATCATTTGCTGAACCTTTATTACACATGTCTAAATATGCTAAGTTTTTAAAAGATTTATGTTCTAATAAGAAAAAGCTAGAAGGTGTAGGCACGGTTCAATTGTCTGAAAATTGTAGTGCAATTTTAATGAATAAAATTTTTGAAAAATTAAAGGATCCTGGTAGTTTCACGTTACCATGCAAATTAGGAGAAAATTTTGTAGGACATGCGTTATGTGACTTGGGTGCTAGTATTAATTTGATGCCTTGTTCAATTTGTAGGAAGTTAAATTTAGGTAATATTAAGGAGACCCGGTGACACTACAGTTAGCAGATAGATCCGTGAAGAGGACAAAGGGTATAATTGAGGACTTATTGATAAAGGTTGGAAATTTCATATTTTCAATAGATTTTATAATAATGGATATGGAAAAGGATCAAAAAGTACCATTGATAATGGGAAGATCATTTTTGAATACAACAAAGGCATTGATCGATGTGCATGGACAAATGATTACTTTGAGATTCAATGAGGAAGAGATAGTCTTTAATGTGAACAAGGTGATGAAATATGTAATGCTTACTCCAATTACCTTTTTATGTACTTAATATTTTATTGACTTTCTAGCATAAATACACATCCATACATATAAATTTAACAATACTTCAAATATAATTACAAATTCATTAATTACATAAGTCCCAAATCTTTTACAGTAGCAATCTATAGAAATCAGTCTTCACTTGTTATTCTCTCTAGTGGCATACGAATGTAGACTAGATACGAAGCATACCTGTATACCTACATGAGAAAACACCCATGTTGAGCAATGGCTCAGTGGGGAGTAAAAACACTGCAACAGACTCCTTATCAGAGTTCCAAATGCAAAACATAACAGCTTAACTTTTCATATCACATAAAACATACACTTATAACAATAGTACATGCATAAAAAATACTGCAATATCATTTATTCAATACACTAATAATGTCATTAAGAGACATTGGCAGCACACTAAATCATTAAGGCATTTATACTGCTAATCACTTATTAACAATTATCAATTTAATTACTTTCTACTAACTAGCATACCTTGTCATATCATGACGCACATACATATACCATAGTAGTTTCATGCATTACATGACACTTCAATACAATTTCTTTAAATACACTCAGTAACATTTCAATACAATTCCTTAATTACACTTCAATATTTGATAAGAAACACTAATACTCCCATGAAGCACTGAAACATTTATGTTATTGATCACTTATTAATATTCATTAATCAGATTACTTTTATCACTTGAATTCCCATGAATAGTGGATAATGGGACAAACATTGGATACTGATAAATAATATCAATCACTAAAGACAGAAGTCTCAGAACACTCGATACCAAAAGGTATCAACACTAGACACCTATAGGTGCCAACACTAGCAGCTGCAATCTCTATCTCTTATAGGCATGCCTATCCACTACAAAAAAACTGCCAATTAGATACTAAAATTAGCGACGGCATCATTTTCGTCGTAAAATTTGTGATGGATTCGCTATTGTTTTACAATTTCGTCATGGGGAGGATATTTTCTATTTTTTTACAACAAAATAGCAACAGAATTAAACAGTCGTTAATTATTTGCGGAAAGTATACGCGTTACGTTTTGCGATGGAATTAGCGACGATATTTCCATCGCTAAAATTTATAATTTTTTATTTATGAAATTAGTTTCAGAAAATTTAGCGACAAACATTTTAGTCGCTAATTTTGGAGGAAAAATATAGCGCCTTTTTTGCGATGGTTTAGCGACAAAAATTGATCTGTTTTTGTAGCTAATAGTAATTTGTTACAGTAATACAATTAGTGACGGACTTTAGTCGCTAATTCGTCGTAAATAAATGAAAAAATATTTTTTTTAATTTCACTCACATAATTTATGTATAGTTTCAAGTAATTTTAATATAAATCATATGAAATGAATATTTTATTTTGTAACAAAAAATTATAAATTAATTTATAAGTTGATAATAATTTTTTATCAATTATACCAAAATCTAAAGTTATTTATTTAGAAAATTTACATTTTTAATAATGATAATAAACTAATTGTTATGATTATTATATATTTGCGTGTTCAAAATTAATAAAAATAAATATTTATAAAATAGTAATATGAAATTAATTATTTTATTTAAAATAATAATTAAAAAAATGTAATTAATTTTTATTTTATAAAATTTAAATTAAATATTAAATTATTAGAAATTCTATTGATTTCTTTATCAATTATCCCCAAATATAAACTTATTTATTTAAAAAAATTACATTTTAATAATAATTATAATAATGTAATTGTTATAATTATTATGTAGTCATATTATGAAAAATAATAAATATAAATATTTATATAATAATAATATAAAGTTTATTATTTCATTTAAAATGATTATGAAAAATTTATAATTTATTTTTATTTTGTTAAAATATTGAGAAAATTTTAAATTATTAAAAAATTTTAGTTATATATATTTATAAAATTATCCTTGAATACAAGGATAAAATAATGAAATTTGGTAGGGGTATTTTAGTAATTTCAAAAATTTACCCTACATATAAAAATACACCGGTCACTGGCGCAGCTCATCAGCGATTTCTCTCGCTGTTCTCTCTCACCACCGACTGCCTCGCGTCATCGTTCCACCCCCAGTATCGGTCACTAAGTATATGAAACTTTACCCGATCCAAATAATCATAATAACTCTATCTGAATATCTAATTTGGATCGAATTATTCGATTTATTTGGATAGAATCAGATTTTACACATCACTAAAGACATTGATAGCTCAATCCAAGACTTAAACTCATACAAGTCAAAATTAATAAATTTTCTAATTTAATCCAATTTTTTAAAATCATACGAATCAATTTATATTTAAATTTTTACATGTTGAATTTGAATATAAATTGTATTAAATTTTGACAAATTTAATATCATATCATATAAAAATATTTAATTTTTAATTTATAACTACATAAGTATTTAAAAAAATTAAAAAAAAAACAGTTTTAATTTGAATAGTTAAAAATCAAACTATTTTTTTTAAATTCCCTCTCCTCAATCCTGTTGACAAAAATAAAATTATAAAAGAAGAAAAAAAAACTTATTTATTTTGACTAGATGATTAGAAAAATTTAATTTTTGGAATTATCTAACTTAACAAATAAGGAAAAATAAAAATAATATAATATAATTTATATATAAATTTTATTATTTTAACCGAACAAAATTTATTTAAAGTCATTCGAATAAAGTTGATGTAAAACATTTAATTATTTAATTATAGATATGAAAATTTATTTTGGCTAGAGTACTAGAGATTCATAATTTTTGAGACCATTCATATATATATATATATATATATATATATATATATATCAAGTCAAAAGAAATGAAAATTTTCTCGAGGAGCTTTTCCATCGTCAACAGCACCTCTCGAGCAGTGAGGCCTTCAACAGCGTTCATTCCGTCGGAAGCAGGGGTCCACTCCGGAAGGCAGAGACGGTGGCACTGCGTCGAAAGCAGGGGTCTACTATTCTCAGATCTGGTTTTGTCTACTATTCATTACTCTCTCTCTTCATCTACTGTTCATCTCCTTTTCTTTCCGTTCATTCTTGAAGTGTGAAGTAGATATGAACAAAACTTCAACCCAAAAGGAGGAGGTAGCTCCCTCTGTTTTGGCATACTTGGATCCTAAATACTGGTAATTAAAATTCTGTTTCTGTGAAACTTTTAGAATATAATTATAATAGAGTGGGTTTTGGGTTTGATTTGATTTTGTTCCATTTTCTTATGCATCCTAACGCTCAAAGTTATCAGTTTGTTGCCTATTCATTTGAAGTTGTTATTATATTTTGTGTTTTTGGATTTTGTAATTAGTGCATTGTAGTTGTTGAGACTTTTTAAGCATTTGGAAGTGGTTTTGGTAACACCATAATGATAAGACAGTTTAATGATAAAGGTCTTGGAGCTTAGTTGCGGGAACTCACAGTTATGTGAGCATTTGTACGAAGATGGGATTAGTGATCTAACATTCATTGATTTGTCTTTTGTTGCCGTGGAGAAGAAGCAGCAAATGCTACTGGTCAAGGGTTATAAAGGTGCATTTTTCTTGGTAATTACTAAATATTGTCTGCCTTATGTATGCTTTCTTTAAAATTTTAAGTTTTAAAATTTTAACCATTAATCCACGGATTAAACAAATATTAAAGTCCAAATTTTAATCTATTAACTATAAATCTTAAAATTTAAAAGTTGTGTACTCATTCACGTTCAATCGGATTGGTTAACTGTATAGATTGGCTTGAATTCAATTTTAACACAAGCATTAATTTATGCAACTACTGTGTAGCACAATTTGATAATTGAGAGAATTGAGCAATTTTGGAAATCTGAAGGGATTAATAACCGAATTTATTAATTTCAGAGATTATCTATGTATTTAAAGGCATTATTTCAAATATATGTATGTGTCCAATTTGATTATATTAGATTTGAAGTGAATATATAAAAGTATTTGAAGAGAAAATTATAGAACTGAAACATACGTACAGTAATTAAAATGACATAATTTGTTTTATAATGGGCCACCTACACAATTATATGTTGTGATTGTTATGTCATTCCCACACACAAGAAGAGTAAAGTTTGGACCGAAAAAAGAGAGGAGTAAAGTATGCAGTTAGTTGGTGAATGTTTTGAGCCAGTGATGCAGTGGCACGTAGTAATGTGTAAATCCCACGTAATATGTGGCCAGTTGTTGCATTATATAAGGACAAATGTTTTTGGTTTTGGGTAGCATCCCTTTGGCTGTAAACAAAAGCCGATAGATATATAGTTAGGTCCTTAAAACCCATGGTTAGTTAGCAGTAGCAACAGCAATAGCATTATTCTTCGGAAATGACAATAAGTTTCCGACAATAAGAGGCTATGGTTTGTGGTCTTTCTCTATGGTTGGACTAGGGTTTGGTGGGAATGGATTCTCTGCTTTGAGTTCCCATCAGTAGTTTATATATGTGCATGTCTAGAAGTTTCTTTGTTAAAGATGAAATGTTGAACTATCAGTTAGATGCTATTCATTTCTGAAGAGTCAAAAATTTGTTACAAATATGTTTGAAATTTGACAGGTACTGATTGCCAATATTGAAGAATATGCACCCATAGTGTATACTCCAACTGTAGGTCTTGTTTGCCAAAATTATAATGGTTTGTTTCGAAGGCCAAGGGGAATGTATTTCAGTGCTGAGGATCGTGGAGAAATGATGTCCATGGTTTATAACTGGCCGATTGAGCAGGTATTTACTAGCCAGTAATGCAGTTAACTGTTGAACTCTTATTTTGGAATTATTCCATCTACCAGGTCAGAAAGAGAAAGAGGAAAGTTTCTCCTTCTCTAATTCTGAGTTTTCATGCCTTTGTTGTTAGATATATAAACAAGGGTCTTGGATTTGTATAAGTTCCATTTCCAGGTTTTGGTCTGTCCTTACAATCACTCTTTATTCTTTTTCTGGTGACTGCAGGTTGATATGATTGTTGTTACGGATGGAAGCAGGATATTGGGCCTTGGAGATCTTGGAGTTCAGGGAATTGGAATTGCAATTGATAAGCTGGATTTATACGTTGCTGCTGCCAGAATAAATCCTCAAAGGGTATGTTTGTGCTCAAAATGGCAAAAAAAGACATTCCCAATATATATTGTGGGGTTTGATCTTAAAAGTTTATATATGTTTATTTACTGTTCATTCTCTGGTTATTTCCTTATTTGTGTTTTTGTGTGCCTTGGCATGTCTCTTTACTTCAATTATTATTATTATTATTATTATTATTATTATTATTATTATTATTATTATTAAGGTAAATGGGGGATGTTTTCTCTGTTTATTATTAATATTCTAATCTAACAGTTAATGAACTTAAAATTGATTAAGATCAAGTTGTATCTTAGAGAATTTGCAACTTAGTAAAGTTTTAGACTTGTCAAGGAGGAGGAAAAACAATGGTTAAATAAATCTTGGAAAGTACTTTGAAATGATACCTTATTTTTATGTGTTTTAACTAAATCTTGCATAAAGCATAATCATTAGGCATGTGGACAACTAAACCTCATTCTAGTAATTTTAAAAAATTAAGTTCAAATCTCAGCCTCTTTATTCTATTTGCTTTGAGGCATCTTTTTGTGTATTGTTTTTATTTGTAATATTAACCTGTGGATGCTCCCGATACCAAAATCTTTCCAATTGTTTGTTCGAGAACTACTATCTTTCACTTTGGAATTTTTTTTATCATTCCTTGCATCTAAGAACAACTTCCAAATTATGAGGAATGGAGCTTAATCTGAATGAATCAAAATTTTCTTACAGATGTGATGCATGAATTTGGTTTCATTACCTTTCCTTTCAGAATTGGGTTTCATGGTCTTCTTTAGATGTTTATGTGTCTGACTCGTCATGTTGGTTGAGTCAGAAGATCAATAATGGTTTTTCAAAGATTGTCTACAATCTAATTGGACTTTTCTATTCATGTTTGCAGTTGACCTACTAAAGAAACCAATGGTGGACAAAATCCCAAGTGATTTGGAAGGAATGAAAGTCTCAATGCAACGGCTGCTAGCTCTAATGGATGATACTTACAAATTTGTGGATGATGTTGTGGTGAGTTGGACAATGCTTGAAGAATCAAACCAGTTATTAAACTAGAGGGCTGGCCTGTACTGAATTTTGAGTAGATAGATTGTGCACAATTTTATCTAAAGATTTGATTTTGGAATGGTTTGTTCATTGAAAATTGTTTACTTGGGAAAATTTAGGTGAAATATCGTGTTTTTTTGGCTCACCATCGTAAGAATATATGCTGCTATATTTTCCATTTTATTTTTTTCTGAGCATTCTGTAATGTGGCTGAACTAGTCATGGATGATAAACAGTAGGTGATTTTCGTTTCAATTATGCAATAATTTAGCGATAAATCATTGTATACGGGATTAAAATTTTAAAATACTGCAAAAGAAAAAATTCAATTATGCAATAATTTAGCGACGGATTTGCGACAGCAACTGTCGCCAATATGTAATAGATATAATTTAAGAAATAATTAGCGACAAAAATTTTTAATCACTAAATTTTACAGTAAATTTATAATTAGCGATGGAAATGTAGTCGCTAAATATTATTATTATAATTTGGTGACTAATTATGAATATAAATTAGCGACGGAAAAAAAATTAGTGACTGATTTTGAATTTCGTTGCTAATATATTCGCGACTGGGCTTTTAGCAACTGTTCGTTGAGGCATCGCCAATTTATTTTAGCGACGGAATTATGGTAATTAGCGACGAAATTCTGTCGCTAATGAGCAGTTTTTTTGTAGTGATCTATACACTATTATACAAAATTCAAGCACAAAAGAATTTTAGTCACTTAGAGATATTGTATTTACATTTTTAAAACTATACCATGAGTTTCTATGATATTACATATACATGTACATAACATCATAATTATGTTATGAATATAACATATATGAAAAACAAGGTAAAAGTATAGGCACAGTAAATTAAATAAGGGAGGATTGGTATATTTTGCCCTGTTACGAGCGTGATAAAGAACAATCGTGGAGTCCTATCATGAGCACAACCTAGGTCATGAGCACAACAAAAGGAAATACACGGAATAAAGATGCCTTATCGTGGGTACGATGGGCGCGAAAATATTTTGAACATTTCTCTCACTAACTTTGCACTAATGTCTTTCTCATCACAAATACATTTCCTGAACAAAGTAGCCTTCTTTAAAATTTTTTCACCACATTTCTATTTTTCAAAACACTAAAAACACTACAAGAAATTACGCTTTTTGTGACGCAAAAAAAAATGTCATAAAATGATTCATTTTCGTCACTAAAAGAATAAGGTGACGAATTTTCATTGTCATAGAGATCGTCATGGTATGTGCGTAACAAAAAGTTTTTTGACGATTTTATTTATTTTGTCATTGTAAGTATCATTTTTTGTGACAAAAATAATTAATGCCACATTAATTTCTTATTTTTAATGACAAAAACAATGTCATAAATAAAATTTTATTTTGTCACATAATATTGTTTTTCGTCACAAAAATTTAATTTTTTTATGACAAATTTAAAATTTGTCACTAGAGTAAGTATTTTTAGTGATTAAAATATGTTTGTAACCAAAACTATTAAATATTGACTACATAATTATTATCACAAATAAAGGTAATTTTCGCCATATAATACTTTATATTGTCACTAAATCTAATACTATAAATAACAATAAATAATTTCTTTATTAATTTATTATATATTAATGATGAATATAAAAATTCATAATATTGATATATTATGTATTATGACATAAATATGAATTAAAATAGTTGTCATAAATTAATTTTAGTGAACTTTTTTATTGTCATTTAATACTACTTTTTAATGACAATATCAATGTCGTATTTGTAAAAATTATATTTTCATTTATGAACTAATAAGTCAAAAAAATGTGACAAATATAATTGTCACATATACACTGCAATAAAAATATACATTTTGAGCAATGCTTGCATTTTTCTCTCAATTTTCCACCATTATTTTGACTTGCCGGTATGAAATCAAACTCATTCCATATAGAAGAAGACAACCAGCGTCTTTTAGAAGTGGTTTCAGCAAAAGTGCCAATGCTCTCATCTACACTACCAATGCTAGAATTCATTTCATAAACTGCAAAAAAAAAAAAAGAGAAACAAAAAAACAAACATAAGTACAAAAAAACAAATGTAGATTAGTAAGGCAAGTTATTTCTTATTAATATATGGAAGCTAAGCATATATATATATATATATATATATATATATATATATATATGGAAGCTAAATACACTTTACATCAACAATCTTTAGCTATGCATTACTGTTGTGAATATAACATTTGAAGATGAAGCTAAATTTAATGTAACGTAACCCACAATCAATTGCTGAATACCAAAACGATTTTGATTTTTAGGAGATTAGTCTATTTTTAACCAAAAATATTTGATGAATAAATATATTAATTAGTAAGCAAATCAACATAATTACCAGTTATGTTAATTAAACAAAAATAACAAAAATCCTATACGCTGATCCAAATATTATAATTAATAAGGCATACTTGAAAGTATAAACCTAAAAAATACTACTAATAGAGATAATGAATGAAAAATAGAGAGAAATTAAAAGAAAGAAGGACAAGACTGCAAATATTATTATACATAATTAAAGAAGGATAAGACTGCAAATATATCAACTGAGGTCACAATTATAATTTATTAATTATAATTACTAAATTTCAATGACATGCAAGGATTTTATACTATGAAACCTAGTAGTATAAGCTCATTCAAGCAGTGAAACAGAGAAACCATTAGAGATTTAATGATACATATATGTGTTATTGTTATATAGTTTGCATAGGCTTGAACACTGTATTTCACTGTTCCTCCTAAAGCCCACCAGCACATAAGCAATCTCTCAATTTTTGATGTTTTCTGTGATCTTCCTGGTGTAGGAAAAATAATGTAAATGAATATAAATGAAAAGTAAAGTCGTAATTAAAGGGAGAACACGATTCAAGGACAAGTTTGTAGGAAGTGATGAGGTACAAGATTAGTTCACAACTCCAATTAGAGCACCTTGATTGAAATAGGATGCACTGAAATATACCTTTTCAAAGATGGTCTAGCAAATGGTGTTTGCAAGACAGGAACAGCGACTACCTCAGCTGGATAGATAAATGTTTTCTAATGCTGAGATATTTAATCCATCGCTCCCCTATGATCACCCCTTGTAACAACAAGATATTCTACAATGTGATTCTTAGGTAAGTTCTTTAGACAACGTCCTGTGAGCCAGGTTAAGAAAGAAAATGTACATAATAATAAATAAATCAAACAAATCACCTAAAATATATTTGCTTGACAAGATCATTTAGACAACGTCCTATGAGCCAACCACGCATTCCATGCGGAGAAACAATCATTGCAAATAATAATAATAATAATAATAATAATAATAATAATAATAATAATAATAATAATAATAATAATAATAATAATAATAATAATAATAATAATAAGACAATGTAAGGCACAAACGTGCGATCTAGGTCTATCATTGTTGGTTGCCACTAATGGCTTCTAAGGATGAAAATCAAGAGACGGAAATTAAACTCCAAAACAAAGATTAAAATCTCCACGAGAATTAACTTTAACTCATTACAGATCATGACCAGCATAGGAGAATTGTAGCTCTTAACCCACAGAAGAAGACAGAGTACACTCATTTCCAGAATTTCAACATTGTCAACTGGCAAAAAGATCATATTTCCTAACATAGCATTTCCAATATTTGATTCCACTAATTGTTCCACCAAATTTCCAAATTAACTCATTAATATCTAGATTTAACAATTTCCTTAATTTTTTTCAAAATTCCTAGATCTGAAACTTCTCCCTGTTCTCTAAATTCTTCTTATAATTTATTAAATAAATGATTAATGGAGCTTACCTCATGAACTAACTAGGAAGAGTTACAACAAAGGGGTTGAAATCTTAAAGAACCAAACAGGGGAAGAAGAAAAAGGCAAAATAAGGAGAAGGGGTTGACCCTGTCGTGGCGAGAAGGAGAAAATAAGGGGAAGAAGATGATGCCGACGAGGCTGCTCAGGTAGAGGTGACGGCGGTAATGTAGCGAGCTAACGTGACTGGAGAGGAGAGGCAAAAGAGAGAGAGAGAGAGAAAGGAAAGAGGGGCGGTGAGGAATAGGGGGAAAACCCGATAGTTCCTTTATTATTAAATTATTAATTAATTAAATTTCATAGATAATTCATTTATTTTTGTAAAAAAAAATAGATGACAAATTATTTTGGTCAATAAAAATTTATTGGGGATAGAACTATATTGTATCACATAAAATAATTTATCATTAACATAATTTAGTTTTCGTACATTACTACAATTTTATCACAACCAATTTTGACAAAATATCGTAATCGTAAAAAATAATTATTTCGGTGATAAACTTATATTTTGTTATAATATATTCAATTTTTATGGCATATTTCATAATTTTTTTTATCATAAATTCAATTACTTTTTACAATATAATTTATTTATCTTACATTTGGCATGAAACTTATAATATAAAATTTCAATCAAGTCCTTTTTGCTTTCCTAACAATGCATATTTACCCATAAATTAGCAAATTTATAAAATTACCCTTCACATTTACATTAATTTCGATTACATTATAATCATATTTATAAATATTTACCAGTGTATATTTTTGGGAAATTACAAAACACCCTTCCTATGACTTTAAAGAGTTCATTTGCTTTATGGATAGTGTTCAAGAATGTATGAAAGAGAAATAAGAGGAAATTTTACTAGATGATGATCTTCAAAGTTGTTTGATGCATTCAAGGAGTAAGGAGGAAGTTGAAAAGATAAAGAAAGACTTGATTAAGGAACTAGAAAAATAAACATAATGAGAAAGGAATAATGGAGGATAGATTATCCCTTCCTAAGGGAGAAAATACTTCTGAACTCAAGACTCTTCCTTTACATCTAAAATATGTATTTTTAAAAGATAATGCAAAATGAGTAATTATTTCTTCTCTTTTGATAGGTTTGGAAGAAGAAATACTTTTAAAAGTATTGAAGAAGCATAAAACAACAATTGGTTAGGAGACATTCAACTTGAAGAGAATTAGTCCCTATTACTTTACAAATCAGATTCCCCATGGCACATGATTTCAAGTTGGTGGTACAACCCCAAATGAGACTCAATCCAGCTATGTAAGAAGTGGTAAAAAAAGATACTTAAGCTACTCGTTGCAGGTATTATTTTTACCATTTTTAATAGTAGTTAGATGAATGCAATATAATGTGTGCCTAAAAAAGAGGTATGACTATTGTGACTAATGAGAAAAATGAACTAATCCTAACACGCATAATGATGGATGGATAGTGTGTATTGATTATAGGAGGTTGAACAATGCCACTAGGAAAAATCATTTTCCTTTGCCTTTTATTGATCAAATATTAGAAAGGATGGTTAGGAATAGAGTTTACTGCTTTTTAGATGATTATTCGGGATATATGCAAATATCTATAGCCCTAGAAGATCAAGAAAAGACCACTTTCAATTGCCCTTATGGCACATTTACATATAGAAGAATGTCATTTCGTCTTTGTAATGCTCCTGCCACCTTTTAAAGGTGTATGATGGCTATATTTCATGTTTTTATTGAAAAATTCATAGAGTTTTTCATGGATAATTTTACATTACATGGTCATGATTTTGCATTTTGTTTAAACAATCTTACATTGGTCTTAGAAAGGTGTAAAGAAACTAACCTTATCATAAATTGGGAAAAATATTACTTTATGGTGAGAAAATGCATAGTTTTAAGGCATAATATCTCTAAAAAAGAAATCAAAGTAGATATAGCTAAAGTAGATGTGATTGCTAAATTATCTCCCCTTACTAGTGTTAAAGGTATTAGGAGTTTCCTTGATCATGCCATATTTTATAGTCGGTTCATTAAAGATTTTTCTAAAATTGCAAAATTACTTTTCAATTTATTGCTTAAAGATGCTGCATTTAACTTTGATGATAAATATTTGTAGGCTTTTAATCAATTGAAGCATAAGTTAATTACAACACCTATTATAGTGTCACTGGATTGGACTTTACCATTTGAGATTATGTGTGATGCTAGCGATTATACAGTGGGAGAAATTTTAGGCCAATAGAAGGAGAACATTTTTTGCACCATTTATTATGGTAGTCACACACTCACTAATACTTAAGTGAATTACACCACTATGGAGAAGGAACTATTGGCATTAGTATTTAATTTGGAAAAATTCAGGCCATATCTCTTAGGATCTAAATTAACAGTGTGGTCGGATCACTCGATGCTTCGACATCTTTTTGCAAAGAAGGATTCCAAACCAAGGTTCATTAGATGGGTGTTGCTACGGCAGGAATTTGATTTGGAGATAAAAGATAAAAAAGGTGCTAAAAATTTTGTAGCTGACCATATATCTAGATTGACTCATGCTCATATAGAACAGGAAGAAATTTTTGATTTATTTTTGGATGAACGTATTTATGCTATTTATTCTTATGAAAGTTTAGTTCCTTGGTATGCTAATATTACTAATTATCTTGTAGGAGGATATCTTCCAAAGGATTTAAAATGGCAACAAAAGAAGAAGTTACAAGCCGATGCAAGGCATTCTATTTGGGATGAATCATATTTGATTAAGATTTGCCCCGATCAAGTGCTTCGTAGGTATGTCCCAAAAGAGGAGCAAGCTGATATTATGAGATTCTATCATAGAGGAGAGGCTAGAGGTCATCATGGTCCAAATTGCACAGTGGTAAAAATTTTACAGTTAGGTTTCTTTTGGCTTACTCTTTTTGTTGATGTAAATTCTTTTATAGAGTCTTGTGATAGGTGTCAATATGTATGAAATATAAATAAGAGAGATGAGATGCCCATGAATACTATGTTAGAAGTGAAAATTTTTTATGTTTGAGGTATTGACTTTATGGGGCCTTTTCTAAACTCATTTAGATTTGAATATATTCTAGTTGATGAAGATTATATGAGTAAGTGGGTAGAAGCGATAGCAACTAGGACATGTGATGCTAGCATGGTGCTTGAATACCTTAGGAGGAATATTTTCACTAGGTTAAGTGCACCGAGAATCATTATCAGTGATGGAGGCAAACACTTTGTTGACCATCATTCAAAATGTTACTTAGAAAATTTGGTGTTAGGCATAAGATTACAACCCCATATCACCTTCAAGCAAATGGACAAGTGAAAGCATCTAATAGGGAGTTAAAGTCCAACTTAGAAAAAATAAAGAAAAATGCTAGAAAAGACTAGTATCTCAAGTTGGATGAGGCTCTTTAAGCTTATATAATTACATATAAGACCCCTACAGGTATGTCCCTATTAAGGTTGGTTTTTGGTAAAGTATGCCATTTGCCGATCGAATTAAAACATAAGGTGTATTAGGCTACAAAATTACTTAACTTTGATTTAAGATGTGCAGGAAAAAAAGAAGATTACAGCTCAACGAACTTGATGAAATTCGATAGTGGTCTTATGATAATGCTATGAGCTATAGGGAGAAAACAAAGCGTTGGAATGACAAGAGGCTAATTTGAAAGGATTTTGCTCCAGGGATGTTGGTCTTGATGTACAATAGTTGATTAAGGTTATTTCCAAGTAAGCTTAAATCAAGATGGTTAGGTCTTTATCGGGTGGTCTCGGGCAATGAGTTTGGAGTAGCCACCGTCTGGAATCCAAAAAATGGTCATGAATATAAAGTGAATGGCTATAGGTTGAAACCATACTTTGTTGCTCATCACGACATTATTGAGGCAACTTTGATTCTCCTTGACAAGTAAGACTATCATAAAAGTCTAGCTATGGACTTGCTAAACTCAGAACTAACTTTTTTCCTTATCTTAGTTTGTGTTATTTGATTTTGTTATGTTAGTTTTGTTTTGTGTTGTTTACTGTTAAAGTTTACGTAATTTATTTTTAGTTTAGTGCTTAAGTGTTTCATGAGGTTAGTAGGAAAGATTCAGACTTCCAATTAGGAGACAGGGTGAATTGTGTTATATCATCAGTAATTTTTATGCAATCTAGGCAACTTCAGTGTTAGAACAAAATTAAAGTTGATTGTAAATGAAGGAATGAAATATTGCTATTAATTATAAGTGTTTCAATCAGTTTGTGGAGTTTATTCATGTTCACAAAAGGTTAGTTTCTCAGTATTGTGGAAAAAAATCAAGTACAAATCAGTTTACAGGGCTTCTTGTGCTTAAAATAAATTTTTTACTGTGTGTTATGGGATTGAGAGTACCCACTTGGTAAGGTGAGTTTTCACTCCACCAAGTGACACACCACTCGGTAGAGTGAAAAATCACTCTATCAAGTCCATCATTTTTAGCCCACTCCCTTGAATTTTTTTTTATTTTAGCCTATTTTTCATACAGAGCTGCTCCACTCGGTAGAGTGAAAAGTCACTCCATCCAGTGGGTCTCCTCACTCCCCTGATTGCCATATATAAAACCCCCCTTTGTGTTTCTTCACTCCACCATGTATTTCTATTTTGACCAATTTTGTGCTCACTCGCTCATTCTCTTAAATCACTCTACTGAGTCTAGTCAATTATTTTTGGTTGTTCCTCTTTGGCCTATCATCTCATCCAAGTAAGCCATCTACAATTGTTTTTATAATGTCATGACAATTTACTTGGATTTTTATTCTTGAAGGTGTCTAGTTTGCTTCACCTAGATATAATTTTAAATCATTTTATTCTTAATTCTAATGATTATTGGTACAATTAGTATAAATGTCTTATGATGTTTTCAAATTGGATTTTAAATGGTTAAAATTGTATGTAATATGCCTTAACTAAATTATGCACATAATATGTTTGATAAAATGCCTCAAAGACTAAGGTAATTCTTTATGCTTCAATTTTATTACTTTTAACCATTCTCAATCATTTTTGTATGGTAGTATGTTATTCCCGCACTTACTTTGTACTTGTGTTATACTCCATTCTATGCATTGCACTATGAATCTGTTAGGCTACATATTAGGTGTTTGCGCTTTTGGGACTTTACATAGTATGGCACTTACTTTTGTTAGTATTATTTTGTGTAGTGGCACTAAAGAGAACTAGAAAGATTGAAGCATCAAGTTCAACTGAAACACACATTCCAACTTATATTGATGAGGATAAGGCTGAATTATTCGAATATTTTAAGCAAATAAATTTTGTCAATCTAGTGTATTTAAAGGAATTTTACCTTGATATAGTTGATGGAAATTTATGGGATGAGGTATTTCCTTTAATTAGAAATATTGGCTGGAAAAAGTTTATCAATAAGCAACCGAAAGTGTATCAACAACTAGCATGAGAATTTTTTACATCCTTCTACCTTTCATTTGAAGACGAATAAGACTTAGGCATAGTCAGTTTCAAATTTGGTAAAAAAGACTAAACATATGCTTTTTCCAGAGTTTGCATAGAAATTGGGATTTCCCGTGGATGGTATAGGTGAATTACCCAATGCAACCCCACAGGAGAACTGGGAATTTATTAGAGATCCCAAAGATCTAATAACCTATAAATCAAGAAAGTTAAAGGGCTATGCTTTAGGCAGTCATGTATTTTGAGTTATGCACAGGTTCTTATCCCTTACTTTCTTTAGCTATTTTGGTAGCCTAAGTGCAATCCATGCTGAGGAATGTATCCTATTATGATGCATGGTTGAGGGTGTAAGGATTAATGGTGCAGTTCTTTTATGCCAAAAAATAAAAAAATTGCAGAAGATGAAGAGTACAATTGAAAAAACATCTCTGGGGTGGATTGCAACAATTATGGCTAAAGTAGTGGGACATATGGACTTAAAAGGTTCTTTGGGCTAGCAATCATTATAGACTATGATATGTTTGCTCGAATGAAGGTGCTAGTTAAGAAGCCATGTCATCATTGGTCTGATAAAGAGGAATACTTGAGTCTAGTAACCATTAGTAGAAATAGAAAGAAAGAACATGAGTAGGCTCCTCATGAGTAAGTTACGCAAGAACCTACATCACTGAAATTTTTTGCACAAATGAGTGCTTTCATGAATCAAAAGAATGGTCAGTTGGATAATATGCAAGATAATATTAATGAAGTGAAGCAGAATCTTGAGAAGTTTGTTGTCGATTTTTGGAAATGGTTTTCACCACCGCCACTTCCACCATCAGAATGAGAGGAGTTAGAAGTTTACTAAGGATAAAAAATTTTAAGAGGGGCTTATAGCTTCTCTAAGCTCAATTTTTCTTAGATTCAAGAAGTAGAATATATTTTCTCCCCTTTTATTTGTGAAAACACTTATGCTTCTGGTTTTAATGTTTATGTTTTTGTCTTTGTGTTTGTTTTCTTTTGAAGCTTTTATTTTTATTGTAAGGTTAATCTTGTGTTATGTTTTATGAATATTTTTGATTAAAAGGTTGTTAGTATGTGTTAGTAGTTTATTTTCATGTTTTAGTTTTACTAGTAAAATAGTTAGTTCAAAATAGTCACTTCGCCTACATTAGACTTAGTTCGTCCTAATTTTTTTTCTCAAAATTGAACTAGTTAAACTTAAACTTAGAATGTGTAGTATTTAGAATCCTTGTTTAGCATTAATGTAAGTATGTTTTTAATGGAATTTTAGTGAGTTTAATATTCAACTTGATATATATTTATTAGTTTCCAATCTTTGAGCAGTAAAAACCAATTTTAAAATTTAAGAAAAGCCAGTACATTGAAATAGTTGAGTAAGGACTTTTAGGATACTAGAACCTTCTTCATCATCCTTTAAAGTATGAAAATAGCTCGAACAACTTAGAAAGTGATCTAGGAATAACTTTTATTTTATTAAACTTCTGAATCAAGGATAAAGAAGCAACCCCCATATCAAGGCTTTCTTTAATAAAATCTTCACCTCTTCTACCATTATCCTATATGAATGAATAACCTATGTAACCTAAATTAGCTAATCCATAATCAACCAAGGCTTCTTAAAAAGAACAAATGGTTGATTCCTACCTAAGGATACCTTTTGCTTTCTTAGACTGAATTAAAATTTCATTAAAATCCCTTATAACCAACCACTCCACTCTAGTTAGACATTTTAACTATCTAATTAAATCCCATAATTTATGTCTAAGGTGTCTCTCAGGATACCCATAAAAGTAGGTTAAAAACCAATGAAAATGATCACTTGAAGTGACTTTGAATTCCATATGATGAATGGAAAAAGATAACAAATCCATATTTACTTCATCCATCCACATACACTCCAATCCACCTCTTCCATTGTTTTCCCTAACATTAAAACCCCTTTTAAAACCTAAACCAACCTTTATAAAGTTTATTCCATCCTTTAATGCCTATGTATCCATTAAAAATGGATAGAGGGAGTGTGGGATTTAACAAATTGTCTTAAATTATCAATTACCTTGGTACTCCCCAACCCACAATAATTGTAATGGATAATACTCATTAGGATAGGCAACCACGGTGGAAATCCTCTATCACCTCTATATCTTCATTTATTAGTTGAACTGATTTGACTAACTTTAATTTCTTTGCTAAAACTTCCCCATCCCCATTTTCCTCTTTTCGAGCAACTGAGCAATCTACTATGCACCTTTTGTTCTTGTGATTTTCTTTATCACAAATATCCTATCCTAAAGTAGGTTTGCTCCTAGCTAGACTTTTTTATGATCCTTATTTGCTACTTATATTTTTTTAACACCTATAATAGTTCTATTAGCTACATAACCATCCTTTCCACTCCCTTCCATTTTATCTTTCCCCTGATATGCTACTATCATCATATTGATATCATCTGAACCAAGACCCATGCCTACTTCAACTAATAATCCAATTTTTTGATTTACATCCAATGAGATATCACACACAGGTATAGGAAAATTATCAAAATCAGTTAGTACTCGAGTTACAGTGATAGGGATATCACCATCAGACCTTTTCATTCTTAAGTTGGAGTTATGTTGAGGAAGGAATTCATGTTCTATCGTAGATGGCCTTTCTCTATCACTAGTTGAGTCAGCTAATACTGTATCTCCATCTATTTTAGAATTTAGATTGGCAAGTACATCATTTAAGGACTTGGTACTTTTTAATTTTGCTCGTGTTGAACCACGATTGGAGTAGTTAACTTTGTTTGGAATTATTGCAATTAATTGAGCCAATAACTTATCTTCTTTCTCCTTTTCCACCAGATTACAAATTTTAAAACCTTTATGTGGGGATTTACATAACCAATCATTGTACTCCAAGCTCGAAATCGCCTCTATACATTCATGAACTTAATGTCCTAAATAACCATAATTATAACAGAATATAAGAAGATGTTTGTATTTAAAATTTGCCCAGACTACCTTATTTCCCAATTCAAAAAGGACCCCCTTCATAGTTTTTTATTTATAGAGATAGTGACTCTGAACTTGATATACAGAGCCCATCCCTAATTCTCATTTTCATCAAAATCCACAAAAGTCCCTATCATATTGGCCATAGTCACTATAGTCTCCTTTAAATGCCATAGGAAGTAAATTTTATATGCTCTGATCCATATCATAGTGTCTTCAATCTTTAAAACACTCCCAACATCGATTTCTTTCATTATCTTTAATAGTTACAATTGATTGTCAAAACACTAAGGACTATGATCCAAGACTCATTACTTATCTGCCTCAAGAAAAAAATTGGAATATGAAAGCATTGTTTCCTAGATCCCACAAATTGAAACCCCTTTGTATCCTCTAACTATTCATCATTATGGTATAAAAAGCATTGACATTTATTCCTTTGATATTCAATAGCTTCTCCACTAAACACAGTGAGATTCAAAGTTTTTGCTTCTTATTTGTGCGATCATCCAAGCAAACTTTCCCGACCTAGATTTCCTAATATGTTAAATGCAATGAAGGTAGTAATGTATCTAAAGAAACCTAGGTAGCCATTGTTACAATCTAAGTTCATCAATGGTGTAACAACCTTAGCAAAGCCAAGGAGATAAAACTTAGGGTTTAAAGAAACCTAAGGGAGGAAAACCTTTATGGTAGAGAAGAGCAAAAAATTTTCATTTTTTCTCACTTTTGAAACTTTAAAAAGAAAAATCCTATTTGTTTAGTAAATTGAAATTTGGCAATTATTTGACATTTATATTAAATAATATACAAAAATTTAGAAATTCAAATGCAACATACAAAATTGCAAGTCCTCCATTTTTAAACCTTTCTTTTTTTATTTTATGGAACAAAGATTACATCTTTTTATTAACCCAAAAAAAATTCCCAATAATGAAAAAAATAGTTACAATTATACTTAGACCCATTTTTATTTTGAAGACAATTTTTGGGTTTTGATTCTTTTGGTTAATTCGGTACTCTTTTCACTTCTAATTATTCTAAATAGTTCCTGCTTTTCAGTTTCTTTTGGATCATCAACAATCATTATTACAACTTAAGTAACATCCCAAATTTCATCTAGCATGATAGTACATTTTAGAGTATGAACAGTAATCTTAGGATAGTTATCAGTGTGATTACAATAGTATAGTATAATATAATTTATAAGTATATAAGTATTAAATATGCTTAACCTAGGGTAGCACCTAGGATGGGTGACCTAGCAAAAAATTATACTTAACTATTAAATAAGAAAATTCGTGTTAAATGGAGCCCAATGGTACAATTAAGAAGAATTTAAGCCCAAATTGGTACCCAAAAATAGACAGTAAAAATTTTTGCGGTACCATAAAAGGGTTGACCGTGAGTTTAATCGGGCTCTAAAATATTTCACAGACCTCTAAAAATTATTTTATTTTTCTAGATCTATTAGAAATAATTCTAATTAATATTTGAAAGTGGAAACTAATTTTTCTAGTAATTTTGAATTTTTAAATTTTGAACCGGTTGATTTTACCTTTAAAGCTGGAAGTATATTAAAATGATATTGAAATCACTTAAAACTTTAGACACACCTTTTTGAGAAAAAAATTTAGAGCATTCTAATGAGTGAAACATTAGTTTCTGAAAAATGATAAACAATCGAGGTTAATTTAATTGGCATAATTAAAGGGTATTTTTAATTTGTTCAAGGGCATAAATATTATAATAAATTGGATTAGGATCAATTGAAACTAGAAATTGAGCAATGGAAATAGTATAGGAATTTACCTTTAAAGCTGGAAGTATATTCAAATGATATTGAAATTACTTAAAACTTTAGACACACCTTTTTGAGAAAAAATTTTAGAGCATTCTAATGAGTGAAACATTAGTTTCTGAAAAATGATAAACAATCGAGGTTAATTTAATTGGCATAATTAAAGGGTATTTTTAATTTGTTCAAGGGCATAAATATTATAATAAATTGGATTAGGATCAATTGAAACTAGAAATTGAGCAATGGAAATAGTATAGGAATTAATTAGGCTAAAAAGTGGGTTATTTAAGTGAAATTAGGCTAATTAGTTGGACTTAATTTGACCTAATTAGGATGGATATAACAGGGAGAAAAATCAAATTTCTCTAAAAAAATCATCCATCTCATTCCCCATTTTAGCAGACCCTTTTTCTTCCTCCATTTCTCCATTTTTCTTCCATTTTCTCTAACCTAATTCTACCAAAAACCTACCGAATTTCATGTTCCCAATAATTCTAAAGCATTAAATTCATTTCTAACTATCTTGAGAGCTCATTTGGAGTGGAGGAAGTCAAAGAAATTGTGAAAGAAAATTTGGAAAAATAAATTAAGGAAAATTTGTCTAAGATGGATTTTCAAGGGAAATCAAGAGGAATAAAAAGGGGGAAGCCAAATTAGATGATCTCAAGTCATTTTGATGTAAGTGGATTCAATCTTACACTTTATTCTAATTAATTCTCTTGAATTTTGTACAAGTTCACATTATTTAACTATGGTAATTTAGGTGTAAATGAGAAATAAATTGAAATATATTAGTGTAACGAATTAACAACATATAAGGATAAAAAATTACTGAAGAAACCAATCAAAAAGTGAGGGAACCTAAGGTGACTGAATAGCGTACCAAGGGTTATCGGGTGACAATTGATTAATTAATGAATGATTTAGCATAATTTGGATATTATCATGATATATGAATGTAGTATGTGTGTATAAAACTATAAATTACATGTGTACATAATTAACATAAATGAAACATAACCCTTAACAATTATATATGTAAGTATAATTTGAATAAGTACTTTTAAATAAGGACTTAATATGAATAAAGAAATATATGAGACATTAAATTACATAGAAATTCATAATGCATGTGGATGAACAAAGTGTGGCCGAATGGTGAATATATTGGTATTATGTGATAAATTGATAATTAATTAGATAATGGACTTATTTTAGGTATTTGGATGCTAAAAGAAATTAATGGGCATAATTAGAGCCTTATAACATATATGAACATAATGTGCGTATAGTAAACATAATGATGTTCATTTGGTTACTAAAGGAATATAAGCTTAAATTGAATATGTAAATACATGTAAAAGCTAGAAATGATTATGAAAGCATGTGACATAAGATATTACATAAAAAACCATAATGTATGCTTGTACACTATACATAGCCAAATGGTGAACATAAAGAAAATGGCATGTTTTCACCAAGTTTGAATGATGTTCTTTATGTTGTTATGATTTCGTGTATGATGATGTTAAAAAATAAAGAAAGGAAAAAGTAGAATATGTGATTTAATATGAATGACATGAGAATTTATGTAAAAATATACCATAATGTGAAGTAAAATATTTGCCAATAAGTAATCCAAGATTATAGAGTGTGATGGCTAACCCTAGAGGCAAATACCATGACAAAATAATGAGTTAATTTAGATTGAAGTACATATTAGATGCACAGTTGAGGAGTTGGTCACCCCAAGTGATCCCTCAACACACACAATAGATAAACATTTATGGAGCTAGTCACCCTAAGTGGCCCCTCAACTTACGTTAGGCTTACAATGAAGAGTTTGTTACACTAAGTGATCCCTCACTTACACTAGATTTACAATTGAGAAGCTAATCACCCCAAGTGATTTCTCAATATATTCTGAAGTAGTTAGGTCACCCCAAGTGACCTCTCCAATTCACTTAGTATCATTAAAATACATGCCCCACACATTGGCTTTAAAGCTTTTCACTAAGCATTATTAAGGGTAAAATTATAAATATGTAAGGAAATAAGGACTAAACGGTAAATTATATATAAATGATGTCATACATATGACTAGAAAATAAGGAAATTGAAAATGTAATGAATAGATTAGTAAGGGGTAAAAATGTAATTATGTGAGAAATCGACGGTAAAACTGTAAATTTACATTAAAAATGTGATCAAATGAGTCAAAATAGTCAAATAAGCAAAAAGGGGATAAATTGTAAATTAGAAAAAGTTTTAGAGATCAAACTGTAATTTACCACTTTATGAGTAAATAAAAAGACTAAAATTTAAATTTTACACTTAAAATGAAACAAAAGTCAAAGGAAGCAAAAAGGGTCAAAATCAAGATTAAATAAAGTCAAATATGATTATAAAAAGTTTAGGAACCTAATGGTAATTTTTACTTAAGTGAGAATTATGTGAGACTAATTGAGAAAAATAAGTATGGAAAGGATTAAAAATAAATTAAGACAATAAGAAAATAAATGTTAATTTAGTTGATTATAATAATTAAGGGTAAAATCGTAATTTTACTTGTTACGGTTATTAAATGAAATGTAATTGTATCCACCACTAGACAATAACATTACTTAGCACGTGGTTTGTTTGACTATGTGCAGGGATACGTAACTGAAGACTCCACAAAATAGAAGCAAATTGGCAAGTATATATGACCTTTTTGTAGATGTGGAGTATAGATGTATTATGCATTAGGCTTTTGATAATTGGCATGCAATATATTTTGTCGTATAACATATGCTAATTAGTAGTGAACATATGTTGTGATATACACATGGATGATGTTTATGTAACTGTGTTGTGATGATGGTTTATGGTTGGTATTAGAATTGCTATGATTGTTATTGGAGTATTAGAGGTGGAGGTTGCCCTTTTGGGAGTATCATTTTGCAAACTCGCAGGTTTGTATATCATGATTTATAAGCAGTTATAATGTAGAAATTTTTACCAAGTGAATTGTAGCTTTGCAACACTAAAATGAATTTAGGAGTAAAATGTTAAATTAAGCTAATAGATAACAACATAAAAAGAATAATAAAGTTAAGTAGCCATGTGAAGTCATCAATAATATTTCATGACGTATGAAATTATGAATAAACATAGGGTGTCACAACTTCACTCTGTCATGGTAAGTTTTGTTGCAATTTCTTCAATCCGATGATCTAGCTTCTCTCTTGTCATTTCAACATCATGATCCAACACCCAACATAGGAGGAGTTGAATATAAGCAAAATCAAGTTCAAAACTAATTGATCTTAATTTTTTTAGCCTAATTCTTCTTTTTTTTTGTTCGATAAGCAAAAATCGAGAGAAAAAGAAAATTTATTGTTTGGTATTCCTTTGTTTACATGGGCCACACCGAACTACTAACAAGTAATTTCAAGGCTAAAAATAAGTATACAAGTTAAGAATTGGTATATTAATATGTATATATTGTGTTAATATACATAAATAATAACAATTATGTAATTGTTATTGTAACACCTTAATTCGCCTCATGAATAATTTCAAAATGTTACACTCACTATAAATCATATCAATTAACTAATATAAGCATTACTAAAAAGTTTAATCAATCTTAGTATTAATTACATATCATTAAATTTAAATCTTTATAATAATTATTGAGTTTTGATTACAAGAACAAATCTCACTAAATCTTAGATATACAATTTAGAATATACAAAAAATAATGCCTTTTATGATCTACACTACAACTTCTGGAGATCCTTCACGGTTGCTATAATCCTAACCTTCAAAATGTCTTCACTTCAAACTTACTCAAACAACATGCAACTAAATCATTTACAATATTAGTTCATTAAATATAACTAGAAAAAACAAGATTAATTCATTCATAACTTTAGAATTTGGTTCTACTATGTGCATTATTAAAACTTAGCTAGCACTAATCATCACTATCTAGAATTACTCTTAGGTGCACGAGCAAATCCACTATCCATTCCTGTTCAACTGCCCTCACTAATCATCTAACTTTACTCCACTCGAAGTAGGATTGCTTAGTCTACCCCTATTGAGTTATTCCTGTAGCATTCTTAATAACACTTAAAAACTCTTGCAGGTCACTGGAATACTTAATAATACATTTAGCAATTGGTTCGGACTTAAAATTTGTATCCCAAGCTTCCGACTTCTCCCAATATTTGAAATTAGAACCATATAGTTATAAAATGCAATTTACATTCTACTAATTATTAATAATGTGAAAACATATATAAACCATACACTTTATATCATACCAATCACACATACACTTATCTTACATTATTGTCATTACATATTTAATTATTACATTCTTAACTCGATCTTAATATAATCATGGACAATTAGGAACACTAGATACCATATAAGTATCGAAATACAAGATACAATATAGTGTCAACATTAAATACCTGGAGGTATCGATTCACTACACACCTTTAAGGTGTCAACATTGGATACCTATAGGTATCAAATCGCTATCCCTTATATAGACACCGTGACCCGAGATAGCCTAGATCAGGGTTATCCGATGATGAGAATATAATGTATTACTAATAGGAAGTTCCAATATCAAAGCTCCAATCATGAATTTATAACATTTCTTAAAGATTTTCATGATTTTCCAAGTGTTTTAGTAAAGTGTGCATAAAAAAACCTCAATTTGGACCTCCAGTAGTGCAGATGGCCCGTCTGTCACTTGAGGGATGTCTATCTGTGGATCATTCTCACTTGTATAGGCCAAACTGAGGGATATTTTGGGAAATTTTTTGGATTAGTGTTGAGGGATGACCACACCTCATTGAGGGATACCTATCCATGGCTTGAAATCCAGAATTTCCATAAATTTGGAATTCAAAAAGGCATGTTTTTATCAAAAATGATTTATTCCAAATTATAGGGAAATTATCTCCAGATTTAGCAGTTTTGAGTTAGAATCCAACTCAAACTCTTGCCTAGGTATAAAAACTGAAATCTAGGGTTTGTAAAAGGAGGGAATCACTTATTTTACATAGCCACTTTGGAGAAGAAAAAAAACTTATTTTCTTTTTCTCTCTAAACCATTACTCTAGCAATCTTTAATCAAAAAACACACATAAGCAAATTTCATTGGATACTTTGAGAAGCAAAAAGCACAAATTGGAGTGGAGATATGGACTACACAGATTACAGAGTCCAAAATATCTCTTGAGGGTAATATTCTTGTCTCATTTCCACATTCTCAATCTATAATTTATTATGCATGATTACATAGTTGTTTGATGGGGATTAATATGTTTTAATTATTGTATTTGAATGATATGCATGCTTGATTGAGATAAGATGTGATTCTACACTGTTAAACATGTTAGAGGCATGATAGATTTTTGGATTCCTTCATTATTGTATCACTTAAAGATTTCTCTCACTCTTTTCAATGCTATAAATATGTGATTTTGGTGTAGCTTATGCATGATTAGATGTTCTAATGTGTTTTTAGCATGATTTAGCACTTATTGATTGCATTTTAAGGATTAAAATTCATGCTGCATGATTTTTGGCATTTTTACACAATTTTTTGCATTCTGGTTCTGTGCAAAGGTGACAGATGATAAGGTAAGCTGATGGATGACTGTCTATCACCCGGTGGGACATCACGGGCTCATCTCCTCGTCCCATCCCTCGCTACTTTATGGGCATCCGTGGGTGTATTTCTGGGGTATTTTTTATATGTTTCATGCATTTATGTAAGTTTTATGCTACTTATTCATTTTTTATGACATTTATGTATTATTCGATTTGATTTTGATTTTGTACGAGTTGCTTCTGTACCTAAATCTCTTTTGCTTGTATAATTAAATTTGTAAGTATTCTATCATGTTATTTGAGAATACTAATTCATATGTCCTTTTGTCATCTTTTTTCGAGTGTTTAATGCTTTCGTTTCGGTGTGGATTTTTGCATGAAAGGTCATGTTCCTAAATTGATCACCATTTTTAGCCCCAGTTATCTCATTTAGCCATTTTATTAATTATCTATTTATCATTTTGAATTTATGATTTATTTTTTTATTATTATTTATTTATTTTGCCTTTTTATTTCAGATGTATTTCTTTGGGAATGTAATAGTTAGTAAAAAGGACTTTTTCCAGCACACTAAGAGGAAAAGGCATTTAAAATGTTTCTATTAATTAATCTAGTTTTTTTTCAAAACCTGCACCAATGTATAGATTTTTAACTCATACATCCACACTGTACAATAAAAGATCTTGTAAAATATACATGAGGGAACCAATTTTTTCAACCTTAAATTAATACCCCGATTTATGTATGTATATTTCTTTGTTGGTATTGGATAATTTGCTTATGTAATAATTTAAGTAGGGTTAATTCCTTTATTTATCATTTTTTACTTGATTGTGATGTTTACTTATTTTCTATCGCTTGCATCGTGTGAGAGATGAGAGAGAATTAAGTTTAAAACTCAATTATAAAATAACATCTAATCAAAATGCCTAATAAGAGTGATGTTCCGAACACCAATCTCTGTATGGGCATCAAACGATCGAGATTCATTTCCCAATGCTCTGTTGGGTAGCAACTCTATAACACCTACCTCATTTAGGTCAATTTGTATATGCCTTCATGGGTTGACCACTAACCATAAATTGGATTTGATCCCTTTTTATGGAGTAAGCCTTCGGGAGCAAACCTGGAAAGCGAGTGAAGGCTCTAACATGCATCATAATGGTGACTCCACTAGGGACTAAAGAGATCTTACTTTGGAAAGCATATTGGTTAAGTTCTTTATAATTAGGTTTTAGTTATTAATCCTACCTCTTTTCCAAATTGCATTCCTTAGATATATCTTAGAGCTTTAAAATTAAGCTAGGCATCCCTTTTTAACCTCGATGCTATCCTGAAGCATGCCCCATATTCAATTAATGTAGGGAGGTGTCAAGGAAACCCAACAGCCTAAGCCCAATACCAAATGGTATATAAAATAGTGTCCCATTAGTTGTTATGCTCGTGATGTGCTAGACTTATTGGTAGGAACCATACTTGGATAGCCTTAAAGTTTCATCACCTTTGACTCAAGCCCATGTAATGAAAATAACAACTTCCCCTAGGTTGTATAACAATAATAATATTTTGCTTGCTATATGGACCTTTATGTATTGACCAAACTCAAACACATTAGGAAGGTACCAATTAAAAGCTGCCATACCCTAGTAGCCTAACCTAATCTGTGTGAGTTGGTCAAAATACATAATGGTCAAAGTCCATATGCATACTCTTTCAAATTAGAGAGGTTATGTTGCCGATTTTTCAATATACACCATACTCATCCATTGGGTACCCTGTTGACCTATAGGCTAAGCTCACCTAGGAAAGAGACTGCACGACTGCTTGTATAAGAGCAATAAGGTTGGAAGGCTATTGGTATGAGTTTTAAGTTTTGATCCAACTCAAACCTATATATAATATATAAAATCTAGGGTTTGTAAAGGGGGAAATCACTTGTTTTACAAAGCCACTTAAGAGAAGAAGAAAACTTAATTTCTTTAAGCCATTTTAGAGAAGAAGAAAACTTAATTTCTTTCTCTCTCTAAACCTTTGCTTTAGCAATCTTTAATTGAAAAACAAACACATAAGCAAATTTCATTAGATATTTTTTAGAAGAAAAAAGCACGAATTGGAGTGGATATGGATTACATAGATTACATGTTAGACTATCTCCTGAAGGTAATATTCTAGGCTCATTCTTACTTTCTCTCTCTATAATTTATTTTGCATGATCACATAGTTGTTTGATGGGTATTAATACGTTTTAATTACTATATTTGAATGATATGCATGCTTGATTGAGATAAGATATGATTTTGCACTGTTAAACATATTAAAGGCATGATAGGTTCTTGGATTCCTCTATTGTTGTATCACTTGAAGCTTTTTTTCACTATTTTCAATACTATAAATTTATGATTTTAGTGTAGCTTGTGCATGATTAGATGTTCTAATGCGTTTTTAGCATAATTTAACACTTATTGATTACATTTTTAAGTTTAAAATTCATCTTGCATGATTTTTAGCATTTTTTACATGATTTTCTGCATTCTAGTTCAATCCAGAGGTGATGGATGGGAAGATGAACCAATGGATGGCCATCTGTCACTCGATGGATGGGATGTCATAGACTTATCTCTTTGTCCCCGTTCCTCACTTCTTTGTGGGCATCCCTCGCCTAGTTCTAGGCGTTCGTGGGTGTATTTTAGGGCATTTTTGATATGTTTTATACATTTATGTAATTTTTATGCTACTTAATCATTTTATACGATATTTATGCATTATTTGATATGATTTTGATCCTGTACGAGTTATTTTTATACCTAAATCTCTTTTATTTTTATAAGTAAATATGTAATTATTTTATCATGTTATTTAAGAATACTAATTCATATGTCCTTTTATGGCCTTTTTTTAGTGTTTAATGCTTTTGCTTCTGAGGGTTTGGTATGGATTTTTGCATGGGAAGTCACACTCCTAAATCAATCGTTATTTTTAGCCTCGGTTATCTCGTTTAGCCATTTTCTTTAATTATCTATTAATCATCTTTGGATTTATTATTTATTTTTTGTTATTATTCAGTTATTTACCTGTTTATTTCAAGTGTATTTCTTTGGGAATGTAATAGTTAGTAAAAAAGGTGCACGCTAAGAGGAAAAGGCATTCAAAATGTTTTTTATTAATTAATCTGGTTTTTCTTCAAAATTTAGAACAATGTCCAGATTTTTAACTTAGATATCAACACTGTATAATAAAGGATTTTATAAAATATACATGAGAAAATCAATTTTCTAACCTTAAATGAATATCCCGATTTATGTATGTATGTTTCTTTGTTATTATTGGACGATTTGCTTATGTATTAATTTAAGTATGGTTTTCTCATTTATTTATCGCTTTTTTACTTGATTGGGATGTTTACTTATTTTCTAACGCTTGTATTATGTGAGGAAGGAGAGAGAATTAAGTTTACAACTCAATTATAAAATAATACCTAACCAAGATGCCTAATAAGGGTGATATCCTAAACATCAATCTCTACGTGGGTATTAAAAGGTCAATATTTATTTCTCAACATTCTGTTGGGTGGCAACTTTATTACACCTACCTCTTTTGGGTCTATTTGTAGATGTCTTCATAGGTTGACCACCAACCATAAATTGGATTTGATCCCTCTTTATGGCAAATAGCCAATTTATGATTTAAGTGAGCCTTCTCCAGTCTCGAGCCCTAAAAGCAAGCCTCCGAGAGCAAATTCGAGAAGCGAGCGAAGGCTTTGGCACACGTCACACCTTACAAGTCTACAATTAAGTCTAAATTAAGTATACACTAAGGCCTTATTCACATAACTATCATTCAATTATAATTATATAAGACTAGGTTGAAAACACTTCATGATATTCATAAATCAATAATGCATTCATAATCACTCATTAACTTTACTTGCAATACACTAATATTACAAAATCCATCATATTTCACTATGATTCATACATAAATTAATGGTATTATAAACTAATTCACATATAACAAGTCTTATTACACTCCCTTATACAAGTTCATAATGCTCTATCAGTGTTCAAAAAGGTTCAAAAGAAATTTTGTAACCTTTAGGTGAAGTTTGGTAAGGTTTAGGGATAAAACACAATTGACCCAGCTTGGATAGCATTTTTCTTGGCTGGGTCAAAGCATTATGACTAACCAAAACATAAGTGTCTCAGCTGGGACAACCTTGTCTCAACTGGGTCAATTCAATCTACCTAAAACTCAGCAGGTAGACTCTTAAGGTCAACTTATACATAACTTTTGACCTAGAAAATGAAAATTTTAGGTAAAACTTTCTTCTACACTTATGTTTTGCTAAGTCTCTAATTTCTATAAAAGCTATAATCATGCAATTTATACCCCTACATAAGGAGAAATAAACAAAACAATATAGACTACTCCCATTAACAGGGAGGGCAACCATCCTATAAATTCAAGCAACCTTACGAGGACCTTAGAGATAGAGTTTGGTTTTGGTTCCTTCTATAAACTTTTAGATGTATATCTAAAATTTCATTTTTAATTAGAATCACTTTAATTGGTGCTCTAAACTTATATTATGCTTAAAATTGTCTTGATAGGTCCTATGTATTTTATGGTAAAATTTTACTTTAACACTACACTTGCACTCTTTCAACTTATTTACATGTTTAGACCTCTCAATCACATTCCCACATAATTCAAATACATCAAACAACACTATTATTCTATTATCTTTCATCAAACATATGTACACAAGATAATTGAATGCTCATACCTTATTTTAAAGCTTATATTCCTCTATTTCTTGTTTTACACCTCTCTTAGACCTTATCTTCAATCAAAACCTTAACACATCCAATTACTACATATTTAGAACATGTACACACACATAAGAAGAGATTAAAGATGAAGAAAGGATGAAAAGAAAGCTACTATCACTATAAAGATAGAAATCGACCTATCTAGATTAAGTAAGTTGCACTTGATTCTTGCTAGCTTCCTTATTGTTCTTTAAATAACCATTATCATGTGACAAAAGCAAGAAAACCAAGAAAGAGGGAAGTTGAATTCCTATTCTAGCCAACGTGGCCGGATTCCCCTATTTCATTTCCTTTAAATGGCTTTATCCTTTCAAGACTTTAGGAAGACTAATGTTCTAATCCCAATGGCCATACCTTCTTTTACCAACAATATTTACAATTTAGCCTCATCACTTCACTTAATTGCATAATTACTTGAAACTTCAACTAGCATTACACATAAACCTATAAATTTCCTTATATTCCACTTACATAACATACTTATTATAAATTACAAAAACACCCTCGACCAATTTCATCAATACCAATTGTATTCTAATCAATCACTAGCCCACATATAGTGGTGAAGCCATATGGTAAAGAAGGGAAGCAATTATCCCCCTTAATTTTTGAATTTTTTATATATATTTATGTATATATTAAATAAATAATTTTCGTGATTTATAATTTTTGCCCCCACTCGATTATGTTATTTTTTAAACACGATTTATATTTTTGCCCCCTTTATTTGTAAATTTTAGCTTCGCCACTGCCCATATAATCATATCAAATTCTTACTAGGGTCTTAATTGGGGCATTACAGTTATACCAATTAGAACACCTTATGTACCAAAGTGCTAGTATATCTTGATATACCTATGTATATCTACTTGTATACCAAAGTAAATTGTTGTTATTTTCAAATTCAATTTAATATCCCAAGTTATATTATATGGTATATATCAAACCCAATTTAATTTGTTGATTGATGGTCACTAATATTTTTTCAATTTGTCAACTGTTGAAATCTTTTCCAAAATCTCATATTTAAAAAAAATAACATAAGGTAATTCTTTTTGAGAGAAAAGATAACTATTTACATTAAATGAATTACAAAAGATATGTGAAAGATGAAAAGTAGAGTAAAAATAAGAGATTTACTAAAAATGGTATTTTTAAATTAAATTATTTTTTAAAAATATATTTTTGAAATAAAGAATTTAGGCAATAATTTTGAAAAAAAAAACTTCATTTTTCTATGGTATTTGTGTGAAAATCCCTATTTTATTTTATGTGCTTTTAAAAAGAAATCATGTGTCCACTCTATTGGTCTATTAGATGTCTCATTTCTCACTTACTAATTTGCCTTTTTTCATGAAATATCTTGGAATATTATTTAGGTTATAATAAGAAATTTGCCAATTAATGAGATGCATTTAATTTACCTATTTGGGATTGGTTAAGAATGTCTTAATAGTGTTTTAACCCTAACCTTAAATTAAATAAGGGATGCCATTCTCAAATCCACAATGGTTGTGTATAGGATGACTAGAAGTCTTATTCAATGACCAGATCATTATATTAAGTAAAGAAGTGAATTAATAAATCCCTCAACAAAACATTGTAAACTAGCAAAGGGATTATATAATAGGGGTTGATTGGAATGTAATGATACTTATGTTTCACTATAATTTTACATATCCAGTGTAGACACTAGTTTTTAAGTCCTCCTTATCTAAAGAGGCCATATAAGGAAGTATATACGTGGTTTGTGTAGGAACATTTAACCACTAGAATTTGAGCATTTTACCATTTTAAAGAGTTATCACTAACTGGAATAGACAAGTCTAATTAGGCTTGACCAATAAGTTCGATCAGACATAGTTAAAATCTTAACAATTCCAATTGGATTTGATTACTAGATTTTAAATAAGACATTTTTAGGTTTTTGCCCAAGATAGCTATTTAAGAGTAGAATTATCTTTTCCCTATGAAAACCCTACAAATAGGTCTCCTTTTAAGGAGAAAAAGCTTTTGCTCCCTTAGCTCCTAAGTAACATTTTCCAACTTGTATTTTAAGAGGTTTCGAAGAAGTAATCTCCAACATTGCATAAAAAATCCCAAAGGTATTATCACTTAATGGTTAACCTATGTGTCACATTTATCAAAGGTGTAAATTAGAGTGAGGTTCTAAACCCTCACTGGGTTTTGGCCTCATGAGGTTGAAAAAATATTTTTCAATGTTTTATTAGGTGCCGACTTTTATTCCTACCTTATGGTATCCAACTGAAACCTCTTAATAATCGATTATGTACAATAAGATAGAGATACCTTTAATATTATCTCATACTTTTTTAAGGCTGGGGACGCAACGAATTAAGTTGAATCTTGTAACCATTATGAAGTGATTGACTACCTCAAGCAATAAAGCCTAAATGACCTAAATAGGACTCTAAAAATGAGCTTTTAGATCTGAAAGGCTAGAGGGATCGAGTAAAAATAGGATGTGTTATAGTGGCGACTCCATTGAGGACATCATGAGAATTTGCTCTAAAAGTACTTTTGACTAATGTGACATAAACATGCTTTTGATTAAGAAATTTTATCTCTTTTTAAAAATTACATTAAAATCATGATAGAACTTTAGAATAAGTTAGGCATCATTTTTCTAGCCCTAATGCATTTTTTTAATCACCTTATAATTTTCACTCAATGAAGGTTGTGTTAGTTATAATCACCAACCCAAGTCTCATACTTTTTGGTATATCAAATGGTGACCTGATTGGTCGTTATGCTCAGAATGAGCTAGACCCATTGGCAGGGATCATGCTTATATAGCCTTTTAATTGAGTACATAGACTAAAGCCAATGTAATGTCATAGATACTTTCACTAGGGTATATTCCATATTAATCTTACATTACTTTTAATGTGGGTCTTTGTGTATTAAGTATACTCGAACAAGTCTAGATGCCCACTTGTCAAAGGCTTTCATATCTTTGTAAGCTCATTTTGATTTGCCCGAGTCAACTAAATACACCCTGATTGAAACCTTCCAATATGATTTTTATCATGAGGTGTTATTCTGCTGGATTTTTATCGTGCACCATACATGTCTATTAGGTTTGATAATTATGAATTATACTATATTTTTAGTATAATTTTTTGGTGTTTAAATTAGTTAATTTTATTTTAATTTGGTTGATTTTATGATTAATTAGTTACTTTATGTGTTTGTAGGTTTAATTGCAAGTTTTGGTATTTTGTAGGGCTTAATTAAAGAGAAGAATGCGTTAATTAAAAAAAAAGAAAGTTTTAGGGGTAAATTTATAATTTTAGGAAATAAGGCAAGAATTTCTCATGAAGAACAATAGAGAAGCACTCAGAAGAGTGCTAAAACCTACTCAGTCGAGTTACCTATCATTTTCTTGAGTTGTTTCAACCACTCACACAAGTCCTAAGGCCACTCTCCTGAGTATTCATGCACTCTGTCGATAAAAGACTTCTTATTTCACTAAAAAATTTTTACACCCTGGTTTAAGAAGTCTCAAGGCATAAAAACTTATTATTTAAAGGCTATAAAAGCATGTTCAAAACACCAAATTTGGGGAGATGATGAGAGTTACAAATTTTATCTTTAGTGTTTACCTAGCTTTAGTTAATTAATTGTACAGTAAATTTAGCTTAGTTTTTCTATTTTCTTTATTTCAATTCTTTCAAAAGACTTAAGCTTTCTATTGTATGTCTATAAATTCATCAAGAGCAAGTTTGAAGATTCATTAGTATTGTATCATTTTGTTTTAGTTTTCTTCCATTTTAATCATGTTTGGTAAGTAGTTTTCTTCACTTTTGTTGAGGGATACTTAAATCCTCATTCTTTTATTATAATGACTTAGTTTGTGCTTTATTTCAATACAAGTTTGATTATTTCTTAGTTATTGAGCAAATTCTTATCTTTTATTGTTATTGAGTTGATGATTAACTTATTTGTTAAATGGTTAGTGATTGAATTCAAGTATGATCTATGATATGTATGTCGTTGGGTTAATTCATTCATATTGATGCATGATTATATTCTAAATTTGAGATAATTATGTGTTGGTAAGGGTGGATTAAGACTAAAAAAAGTTAAACTAAGAATAGATTGAAGTTAAGTTTGCTTGAAAATGAGTTTAATGGATGTTTTGGAGTTTAAAATCTGATCTTTATGCTAGGTGTTAGATTATTCCTAAACAGAATATTTTATGCTTAGAATGATAGTCTAAATAAGATATTTATTTTTATTTAACTGGTTTTTTCATAATCAATTATATTACTTTTAACTTGAGTCATTGCAATGAAAGTTAAGGTGGATAGTTCCTTTAGTAGAAGTGTTTTAGTTATTACTCTATTTTTAATTTATGTCAATCTAATTTTTGTTTTTATTTTGCTTTACTATTAATTTAATTTAATTCTTTCTTTTTATTCAAAAACTTGGGAGATAATCTTAGATTAATTAAACTAACTTAAATATATTTTACTTAGCAATCCATGTTCTCTAAGGTATAACATTCAGGATCTTAATCTTATTTTTCTCTATTATTAGCTAATTTAGTACACTTGTTAGACATCGATCAGGATCACCTATTAACCCTTAGATTAAGCCCATCTAGAAAAGATATTTTTGACAACATGTGTGGGAGAAATAAGTTAAATAGGACTTTTGCATGTGGTTGTAAAAGTTGTATCTCACAATCATGAATCTACATCATGCTTGTAATTCCCCGATAATCCTAAAGTTGTGATAGTACCGTAATAGGTCAAGAATTTACTGAATTTCAACCTTTTGATCCAAGAATAGTTAATGGTAAACTCTAAATAAACAATTAAGTCATATATAAAAAGCCAACGAATATAATATAATTGATATGTATAAATAAAATGATGGGATGTAGGATTTCTATAAGGGGTACCGTATTCTTCTAGTTAAATAAATTATGGCCATATAAAAAAAGAAAAGAGAATAAAATAATGTAGCAAAGAGTTGGCCTTTATCTTTTACAACCTGATCACTATCACTAACTATTTTTTCCATCACCACCATCCATGGTGATCCCTCATAGCTGGCCTTCTCCCCTACCACCATTATAGTCCTTTCCTTCATCGATGATCGCACCACTATCGTTCCCCTCTTGCTTTGTCCTTTTTTCTTTTTGAGTTATGATTTCTCACATCTTATAAAATCAAAGCTTTTTCTTCTTCCTCAATAGTCACTCACGCAAATGGGAGATTGGAATTAAGGATGTCGAGATCTTTTAGGCTGGATTTTGGCAAATTTAGATGGTGTTCGAGAGCGTGACCACCTGCTGCGAGTCCCTAACACTTTGAACTTCACATCGACAGTAGCAATACATGGCTGAAAAAGCTCTGGCGATCGGTGACCAATGGGATAAGTTTAGTTTTTATAGAAAATGAGTAAATTGAAGTAATCAACTCAAAAATTTGTAAGTACTCTATTAAATTTACCTTTCTCCTAATTATCAAGATTATGTATTAGATAAATTTGGAATTTTTAAATATGCTAACAAATTAAAGTTGAGAACCATCAAATTAAGGGTTATAAATTTAATTGCATAATCAAATAGCTTAATTAAATTTCTAGAATTAATATGGCCTTAAATGGTGTAAATGTTTAAGGAGTAAAATTTAAGAAAATGCTGAACCTACTTAATACTTAATAAAATAAGCATGATTTCTTTTAAATCTAAAAGAAAGTAATTAAAATCGTGATTAGATAGAATTTATGGGTGTGACTTAGTATTTATAGTATTTACTTATTATATATTAATGAAAAAGATGGAATGCATTATATATATGTTATCTAGTTGTGAATGAATGGTATATGATACATGTTTATATACAGAAATATGTTAAAATTCAATAAATTATTTATTTACTATTGGTTAGGTTGAATTGCTTATTGATAGTTATCTAAGAATTGCATGTGTGTGAGTTTCAATTGCAAATGCTATTTGTCTAGTCTAAGTATATGCATCTTCAATTGTGAGTTTAATTAAAAGAAAATTTGGATTTTGAGTTGTGAATAATTCCATTAATCTTTTATCTTTCTTTAACTTTAGAAAGTGGAAATATGTTATGTAAAAGGAAATTGAGTGGGACATTATCGGTTTAAAGAACTTAATAGGTGTGAGGCATGCTGAATCCCGTAGGCATCCTATTTGTTATTGAAAGCCCACTTTTAGGGCTTGAGATTTAATCAAGATCCATTTAGCTCATGAAAGCCAATCGATTTGTGATGGATAAGGAGTCGGTCCAACACGTAATGAACTCGAGCCTTCAAAAGGCATAAGACAGTACATTAGAGTATCCCTATCCATTTACTAATGACTGACTTATGAGACATCTGTTGTGCATTAGAAGGTATGAATTTAGGAGTCACCATCCAATAGAACATTGAAAAAGTGATTTTTAATACCTTGTGATACCGTAACCAGAAAGAGTTTGTATTTCAATCCTATTTATACTTTTTGTTAATGTTACATAAACAAGTTTTAGTGATTAATATATTTCATCTCTTTTCTCACACGAGTTAATATGCTAGAAAAATAAAGGCGCACTCAAGCACGTTGAAAAATTGTAAAGCATCGATAGGAAAACTGTAAAGCAAAGTATAGAAAGCATTCAAGAATAAATATAAAAGTAAATTCATATATACAATGAAAAATTAATTAAGTTCATGAGGACATTGGTCCTTACATGCATATTTGCAAAAAGATATTATTTTCAAGGTGTATTTTAGACAAAAAAAGGGCATTGAATCCAAACAACTTTGAAAAAAAGAATCATGTTAATTGATTAATTTAAAGTAGAAATTATTTGGTAAGCTTTTAATTTATTGTTCGAAAATCCATTTATTTATAATAAGTAAAGGCATGAAAAAATAATAAAGATGACATGCCTAAATCAGACCATTTGTTAGATTGAAAATATTGGTTCCCTTATGCATATTCATAAAATTATTTTACGTGATTTTTGGAGTAAAATAGGATATTTGTCCATTTTATGAGAAAAAATTCAATTAATTAGGTAGAAATATTTTTGGTGTTATTTTTACTTAAAGCGTGTAAAAAGCGATTTTTACTAACTATTATAGAAAATTAAAGTTATAAAAAAGTCTTATAGGCCTAAAAATAAATAAATAGGAAAATAAATCCTAAGCTACCCTACTTCAGCATATTCTCTAGCCCGACCCAGAAAGGAAATTATACATATAAAAATATAAAAAGAAAACATAATTAGTGAATATATGTATAAAAGTAAAATAATGATAATATTAAATAATAATTAAAAAACTACCATTATACAAAAAAACATATTAATAATTATATTCACAATAACAAAATAACAAAAATTAATAATATAATAATAATAATAATAATTAACAATATTTAAAATAATGATTAAAAAACTAGTATTAATGAAACATCAATAATAACAATAATTAAAATATATTGTAAGTTAAAAGGAAAAGGATAAAAATATTAATTAATTAACAAATGCAAATATAAAATATATATATAAAAAATTAATATAAGAAAAACGTTAGGGAAAAAATGGGAAAAATAATATAGATAAATTCACATAAATAAATATAAATGCAATATTAAAAAAAATAAATTAACAAATATTCTAAAATAATTAATTTGCAAATAAGCTAATATAATAAATTAATTTACGAATAAAGAATTAAATGAGAATAATAAATCGACAATTAATAATAATGATAATAAACAATTAATTAATAATAAAATGAAAATAAAAAGGCAAATTAATTAATATATTGAAAGCAAAAAATACGGAAGAAAAATGGCAAAAAGCACTAAAAGACAAAAAAAAAGACAAACAAGGAGTGAGATGTGTGAATGACGGGAGGAGGAGTTGGCTGGCCGGAACTTTTAGTGACAGAAAGTCATGACTGTCACCATAAACTCCTGTCGCTAAAGGTTTTCAGCAATAAAGGAGCTTTGAAAGGAAGCTTTTTAGCAACGAAGAAACCCTTGCGTCGCTAAATGATTTGACGCAGAAAATGGATAAAATACTAATTTTACATCTAAAATCACATATAAGCACTTAGAAAAAGCCAACCAAAAATCTTAAAAAAAACATATATAAATATAATATTATTTAAAATATAAAAGAAATTAAATAAAACATCAAATTAAGAAATATGTTAAACAATTAACAAATTAAACAAACCAATAAATTAGATTAAAAAATACTTAACAAGATACATAATAAAACAAATAATTAGCAAATAATGAAAGTAAACAATAATTATCAGTTCAAATAATTAATAAGTTAACATAATAACACAAATAATTAACAGCAAATTTATATAATGACACAATTAATTTATTAAGCTAAAATAAGAAATTAATCCACAAAATTAGTTAAAAAATTTACATATTTTACAATTAATTAACAAATATGTGAAATCAACAATATATTACAATAGATATAAAAAATTAACAAATAATAAATAAAGAAAATACTCTTTACATAATTAATTAAAACTAAATATTTAGATTCATGGTTTTAGGAACTCGAGAATATTACCTTCAGTGTCGGTTTATCATAGGGCGAGGATTCGATGCTCCACGGATTATTTCCAAATTTTAGGGATTTTTTGGATTTTTTTTAAAGATGAAAATGTGTATTTTTCAAGGAAGAAGATGAAGAAAGAAAAGAAAAAGGTAGAATAAGGAGAGTAGGAGAGAGAAAGTGGGGATTAGCTTTTAAAAGCCATCAAATCCCCTTAATAAATGTCCCAAACGGGATAGGATTAAGGGGATTTTTCCCAGGTGTTTTCGCTTTATGAATCCGGGCGTATACTTGTAATTTTGGAGTGAGTCATGGACCTGATTCATGAGTCAACTCACTGGCCAGGTTTGTGAGTTGACTTTAACTTTTCCTTTTTTTCTCAACCGTCTGATCTCTAAGGAAAAATGTTTTGCCATTTTGATCCCCAATATGCCATTTTGCCAACTAGGTGTCTTCTAGACATTTGTTCATTTATGATTTAGCTTTCCAATGAATCAAAAATCATTCAATTGGGATTTATGGCAAAAATACTAATGATTGCTCCTAGAAAATTTTCAGGGACAGAATTGGTATTCTGACTTTGAAAAATCATTGGGAACAATGGATTTTGAATTAGGTCATGCTATTCTCATGAAATTTACTACAAAATGAGTATAAATTATATTAAAATTGGATTAATCTCAATAGGATATCTATGGAGAGAATTATGCCAAAAATACTATAGAATGGTCTAGGTGTAGGGATAGATTCAGGTCATCTATGTTCAAGCCTAATTTTGAGATGTTTAAGGGCTGAACCGAGTTTAGATATCTCGTCAAACTTATATATATATATATATATATGTCGTAAGATTAAAATGAATTTAAAATCACTTAATTAGGAGGTTTGTAGGCTGAGATAAAGCCAAAACACTCCAAACTACTCAAAGTTTTAAAAGTCGATTTTCTTGTTTTGCACTGTTAACAAAGGGAAAAGACCCCAAAAAGGATTTTTAAATATTTAAAGTCTATAAGAAAGATCAAAAAGTATTTTAAAAGTATAAAATGCAAAAAAAAAAATTGGCACTTTTTTCCTTGTCCATTTATAAGAAATTATTTCCTCATTAGGTAACCTTGATTAGGAGCCATCTTAAGACCTAGTATCTATAGTTGTCCCTAATTTTAGGAAACTTAGTGCAATAGTACCTAAGTGAGCTAAAATTTAGAGTAAAGAGTTGGGGATATATACCTGAGATGGCTATCTCCTTGACTATGAAGGTTTGGTGATGAGGTGATCCATGTAATCTTGCCGATAAAAATCGCACCATACAATCCTCACTTTAAGCCCGTGACTTGGTTATCCATAGAAAATACCTCTCAAAGAGGGCTTTAGATCTTTTTCTCTGAAGAAACTTTGAATTTCGATTGGTTTGCTCCAAAGAGACTTTGAATTTTTATTTAGATGGGTGATCTATCATCAACCTGGTGACACTTTAACCCTTTGGTTAGCTAAATTAGGTGGTTTACCATCAATTTAGTGATGTTTTAACCTTTATACGACTTTCAACTTGGAGTACCTCCTAAGAAGACCTTATGCTTACAAAGAGACTTAAAATGCTTTGAAGAAGGTTTTCATACTCATTAAGAGACTACAAATGCCTTGGAAAAAGGTCTTGACAATGGTTATAAAGGGTTTTGGAATGCTTTGAAAAAAGGTCTTGAGAATGCTCACGAAGAGTCTTGAAAATGCCTTGAAAGAAGGTCTTAATAATTCTTATAAAGAGTCTTAGAAATGCCTTAAAAGAAGGTCTTGAAAATGCTTATGAAGAGTTTTGGAAATGCCTCGGAAGAAGGTCTTAATAATGCTTATGAAGAGTTTTGGAAATGCCTTGAGAAAATTTTATGCTTGTCAATAGACTGGGAACGCATTAGAGAAGGACTTGACAATGCCCATAAAAAGATTGGGAATGCCTTGGAGAAGGAATTCATAGTCATCAAAAGACTGGGAATGCCTTGGTGAAGGACTTTTAGTACCTATGAAAAGGTTGGATGTTAGTGTCTTTATCATAATTGAATAATATACTTACCTTTCATGGGTTTGCATGATTCCTTTCATGGGAGTCTGTCTTGGAGTAAGATGGCCATCTTTTATTAAATGTCCTCAAACATAGTATGCATCGATAATCTCACCTTCTGAGATATTTGCCTTGCACAATTTCTCTTGTGAGAGCTTTATCTTCTTTGGTTGATTGTTATCTATAGTTGTCTTATGGTCTGTTTTAATACGTGGAGCCCACTCACATTTTTCTTGCAAGAAAATTACTTGCATGAGTATATGAAGGGAAATTATATATGCAAAATATGCGTGAAATTATATGCGAGTTGTGCATGACAAGCATTACAAGTGGTGTGCGCAAAGAGCTATTTGCCAAGAAGTGTCCAAGGTTTAAAGGAATTTCAACTTGTCAAATGCTTTGAACTTGAATTTTATTATCCTTTAATAGTTGGATGGATCATATTCTCAACTAGTTCAATCTCAACAAGAGAAATTAAAGGGTCATTCTTAATGAGGGACAGGAGAATAGGCATGTTGATACTAAAGCTTACTGAACCTACCCATAAACACAATGTATACCAAGAAATTTCTATGTATGTGTGTGCTGAAGGCTAAAACAAAATTTTATTTTTGTAAAGCAAATTCTGGATGTGAATCTGGGGGTGAGGTTTAACTCAAATGCATATATGTATTCATGACTTCATACTTAAAGTTTAAGAAACACCATATGCCTCTTTTTACATACCAAACCTTGTTAAAAGGTCATCTTCACTAGGTTAAATGAGACTGAACCCAAAATCAAGAGGTCTTACATTGGTTGTAATATTAGGTTTAGGTTAATGGCTAATAAGGAAAGGTTATGTTGCTAGAGGAACATAACCACCATCTTTTTTAATTGGTAGAAAGATTATTTTCTACCGATTTCCCACTCTCAAAGTATTTTTGAATTTAGACTGTAGTGATTAACTAATTGGGGATTGTTTAAGAGATAATTGCTAAAGGTCAAATTGTAGGGTTTCAAGGATTTCTCGTTCCTTTCTTCTTTCTTTTTTTCTTTATTTATTTATTTTTTCTTTCTTTCATTTCTTCTTTCCATTTTTTCCTTTTTTTCTTTCCAGGTTTGTTTCTTCTAACAATCCCAATTTCCTATGAATGGAACTCATACAAAAGTTTGGTAGAGATTATTCCCCCCATTCTTAAATATATGATCAACTTTACCACAATGGTAATCTTTCTAAGGGGAAGCCAAGATCATTTTAGGTTAAGGGTTGTTTAAATACATGCAACAATAAAATAAGCATGCATTTAGCATGTTTGAATAAAAACTCAAAGGGTTGGCAAACGATTATGAAATCAGGATAGAAAAAATTCATTTAGAATGTTACGCAAAGAAAGGGTTGCTTGAATAATTTTTTAGATTCCTATCCCATCCTAGGGTTACTTTGATGGGTAATCAAAAAGATTCTAATTCTCTTATTAAGTTTTACCCAATCCTCTCAATTGCAAATAGTATTTTTCCTTTATTTTTAAAACTGGCCTGAGGTGCTCAAATTTTAGAAATGGCAAGGAATTATGAAGGATTTTATATGATTCAGTAAACCAAGATAAAGTATGAATACCTCCTATTCAGCTCATATTTGAATGAAAGAGAAATTTCTCAGATTGAGGTCAAACTCATTCCCAACTAAGAATTACTTAGATGAAGTAAAATTTTAAATTGAAAGTAAACTAATAAGAAACAATTATGTCAGAACTTTGAATGTTGCTTGGTAAAAAAATAAATTAAACTTAAAGAATAAATTGTTTTGATTGTAGATACTCCCTATATTTAAGAAAAGGGATAGCATCGTGATGGTCATCGTGAACACATTAGGGAGAAAGTGACCTTTGAATTGAAATTGGCAAAAAGGATGATGCTGTAGCAATCATCTCAAAATGGAAATAGTGATCCTTAAGTTCACATTCTGAGGTGATCTTTGAACTCGAGACTAAAAAAAAAGATTAGTTAGAACCTTGAGACATAACCTGACAAGGTAAATTAGGCTTAAAGCCCAAGCTATTTTAATATGGGTACTTCCATGAGATCAATAAAACTGATGGCATTGCAACAATTGTCCTAACTATGTTAGGGAGGTGGCGACCCGCAAGTTGTTCTTAAAAAAAGGATAGCACCATAGTTATTTTTGAATGCATCAGGAGGGGTAACAATCTTTAAACCTGCTAAAATTGGGAATAGGATAAAGCTGTAACCACCTTGAATGCATTAAGGAGGTGATGATCCTTAGACCTGTAAAATAAAATTGTGTCAGAATCTTATCAAGACAAACTAAGGTAGGAATACTCCCTAAAAGTAACAAAAGAAATGATGCTACAATGGTCATTGTATCGACATGAGAAATCCTCAAGTCTCCAATCAATCATATATAAAGACTCGAGCAAATTGTTGAGGTACAAATAGCAAATTTGTCTTTCACATTACCTACAGAGTTATGCATACGGCAACATATACAAAAGATTATATGCAAGGTGTATGAAATGCATGCAAGCATGCAAAAATGTATGCATGAAGTGCATTGGCCTACACCATAGGTGATTAGGGGACTCCATCTCGAATGTGAGGTAGCTAACGATCCACATACATCTTCCTTAAAGGTTATGGTTTCCAGGTAAGCTTTCTCTTGTTATTTACCTTAGTTTTTTCTACTTTGTCTTCTTTCTAAACTCTCTAATTATCTTAGGGGAAACAATCCATCTTATCCTAGCCAAGGATAATCTACCTTTTTTATAAACTGTATATAGCATCTGATGCCCCCAAACACTTGGAAATGGTGAAAGAAGTCTTTACCATGTGAGAAATTGCCATCACCACCTTAGAATTAAACCTCCTTCAGTATATGTCTCCACGCATGCCATAGGCTTCTTTTGATAGGTTAACCATATATTTATGCCCAACTTATACATACGTTCTTATTAACATGCATCATGTAACAATAAGAATAGCCATGACCAGACACATAATACAATAATACAGACCTTAATTTAGTCTCAAGGTGTGACATCTTGTATGCATCTAACTCCTGTTGTCAATCATTCCTTACAAGTTTTCTTGGAATTTTGGATGAATCAGTTTAGGAAAGTTAGGCTTGACATTTAGGCTCACTTTTTAGGTGAGTTAAGCTTTCTATTTAGGTGTACTATTTGGAAGATGAGAATTGAATACTGTAATGTTCTTATCATCTCGTGGAGTGCCTTGTAGGTTTAGATGAAGATTTAAATGCTTTTATTTTATCCTCTCAAGACTCACCCTAGGAGTCAAAGGATGCACTTAAAATGTCTCTATACCCCGAGATTGAATAGAAAGGGATTTATTGAATTAATGTCTTAGAGATAGGCCATAGTTATTATTATGAATGATACAATAAAATAAGACATTATACATATAAGAAAAGCTCATATAATTAACATGACTGGAGAAACATATACATTGTTTAGAGACACATTTACATTGTCAAAAAGATAGCTTATATTACATCTTTTCCATATTGTAAGTGTAGATAACAACAATTTCTTCAATGTCTCAAGCCCTTCCTTCTCTAAATAGTGCCCCAAAGGTTGATGATGATGTGAAACTTGTAAAGGAAACTTTAATTCTCCCCCTTCGAGATTGGTGCTTGCTGGATGTTAACCAAACTCTAAACAAGGTCTCTTAAAGAATGGCAACAATCTATTTTAAGCCCTATATGCTAGTGATAAGCACAATACTAATAAGTTCTATGACCAAGTTCCCTTGGCTCATGGTTGACCTTACTAGTAATGGTTATAACTTTCCTTGCCTACTGAGATGAGTAAGATACCAAGATAGCAGCTTATGTTTGATGGTGAATGATTTCTCTTTGTTTTTTATGGTTAAAACTCTTGTAGACCCATCATTGCCCTCATTTATGTCTCTATTCTCCTGGTCATTTCCAGGATTGCCTATTTTTATACTTGTAGCCCGAGCCTTTTTTTCCAAATTTTCTCTCCCAGCTTCAATGGCAATATCCTTGAAAGATTCTCAATCTTTTAAGCCTTTTATTTTTAGCTCATCTCTTAGATAGGGACTGATGTTTTGAATAAATAACTTGATCTAATCAACAGTCTCCGATTTTTGCTTCATCTCTATCATCCTGTTCCTCCATCGGGTAAGGTATTCATGAAAGGCTTCCTCTAGTTTTTGATGTAGCAACTCTAGATCCTTTGGGGTCACTTCTAACCTTGTACTACACTCATACTAATTCAAAAATTCCTTTGTTAATAGATCCCAATATTTCTTGGTTATATGATCTAACCTATTGAACTAGTTAATGGTAGGGCCTATCAGACCAAGGCAAAAGTATTCAATCTTCTATTTTTTAGTTAATGTTATCCCTTTCATGACTAATGTGTATTACTTAATATGTGTATAAAGGTCAGAAGTACCATCAAATTTGGATAAATTCGGCATCTTAAACCGCTGGGGGAGCATATATCTTCATTCTCCAAATCCTTAACTTTTGGGCTAATTCCTTTACCGGCTGATAAAACTCAAGCTAAAGCCTCTATCATTTCTTTTATTTTTTTAAAAATTAGATCTTCTACTTTAGGTGCCTTGCTTTTTAAAACTTAAGCCACTACGAATTCCTCTTCCTCTTTCAGAGATAAAATCCTCTTCAAGTACAACACCTTTATCCTTTCTCTACTCAATGGGTATAACTATAGATGCAGGACCCCTAAAGTTGATGGCTAAAGAGGGTGTCATAGCAGTAGTAGTGGTAGAGGTTCCCCTAATATTATTCAGTTCTTCATGTGCAAAGGGGAGTGCCAAAGGCTATTGTCTAGCAGGCTGTACTAAAATGAACATCATCCTAGTCAACATGACCTTCGTCCTCTTTTCAAATTCATTAAGTATCCTATCAAATTCTTGACTATTAAGAGCTTCTGTTTGTGATGGATCAACCATTTTTGTGTGTTATGAAGTTACTCTGAAGGTATCAACCCTAAACTTATCTTCGATTTTGATTTTATTTTTAATCTTCTTAGATAAAGCCCGCTAAGAAGTCATCTATCGGGACCCCATTAACCATCTTGGTGAATCTAAATGGCTGAAAGAATCGAGGGGTTAGAATGATGTATGCAAAGAATGGAAAATGCTAAACATACAGATGATATATGGCACACATCATGATACATGTATAAGAATATAGTATAATGCATAACACAAATAAAAATATGCACACTTTTCATGGCAAAGAGGATTGTCACGCATCTTTTAAATTATTATATTATTTATCTTTATTTGTTCGTACACAAAATGAAATGTATGCTCACACATAAGATTTACATGCTCTAGTTTCCCATTACATATTAGGTCGCAATTCATGTAAACATAAATTATACATAAGATGAGGTGCATATAAATCAGAAAGATCTATATATATAAGACATGCACATTTTGTTAATTGTTATTGTTGATTTAAAATTTATTAAAAATACATGTATACATATATACAATATAGACAACTAAATGTGAAAGAAAAAAAATATCCTTTCGATTTATTACTTCCCTACAAGAGGTCATGCGTTCTCTTTCTTAGGCAAGATTAGCTCATGGGTTAACAATGAACCTAATGAACACGTATGATGCAAGATAAAAAACTGACAGCATAATCTTTTTTTATTTAAAATGCATGTAAATAGATTTTGGCGATTGTGTATTTAAACAACCTAAAAAAATAAAAATGTGCCCACCGGGGTGTGAAAGCCTTTAATAAGTAAACATCTAAGTTTATTACGATTTATTCAATATATAAAAGTCCACATCACAAGCAATGTGTTACGGCATATTTCCCCTAGTAGAAGTGTTCATGCCATTACATGGATTTGAATCCGATGATACAACTTTAGGGTTACCCAAACATGATCCCTGCCAATGAGTCTAGCTCATCATTATTATAATGACTGATTTGGTCATAATTTTATATACTAAAAGGTATAAGGCTTGGGTTGGTAGTCCTTTCTAACACTTTTTTACATTGAGTGAACGTAGGATCATGCTTTGGGAATACACCAAGGTTAAAAGAGGGATGCCTAACTTAATTTAAGGCCCTAGCATGAATGCAATGCAATTTTTTAAAAAGGGATAAAAATATATTAATTACTAAATTTATTTATATTAAACTAACCAAAGGTACTTTCAAAGCAAAATCTTGTAATCCCTAGTAGAGTCACCACTGTGATTGCGTCAAACCCTATAGGTATCCAGTTTATTCTCGAAAGCCCATTTTTAGGGGTTGAGATTGGATTAAGGTCTGTTTAACTCATGAAAGTCAATCGCTTTATAATGGGTAGATATTTGGTCCAACACGCAATGCACTAAAGCCTCCAAAAGGCATGAGACAACACATTGGAGTATCCTTGTCCGTTTACTAATGACTGACTTATAAGGCATCTACTGAGCATCACAAGACATTAATTTAGGAGTTGCCATCCAATAAAACATTAAAAAAGTGATTTTTAATGCCTTGTGATACCGAAATCAGAGAGAGTCCGGATTTCACTCCTATTTATACCTTTGGTTAATGTTACATAAATAAGTTTTAATGATGAATATATTTTGTCTTTTTTCTAACACGAGTTAATATGCTAGAAAAATAAATGTGCACTCAAGCACATTGAATAGCTGTAAAGCATGCATAAAAAGCTGTAAAGCAAAGTATGGAAAGCATTTAAGAATAAATGTAAAAGTAAATTAATACATAAATCGGGGAATTAATTGAGTTCATGAGGACACTGGTCCTCGCATGTATATTTACAAAAAGATATTATTTTCGAGGTGTATTTTGGACAAAAAAAGGGTGTTGAGTCAATGCGGCTTTGAAAGAAAGAATTGTGTTAATTGATTAATTTAAAATAGAAATTATTTGGTGAGCTTTCAATTTATCATTCAAAAATCCATTTATTTACAATAAATAAAGGCATGACAAAATAATAAAGATGACATGCATAAATGAGGCCATAAGTTAAATTGAAAACATTGGTTCCCTCATACATATTCATAAAATTCTTTTGTGTGATTTTTGGAGTAAAATAGGATATTGATCCATTTTATGAGGAAAAATTCAATTAATTAGGCAGAAATATTTTAGATGTTATTTTTAGTTAAAACGTGTAAAAAGCTATTTTTTCTAAATATTACAGACAATTAAAGTCATAATAAATATTATAGGCCCGAAAAAAATAAATAGAAAAATAAATCCTAAGCTACCCTGCTTCATCATATTCTCAAACCCGACCCAGGAAGGAAATTATACCTATAAAAATACTAAAAGAAAACATCAATAGTCAATATATGTATAAAAGTAAAATAATAATAATAATAATAATAATAATAATAATAATAATAATATTATTATTATTATTATTATTATTATTATTATTATTATTATTATTATTATTATTAAATAATAATAGTTAAAAATATTATCATTAAACAATAAAAGCATTATTAATTATATTCACAATAATAAAATAACACAAATTAATAATATCAACAACAACAGCAGCAGCAACAACAACAACAACAACAACAATAATAATAATAATGATGATGATGATGATGATGATGATGATGATGATGATAAAAAGACTAGTATTAATAAAACATCAATAATAACAATAATTAAAATATATTGTAAGTTAAAAGGAAAATGATAAATTGACATAGTCAATTTATCACAAATATTAATTAATTAACAAATGCAAATATAAAATATATAAAAAATTAATATAAGAAAAATATTAATAAAAATGGGAAAAATAATGTAGATGAATTCACATAAACACATATAAATGTAATATTAAAAAAATAAATTAACAAATAAGCTAAAATAATTAATTTGCAAATAAGTTAAGGCAATAAATTATTTTACAAATAAAGAATTAAATGTGAATAAAAAAACTAACAACTAATAATAATGATAATAAATAATTAATTAATAATAAAATGAAAATAAAAAATAAAAAAATTAATTAATATATTGAAAGTAAAAAATATGGAAGAAAAATGGCAAAAAAAGCACTAAAAAAAACCATATAAGGCGTGAGATGTGTGAGTGACTGAAATAGGAGATGGTAGACTGGGACTTTTAGTGATGGAAGTTTTTGACTGTCGTTATAAACTTCTGTTGCTAAAGGTTCTCAGCAGCAAAGGAAGAACTTAAAAGAATCTTTTTAGTGACAGAAAACCAGGGTGTCGCTTAAAAAGATACGCTGTCCAACCAAAGTTGATTGGTTTTTCCACAAGGAGTTTGTCTATCGAGGTTCCTGTTTTATAAGAGATATTATTGTTTGATTGTTCCAAGCAATAGATTGAATGTATTCTGGATCAGCAATTGGTAGCCTTATAAAATCATTTGTTCTTCTAGAATATATGATGATATGAAGTTATAAATCCTATATGTTGAGTGGGAGATTTTGAATGCTATCTATAAAATATGAGTTTGGTGTAGATCTTTACAATAGGCCTGTTACTATTTAACTAGCTCCATTCTAATGATAAATGTGCAGCTCTCAGGCTCATAGCATTTGCTTTTTCTCTTTAATTACTTCTTGCTAAAACAAATATGTTGGTAATTTTTCATGACTCAACTAGTGTTTTTATTTCTAACGTTTGCTTCCTTGAATTGGCCAAACATGTGCCAATGAGACTTTCAGCTAGACTGGATTATAAATTTGAGATCTTTAGCCTCGTAGTAGGGATTTCATTTTCAATATCTTATTATCTTATAGTTATTTTCTCTCTCTCTCTCTCTCTTGCCAATGGAGTATTTTTGGTGATCTCTTGCCAATGGAGTATTTTTGGTGACTTGATTATGGATATTTTGGCTGATGTTCATTAAATATTAATTAATTTTTTAGTTCCTTTCAACATTATATGCCAGTTTCTCTGTGTTCCTCTATAATGCTCTTCTTTTCTATCTTGCAGTAACTGAAGACTTGTCTTGAAAAACCTGTAAGATTTGGTCTTTAGATTTTCTTAATCTTTTCATATAGAAGATAATGATTTGTTCTTTTTTAATATGTTAATATTTGTAACAGGTTGGATTATTAAATGTGGATGGATATTATAATACTTTGGTGGACTTGAAACTGCAAGGCATATGTAGGTCTTAATACGAGTGGAGCAAGAGCACAAAAAAACTGAAGATGCTTGTAGATATGCTGAGCAAGATACGGCTGCATAGAGATATGCTGCTCAAGTGCTTCAAGTTTTTAATATTTATGTCTGTAATATTATTCAAATTATGTTCTGTTATTATTTCAAATGTTTTGTAAATTTTTTGTGCAAATAAAGTTTTTAATAATTTAAACAATTCGCATACACTAGTACTAATTGAAAAACTGTAAAGCTCTTAAGAATGTCATATCCGACAAATCCTTTTTCCTTCAAAATGTAGTTTGAATCCCAATATTGGGCAGTGCAGAGGTTTTATTTGAATCTCAATTTTGAATTTCTAATTTATGTCTATGCAGGAAAAATATGAAGAACCAATGGCATCACTTGCTGAAATGGAGAAGGGGCAGTTATGGCAGAATCAATGTTGGAGGCAACTCTGCAGCACCAATCTTGACAGAATCAATGTAAGTTACTATAATATATATAGAGTTTTGAGGCTTTGAAATTTTATATATCTTTCTGACTAAATACATAGCAATATGTTTAAAATAGTTGGTTTAATTTGTTTGTGCTTCCTACAAAGTTGCTAGATTTTTATGATTCGTCTATCATTTTGCTATTCTAATTGTAAAAATTAAAAAATTATAATAATTATTTGTGACGGAATGACGACGGATGGCACCGTCATAAATTTTTTTATTCGTGCTAAAAATAGCAATGGAATTTTAATTTTCGTTGCTATTTTAGCAATCGAATTCTATTTTCCATTGCTAAAATTAGCGAAGGAATAAGTTTTTCATTGCTAAAATTGACAAATTCACCGAAATTTGCCTTGGCTGAATTTAGCAACGGAATTCATTTTTAGTTGCTAAAAAATAACAACTGCCGAATTAGCAACCAAAATTTCTGTTGCTATTTTTTATTAGCAACCAAAATTTCTGTTGCTATTTTTTATTAGCAAACGAAAATTGTAATTTTTCGTTGCTAAATTGCAATTTTCTTGTAGTGTGTCAGTACTTTCGATGATAGGAGCCAGCATTTATTCCATCGAGCTCATCAAATGAATAACACTTGCATTACTTACCTGTAGCTTTTTCTATTTCATTTTCTCAATGATGCTCGGCTTTCTCGATCTCATCATCACTACAAAACAAACACACGATGAGAATAAGATTACCAAAACTAGTTGGTAATAAAATACAAAGCTTACAATTTTTCTTTGACTTAATTTTTAAGCATCGGTAATAATGTAAGGCTTAAGCTGCTCTCTGATATCGGTCTTCCCAGAGATGTGCTCTTTCCACCAAGCTAAAATTTCCTCTTTCTCTTTTGAAAGGTGAGGTAAGATATCGGCTCTCTACGATACACGGCCCCATGTCATTTTGATTGGAAAATATTCATATTTGCTTTCAATTATAAAGAACTTAATCTTTCACTTCTTTAAAGAGTCCTAGTTCTTAACAAATACCCATATCCAACTCATGCTTGCACATAGTTATAATCATAGGTTGTTAGCCTCAGACCCACAACACACATAGCTTGAAACAACCAAACTATGATATCAATATTATGTTTGATTGTCTATAATTGTTAGCCAATAATGGTTTGCCTTCCACTAGGGTGTAATTGGCCAATGGTCATTTTGTAATGGTTTAGTAAATCCACCTCAATCTTATTTTGAGGCATGCACACACTTGTTAGTGTAAGCCCTAGCCCCATTGCATTGTAATAAAACACTTTGAATTAATAAAATGAGGCATTTGTTTTATCCATTGTATTCCTGTGCATATCAATTGATAGAACTATCCAAGAATGTTGTTTTGGTTTAAGTTATCATATGTGAGGCACATGGTTGTAAGACCTTGAAACAAATGAGACTTCATTCTAAATATCCCTAGTCAGTCATTGTTATGGGAATAACAATGAATTAAGACTAGTATGCTCTCTCTGATATTATGAGTGCTGTCTTACGGATCATTAGGACAAGAGTGTCAATCAGAGATCATAGATACATGTTAAAGAACATGGTATCTGGATACGATCCGCTCATGAGAACACTACATGGTACAAGTCATAAGTGTTTCTCATATGCAAGTTTTGTATCGGAGTTCTTAGACCTGAAATCTCTATGAAACTCTTTATGAATTACTGTGTGCTTTGACATACACCTAACGTGCTTGTAACAAAGTGACAAGTACGGGTATGATTGGGTATGCATTGATTCATGTTAGAGAGCATGAGAGAAGTGAAGGGATTACCCCTCTCAATAAGAGAGAAAATATCATCGGCCACTTGATCAGTGAACTGAGAAGTGTATGGCCATACCGAGATGAAATAATGAGTAATCATTATTTATCTGAGAGTTCAGTGTCACTGCAATATCAAGAAAGGAATTAATATATATAAGGATGACTAGTTTCATGCCTTATATTAATTTTGATATTTATGGGTAAGGGACTATGCAAAAATTGCATTAGGTCACTAAATGCCATATGCATTTTCATTTAATTTGAAATGCTATAATATCTTGCTAGAGAATATAAATAGCCTTTGAATTAATTCATTAATTCATTGCCAACATTAAATGGACCTATAGGATCACACACAAAGCATTGGGCTTAAAATATTTAAATAAAGTATTGGGCATTAATTTGGGCTTGTAATTAAAGTCAAATTAATGTGTGTAATGGGTTTTAAAATTGCTATTGGACCTTGGTCCATGAGAGAGAGAAATTCAGCCCATAAGGTTTAATTTCAATTAATTAAATGTCTTGTATTAATTTAATTAATTGAGTATTAATACCTAAAAGAATAATAATCAAATTAAAACACTTAATTAAGGGATGTCTTAGCCGAAATTCCAAGATAAATATTGAAGGAATTTCGGCACATGTGAATTTCTTTATTAAGTGATTTATTTGGTTAATATGTCTTATATTTTTATCTTGGATAAATTTTAAGGAGTTTTAATCAATATATATTTCTTATTTTAAAGAAGTGATAAAGGCTAAAATTAATTATCTTTAAGTATTTGATTTTAGATTTATCACTTAAGAAAAGAAATAATATATATTGAGTGAGAGAAAAAATAAAACCCTAATTTTTATCTAAGTGTGGCGTGAACTCCTCTCTCTCTCTCTCTTAATTTTTGATCCAATTTTCACAAGGAGAAAGGATTGTTCCTCATTCTCTTGTGTTCTTGGGTAGTAATAGCAACCTAAGAGAAGTGCAAAATCAAATTTTGTAGCTTCAAACCATAGCCATTACACTATACCTTAAAAGAGAGCTAGCAATCTCGATTTTAAGCCGACGGTGCAATTGTGTGTGTGAGAATAGAGGTAGTGGCATAAAAGGCTGTTCCTTGGCATTGGTGATCAAGATCTAAGGCGGACAAAGTCATTTCAGTTGCTGGTCATCACCAAATTCAAGATTTAAAAGGCATCAAAAGTTGTAAGTTTCAAAAACCCTAAAATTGCATGTTTCGATTCTTGTCATGAAATTGTTTGGCATGTATGATCATTTGTATCATTTTTCCGTTGCGTGATTGCCATGTTCATACCATATCAAATTCCTTCAACACTAGCTTCCATATTAGTCTCATAAATCATCATTCTTTAATTTGTAAGCTTTCCATTCATCCTAAGTAAAGCACTTGGCACACAAACTAAGTACTTAACAACAATTTCAAGTTTCTCCTTTAGAGGAGTGAGATGGCAATCTCTTATTGCTAAGCTAATATCGTTCACTATTGGCAACCTCCTTAACTTTTTCTTCTTTTCAGTAATCATTATACCTCTATTAAAAAGATGTTATTCCCCTGACTTATTAGGCTTGCTATTGTTAAGCAACCCCCTACTTATCCCACCTCCACCACTAGAATTATTCACTGACTCATTATGAAAAAACATATGAGAAGGAGCAAATATGATTCTATAACAATCACCAAGAAAGAGCATAAATCATTAAGAATAGTGTAATGATATAACCTAACCTCGCACATAACTAACCAATCCTCGTAAGATCACAATAAAGAGAAAAGTAAAGAAGAAAAGAAGCAAAAAGGCCTAAATGAAGCAAATGCAATCCTAAAGCCCTAAGTATATATAGAAAATTTAAACAACACAACCATCAATATATGAACAGTGGAGAAGAGGAACAAAGACATGTATACAACAATCATAAGGATTTAAGCACATGAAATGAAGTGACAACACCATATTCAAAATTTGAATTAGAAGTGAAAGCCAAATTAAAATGCCAAAATTGTAGTAATGGCAACACCTCAAGAATCTCAAGTATCACCTTGAAAACTAAAATCACAAGTACACATAAATGTCACAACATTGGAGGGTAGGGGGATTTATGATATTCAGACTCCAGACAATAGTCCAGTACCACGAATCATGCACTCAGCTCGAACTAAGTGACAATGTTTGAATCTGAACTGAACTGGAATGTTGCGACCTTTGCACATCTAAAATAGTTTAGACCTTTTGCAGTCCTATAACAATAGCAACCTTTGTACTTCCATAATAGTTTAATTAATGAGTATTAATTACCCTGACTTTAATGAGCATCCAAGCTATAAGCCTTATAAATAGGTCAACAATTCACTTGCAATGAAGGATTTTCCTCACTAAAAAAATACAAAACAGGGAGAACAAAAGTCCTCATTAATTGATATTTTTTTGTAAATAAATCAGTTTACGAAAACTTAGCGAGAATAAAATTTTTGTAACAAAAGTCATCATAACAGAATTTAGCAATGACAAAAACTTTCTTGCTAAATTTTAGTGAGGACAAGTTCTTACTAAATTTTAGCAGGCACTTTTCTGACAAGTATTGTTCTCCCTAAATTTAGCGTTAGATTTGTCTTCACTAAATGTTAGAAAGAACTTTGTGATGATAATATTCTAGCAAAATTTTGCAAGGACAATACTTTTGTCATTATACTACTCATTTTCTTCATCCATTAGTATTATTTAGTGACAATGTTTCTTTGGCAAAAGTGATGTCCTTGCTATGTTTGCATCAACATTTTTGTCGTAGTATCTTTGTTGGTTCTGCAAATTTAAGTTGTTACCAACACTACAAAAAAACTGCTGATTAGCGACGAAAAATTTCGTCGCTAATTAGCTGTTTTCCGTCGCTAATTAAAATTAGCGACGCTGCGACGAACAGTCGCTAATAGGCCAGTCGCTAATATATTAGCGACGGATTTTAAATTCAGTCGCTAATTTATATTTCGTCGCAAATATTTTTTTTCGTCGCTAATTTATATTCCTAATTAGTCGCCGAATTATAATAATAATATTTAGCGACTAAATTTTCCGTCGCTAAATAAAAATTTAGTGTAAAATTTAGCGACGAAAATTTGTCGCTAATTTGATCGCTAATTATTTCCGAAATTATATTTATTACATATTAGCGACAGTTTTCTGTCGCATATCCGTCGCTAAATTATTGCATAATTTAATTTTTTTCTTTTGCTGTATTTGAATTATAGCATAATGAAATTTTTTTTTGTTGCATTTATTAATTTTTCAACCTGTATACAATAATGACAGTACACGTACATATATATATATATATATTTATTTATTTATTTATTCCAAAGCATAATATGTTCCAAAACACACACACATATATATATATATAAGTAATTGAAATCGTACATAATTTTATCAATCTCTCTTAAGAGTACAAAAAATACTAATAATATCATCCTAAATAACACCAACAATGTCATCTAAATAAAATAATAAATCCGAATAAGAAAGTCATCTAAATAAAATAATGGCATGAAAGGCCTTCAGGATCTAAATCCAAAAGCATTAGGTCGCCTTCCTTGATATTGCTTCATTCCAATTATGCTGGTTCGCTGGGCAGAGACCTAATGAAAAAAATGATCCATCACCAGCCATACAGGAAATTTCAAAGAGCATATAGCGCCAACAAGAACAAATGAAAATACCTTTAACTGATAAAGATTCCTAAACAGGACTTTGGTTTACTAATTTTTCATTTATATTTCAACTCTGGTTGTGAAACATTTGTCCAGACATTCACAAGCTGTGACAGCACTCAGGAAGTGGTGGCCACAACACTTCCCCAACCTATTAGCTGACAAAAACCACTATAGTAGTTCAAAAAAATACCTAGGAAGTGGTGGCCACAACACTTCTCTAACCCTTAAAGAAGTTGCATTTTAGTGAATAATGCAAATAAGTATGTAATAACTAATGGATATAGACCCTAGACATCTTATACCCATAAACAAGTCGAGGATTTTGTGAAGTGGAAGAAATTTTCACTTTTATGTTTGCAGATTTTCACTTCCAACTAACAAATGACAAACCCAAACAATCCAAGAATGCAAAAATTTAACTAATGCTGCCAATATTAGGAAACATTACCCTAATGCTCTAACAGTAGTTACCCAACTGCCTTCACTTGACGGAAGAAGACCAAGGCTTCTGGTGTTCTTTGTTTAGGTGGCACAGTTGATAGCTGACCAATTTGCATAAAAACAATGTCCAAAATAACTAGAAGCCCTCAGTGTATATAATTCTCTACATTGATAAATGATTTGTGTGTAACATTTATTAAAACACCTGAATCTCGATTATACGAGAAGAAGAAGTGTATTTGCGAGCTTCAGTGTCATCATAGAAAATCTCAGGTGGTGCTAACAATTCAGGCCGACTTGACGTCTCTGAGCTTAACAACTAAGACCAAGAGAACAAGTTTCGATGAAGAAGACAAAAGTGGCGGCTGGACAGTTTCCCATGTCTCATAGTGTAACCCAACATTCTTGAACAATGAAGAAATTAGTCAATAGTGGAAATATTTTTTGAACTATTGTCCTCTAGATAAGTTTAAGTCATTAGCATTGTGATTGAGGAATTAGAAGGGAACTAATCGGTATTTGTTCCAGCACGTAAATTGATCGGTCCTGTAAAGGTGAATTGCCTGTTCTCTCTGGTTCCAAAGGCTGATCCTGTAATTATAAAACAGAATTACTGAATTTAACTTGTTTAATATAAAAAAGAAAACATATCTAACTAGTGACAATTATCAAAATTTCAAGTGTTATTTAGGATAAAAGATTTATTGAGTTGTTAATTATTCCTGGTCTTTGGCATTTTATCAGGTTGATTTGGCAATTTCCCATCTTTTTGCTTCATGATTCTATGAATAATCAACTAACTCCCTGTCAAATATGCAACTTCTGTAAATAACAATTTATACATAGAAAGAAAAGAACTAAATCACATATATATATATAGTAATAGTGAAGATTTATATTTACATCAAGTATCCAAGCTATTTTACATGCTTGGAGAGGCAACGAATGCCAATTTCCTCTTGTTAAAATTCAGAAAAAAAATGTTGGATAACAGCAAATGCCAGTTTGGCCGGACTCACCATCTAAGTTGGTAGCAGGTCCTTCCCTAAACTGGATAACAGCGATGCAAATCCCATTTACCACCGTGAATAGATATTACACCGTGAAATCAAATTAAGATGAACTTTCTATAACACCAATTCCAACTTCTAATTAACAAATAATCTGAAAATAAAAAGCACAATGCATATTATATAGTTTAGGTCTTCAATACATTCAATTATTCACAAATATTCAGCATATGGTACCTTCACACTAAAAGAAACCAAAAAAGAAAAAGAAACAAAGCAAGAACTAAGCATAAGTTATCTGAAGATCAAGAGACGCACACCACACACACACACACACCAGCAACATTAATAATAGATATATACAAATTATAGATGTCAATTAATAAAGCACTAAGCACACCAAAATCCAGAATAAAAATACAATCTAAACTATCCGCACAAGCGCTTAATGTGTTATAACGAAAATTAAATTCCCAAAATATATGCATAGATTTCTGAATTTAGAAAAATGATGGACCTCCAATACTATGAAAGTTGAAAATAAAGCACTTAATCAATCTAAAAGAGAAGTTAATTTAACCAAACTAAACAGTACTTAACATTACTTAAAAGCTGAACCCCTTTTAACAAAATAAATAAATATATATCTATACCCATAATCAAAACATTAAACTATTCCCTGATTCTCACAATTAATGAAGAATTTTATAGTAATCCAAATTTCAGCCTCTAATTTCCTTAACTAAGCTAAAGCTAAACAGCAACAGATCTTAAACACGGTGAAACAGCAATTAATAATGAGCATTCAGGGAAATAAAAATGCAAACTTTGACAGTAAATGGTTAGTGTTGTGGAAGATGGAAGTTAATTTTAAAGTTTTCTTTTATACTTGATCTTGGACATCAATGTGATATATATAGTGATATCTTTCCACTTATAATTCCTTTGAACAGCTAGACAATCACATTTGAATACCAGAAAAATCCCATGCAACCACAATTCAACAGCCATTTTCATTGTTTAACAACATAAAGACGTGACCATACCTTAGCTAAATCAGCTCCAAGAATGTAAATCAAACCTTGATTTATAAGCAGCAGTAGAAAGAACAAAACAAAATAAAGCAGAAACATAGCTAAATGAGATAATTACTTGTATATCTTATCCTAAACATTGCCACATGATTTGAGTACAGAGGACAAATCAGCGAAGGCAGCATCCAGAAGATCGCCGGAGATGATCTGACTGGTCACCGGAGATTCGTCAGAGAATCGCCGGAGATGATCTGACACTGCATCATCGAAGATCGAGATCGCCAGGTTTCGTTTCAGGTCATCACGCGCTCAAGCGCTGCCATGGTTGGCCGGAATCTAACGAAAACAGTCGGAGACTTTCTTTCTCCGATCTGTCAATCGCCGGCGAGTGAGGAGTGATGGAGGGCACTGAAAGATACACCTTGCCACTAGAAGTCGTCCGGTGGTGGTCGTGTAGTCATCTGCCGCCGTGACTCACCGAAAAAAAAGGAATAAATGTCCGATTTAAGGAGGAGAACAGCGGAGGGGAGACAGCCACGCCTCTAACGACCGTAATGATGACGAAGCCAACCCCGAGCGGCGGCAAACGGCAGTCGATGGTGGAGCGAGGTTGGCTGACACCGGCACCGGTGGCTCGTTTTCACCATTTCCCGACATTCCTTCCTCCTCCCTCTTCCCTCTTGTTCTCTTCTTTTTATTTTTTCTTTCCTACCTCATATCATTTTATCACTTATGGCCGGTTTCTCTTTTTTTAAATCATTATTATTATTAGTATTATTTAAATGATTATTATATATTAATTTATTTATTTATTTGGTAAACATATAAATTAAATTTCTAATAATTAATATTTGATCAAAATTTTAACAAAATTAAAATAAATTATTAAATTTTTTAGAATTATTTTAAATGAGATAATAAATTTTATATTATTATTTTACAAATCTTTATTTTTATCAATCTGCATAATGTAATTATAAAATAAATATAACAATTAATTTATTATTATTATTAAAAATGTAAATTTTCTAAATAAATAAGTTAAGATTTTGGGATAATTGACAAAAAATTATTAAAAATGTAAATTTTTTAAATAAATAAGTTCAAAAAACAGATCAAGTATTCACATATTGAACTCACTTCAAATCTCTCTCGTTTCTGCTCTACTGAAAAATACATCACTGGTATAATAATCCATGTTTTAGATTAACAAAAATTATAGAAAACTAAAGCTTCTATAAAGTATAGGAATATATAGAAACGTCTTTACTTATACTCCAAATAAAAATAAAATTTACCCAAAAAGATTCAACAACCTCTTTTTTGTAACAAAAGCTTAACTTACAGATCTTAAAAATTAATTTTCACCGTTCAAAATTAACAACAAGGAGTTTTGAACGTACTCACCAAAAATAAGGCCAATCTAACGGCAAATGATTTTCTGATCGTCTTCGTATACAAAACTGGTCATTACATATTATGCCAGAAAATAACCTCTTTTTTGCAACAAAAATCGAACTCACAGACCTTAAAACCTAATTTTCACCATTCAAAATTAACAAAAAGGAGTTTCGAATATACTCACCAAAATTCAGGCCAATCTAACGGTAAATGATTTTCCGATTGTCTTCGTATATAAAACTTATTATTACGTAAAAAATTCAGAAAACAGCCTCTTTTTTGCAATAAAAACTGAACTTACATATCTTAAAAATTAATCTTCACCGTTCAAATTTAACAACAAGGAGTTTTGAACGTACTCACCAAAAATTAGGCCAATCTAACGGCAAATAGTTTTCCGATCAATTTCGTATACAAAACTGGTCATTACTTAAAAAATCCAGAAAACAGCCTCTTTTTTGCAATAAAAACTGAACTTACAGATCTTAAAAACTAATCTTCACCGTCCAAAATTAACAACAAGGAGTTTCAAATGTACTCACCAAAAATCAGGCCAATCTAACGGTAAATGATTTTCCGTTCGTCTTCGTATATAAAACTTATCATTACGTAAAAAATCCAGAAAACAGCCTCTTTTTTGCAATAAAAACTGAACTTACATATCATAAAAATTAATCTTCACCGTTCAAAATTAACAACAAAGAGTTTCAAACGTACTCACCAAATATCAGGCCGATCTAACGGCAAATACTTAACCGTTGAATCTTTATTTACACGATTTCGCATAAAAGCTGTTCAATTTGTCTTTGAAGATCCAACCAAACCGTAAACATGCAGATTCAAATAGACTATATATTTGGATTTATCAGATAATATCTTAACTTATTTATTAATCTAGCCATGTTTAGAATTTCAAAGCCATTTCTCCATTTTCAAATCAGTAGGTTTTCTCAGTCTTCCATACCACTCAATTAGGTAACCGCGGTAGTGAAGTTAAATGGTAAGGATGAGTTTAGATGGAGCTTTGAATATTTTGAAAAATAATAGAAATAAAATTGAAAAGTGTGTGTGTGTGTGTGTGTGTGTGTGTGTATATTAGAAAATTTATTCATTTTGACTTGTATGAGTTTAAGTCTTTGATTGAACTCTATTGTCTTATTCAACTAAATAATAAATTAAGCTTAAAATCATATACGCATTAAATTGAAACGGTGGAGAGATATGAGGGAAGAGAAAATGTTATTTTTATATGTAGGGTAAATTTTTGAAATTACTAAAATGCCCCTATCAAATTTCATCATTTTATCCTTGTATTCAATGATAATTTTATAAATATATATTTTAAATTTTTTAATAATTTAAAATTTGCTCAAAATTTTAACAAAATAAAAATAAATTATAAATTTTTCATAATCATTTTAAATGAAATAATAAACTTTATATTATTATTATATAATTATTTATATTTATTATTTTTAATAATATGACTATATAATACTTATAACAATTACTTTATTATTATTATTAAAATGTAATTTTTTTAAATAAATAAGTTTATATTTGGGGATAATTGATAAAGAAATCAATAGAATTTCTAATAATTTAATATTTGATTTAAATTTTATAAAATAAAAATTAATTAGAAATTTTTTTATTATTATTTTGAATGAAATAATAAATTTTATATTACTATTTTATAAATATTTATTTTTTTAATCTTGAAGAAGCAAATATATAATAATCGTAACAATTAGTTTATTATTATTATTAAAAATATAAGTTTTCTAAATAAATAACTTTAGATTCTGGTATAATTGATAAAAAATTATTATCAACTTATAAAACAATTTCTAATTTTCTGTTGCAAAATAAAATATTTATTTCATATGATCTATATTAAGGTGACTTAAAACTATACATAAATCATGTGAGTGAAATTAAAAAAAATATTTCTTAATTGATTTGCGACGGATTAGCGACTAAATACTTCCGTCGCTAATTGTATTACTATTACTATTAGCGACAGAAACTTTCCGTCGCTAAACCGTCGCAAAAAGGGCGCTATATTTTCCCTCCAAAATTAGCGACTAAAATTTCCGTCGCTAAATCTTCTGGAACTAATTTATGAATAAAATATTCTAAAATTTAGCGACGGATTTATGCCGTCGCTAATTCCGTCGCAAAAAATGGCGCGTATACTTCCCACCAATAATTAGCGACTGTTTATTCAATCCGTCGCTATTTCGTCGCAAAAATAGAAAATATCCTTCTCACGACGGATGATAAAACAGTCGCAAAATTAGCGACGGAAACTGTGCCGTCGCTAATTGACAGTTTTTTTGTTGTGCAAATTTTAGCTTGGACTTGATGTTCCATGTTAAAATTATTTATTTGCTTAGCCATATCCTCACAAAGTTGTCACTATGTTCTGCACTAAAATTTTGCCACTAAAAATTAGCGATAAATAGATTTTATTCTCACTAAATTGTAGCAATATTTGTTTTCCTACAAGCATATGTCAATATTTGTGACAAAAATAATTTATTGTCGTAACATTATCACTATGTGATAAGTTTAGCAACAAATTTCATGTTATCTCTAATTTTCATGGCTATTTTGCATTTTTCTGTAGTGCTTATACTCTTAGTACTTCATCCAAATTGCTTTCGAGAAAAACTCCAACTTGACCATTAGAGTGTTCCACATCGGAACTCTCATCATATATATATATATATATATATATATATATATATATATATATATATATATATATATATATATATATATATATATATTTGTTTCCAAGCAATCTATCTTCTAATTGAAAGTCGGGTTATGGATATTTTGATCCAAAGTCATTCCTAGCTAGCAGTTATATATATATATATATATATATATATTTGTTTCCAAGCAATCTATCTTCTAATTGAAAGTCGGGTTATGGATATTTTGATCCAAAGTCATTCCTAGCTAGCAGTTCAGAAATCGAGTTGTTATCAATACATAATTTTGATAAATAAAATAAAGAAAGATAAAAACTTATTTTTGATGTTTTTTTGGATGTTTGTGACTTATTATACGAACAGCTAATGCCTTCCATTTATTGAACCGGATTTTATGGTTGGTCCACGCCCCCTGAAATATAAGTTGAAATATCTCCTGATTGGATCTTGACTATTGGTAAAGCAATCATGCTTTTAGGGGTGTGCAAAAACCGAACCGATCAACCCGAACCGAACCGACCAATTCGGGTGGGGTTAATAGGATTAATAGGGTCGGTTTGGTTTTTGATATTATGTATATTTCGGGTCGGGTGAAACCCGACTAACCCGAACCCGACCGAACAACCTGATTTTTTAAATATATAAATAAAAAAATTAATTTCTCTACAATATTAATTAGTATATAATATATATTTAATGTAATTTTGAAATTGTTAGTTTGTTGTATTTTTAAAATATTTTTTATAGCATTTAATATTATTTATTTATATTAATTTAGGATTTTAATTTAAATATATAAATTAAAAAAAGTAAAAATCGAGTTATTCGGGTCGGTCCGAAAAAAAAAAGAGAGTTAATCGGGTAGGGATCCGATATTTATATAAAGTATGGTCGGGTGAGGAACATATAAGAATTTCGGGTTAATCGGGTTCGGGTCGGGTTCACCTGAACCCGACCGATGCACACCCCTACATGCTTCCCTCACTTAAACGAGAACTTTCCAAAAATAGAAATTTTTTATTATAATTTTGTTATAAATATTGAAAATATTGAATATAATGGCTTTAAATTGAAATTGATGCTTGACTATGACTAAATTTTTTAAAATATTTTTAGATTTTTTTTATATAATGGTGCTTATAAAATATTTACAAAATTTTTATAAATAATATTATTTTAATCCAATTTAATTATAATTCATTTATTTAAAAAAATTATTCGATTTGATTCTAATGTATATATGTGTGTGTTTGCGTGAACGAAGAGTCGGACAATTCCCATGGCCCACACCAAGAATGTGTGTGTGAACGAAGAGTGGAACAATTCCCGTGGCCCACACCAAGAATGTGTGTGTGAACGAAGAGTCGAACAATTCCCGTGGCACACATTAAGACAACTTGCAACTGTAGGTCGTCCACGGGAAAAGAATTATTTTTGCTGTGAAACCACGAACTTTAATTGAAGAGAAGAAAATTCTAGGCAAGCAGAAGGAAAGCCAAACACACGATAATAATGAGTCCGCTTGTCAAATTTTGGGCTCTAACTAGTGCGGTGGGCACAAAGTTTGACTCTATATTTCTCATTCTCATCTTTCTTTTTCATTGAAACTTCTTCCTTATCTTCTTATTATTCATTAATTGAATAGCAAGAGAGCGATAATTTACATATACGAAACAAAACACATGCGGGAGACTTTTCTCTTCCATTTCTTTCATGGAATCTAATTAGATAAATATTTTCGCATTTGGAAAATCTTATCTAAATTAGATTCATAATTTTTTTATAAATTAAATTTACAATTTATCGACACACAGAATTAAAAATTATTTAAATATTACATTTCTAATTTTTTAACTCATTTATTCATTAGGTTAAATTTGATTTAATTTATAAATTTATTCATAAACCTTTTTAGTTTAAAAAAAAAATCCATGAAACAATTTGGGCAAGTTTGTTTGTTTTTTTTATTTTATTTTATCTCGCATTAGGTAATAAAAGTAACTATCAAATTAACATGGGTACAAGTGTCTTTAATCCACCTAAAGCTATTTGGGCAAGTGTTTCCATGCATAGTGGTGATTGATATACCTTAGTAAAGCAGAGAAAATCAAGGTTGTTAGGTGAAGGAGAAGCCATGTGTGTGAAACTTTTGTGTCTTTTGTGTCTTTTAGTTACCTTAACAGACTCCCAAGATCTCAGTTTCACCTATAATGGCTTCCGCTCCACTAATCTAAGCCTTAATGGCATAGCTCAGGTCACTTCTAATGGTCTTTTGGCACTAACCAACCACACCAGGCAACAAATAGGCCATGCCTTTTATCCAACCCCAATAACTTTCAAAAAATCATCAAATTCTTCTGCTCTCAGTTTCTCTACAACCTTTGTCTTTGCTATTGTACCTGAATATCCAACTTTTAGTGGCCATGGGATTGCCTTTGTTATTTCACCAACCACAACCCTCCCTGGTTCTCGTCCAAGCCAATACCTTGGTCTTTTTAATGAATATAACAATGGCAATAACACCAACCATGTTTTTGCAGTGGAGCTTGACACCATCTTGAGCAGCGAATTCGGTGATATTAATGATAATCATGTTGGGATTGATATTAATGGGTTAAGGTCTAATCGATCTGAACCAGCAGGATACTATGAAAATCCTAGTGATAAGTTCACAAACTTGACCCTCGTAAGTGGTAGACCAATGCAAGTATGGGTGGAATACGATGGTGGGAAGAATCGAATTGATGTTACTTTGGCTCCAATTAGTGGAGCTAAACCCAGTGTTCCACTTGTGTCGCTAACTTATGATTTGTCGCCGATCTTGAAAGATACTATGTATGTTGGCTTCTCATCGGCTACTGGTTCTGTCTTGTCATATCATTATGTATTGGGTTGGAGCTACAAGATGAATGGCCAAGCTCAACCATTAGATCTTTCTCAATTGCCTAAGCTTCCCCGAATTGGACCCAAGGAGAGATCAAAATTTCTAACCATTGGGTTGCTACTGCTTTCTGTAAGTCTGATCTTGAATGCGGCCTCAGGTTTAGTTTATTACATAAGAAGGAAAAGAAAATTTGCAGAAGTTGTTGAAGATTGGGAGCGTGAGTATGGGCCTCACAGGTTCAAGTACAAAGATTTGTATATTGCCACTAAAGGATTCGGGGACAAAGAACTGTTGGGTAGTGGAGGATTTGGCAGAGTATACAGAGGAGTATTACCAAGTTCAAAACTTGAGATTGCAGTGAAAAAAATTACTCATGAATCAAGGCAAGGAATGAAGGTTTTTGTTGCAGAAATTGTTAGTATTGGTAGACTTCGTCATCGGAATTTAGTCTCGCTGTTGGGTTATTGCAGGCGAAAAGGAGAGCTGCTTCTGGTTTATGATTATATGCCTAATGGAAGTCTAGACAGATATCTGTATGACAAACCTCAAGTGACTCTGAATTGGAGACAGAGATTTAGAGTCATAAAAGGTGTAGCATCAGGTCTGTTTTATTTACATGAAGAATGGGAGCAAATTGTGATACATAGAGATGTGAAGGCTAGCAATGTTTTACTAGACAGTGAATTGAATGGAAGATTAGGAGATTTTGGGCTAGCAAGATTATATGATCATGGTACAGATCCTCAAACAACACATATTGCTGGTACTCTTGGTTATCTTGCACCTGAACATACTCGAACCGGAAAGGCAACAACAAAAACTGATGTGTTTGCCTTTGGTGCTTTTCTGCTTGAAGTTGCTTCTGGTAGAAGACCAATTGAGCGCAGAGTACCCGAGGAAGAAGAACTCTTGGTTGATTGGGTGCTTGGTTGCTGGGCAAAAGGTGCAATTCTCGAGGCCAAGGATCCAAATATGGGTAGTGATTATATAGCAGAGGAAGTGGAGTTGGTGTTGAAACTAGGATTATTGTGCTCACATTCGAATCCTGAAACTAGGCCAAGCATGAGACAAGTTGTGCAGTTTTTAGAGGGGGATTTTCCTCTACCAGAATTGCCATCGCTTGGCCTCTCCGAAAGGGGCCTATCATTTGCAGGCAGCCAAGGGTTTGATGATTTTGTCATGTTGTATCCATCTTCCATGGAGAAGGCATTTTCAAATTCAACTTCTATAGCCGAGTCCGTTCTTTCAGGGGGCCGCTGAGTTCTGTTCTTTCAAGGGGTTTTAGTTATCGGGTTTTTACTGCTATTGTTTATACAGGTACAAGATACTGATGCGATGTATAAATATATGATATTAAATAAAAAGAAAAGCACAGCAGAATGTGCTACATATTTGCCTTAATTTTTGCAACTGTATATAAACACAGTAGTGCAACCTCCTGTAATTTGAAATTGTTATTATTGTTGGAATCCATCATTGAACAGAAAAAAACCTACACTATTCAATAAAAAAATAAAAATAAAAACTTTGTATGTAGTTTCGGGGCTAATTTGCACAATAGATCTTAGAGTTAGTAAATTTTAATTTGTAATACTAAAACAACTTAATTTTAATTTTCAGAAATAAAAAGTTCATAGTGAAAAAAAAAAAGTATAAACTAATGCAATCGCAATGGATAAAACATCCACCAAAGGTTGTATCATGTATATTATAATTTAATTGTTATTTACAGTTGATCCAAGGATACACTGAAAAGTGAAACAGGGAACAGTATTTATATATCCTAATTCTTTTTTCTTTTTCTTTTTTTTTTCATATGCATGAATTACAAATTATTTTTATATAATATAGATAATATATATTTAGATTTTACTTCTCTGGAATATAATAATAAAAAATTCAAAACTTGACTTTTTCACCAAAAGAATTAACTATGGTATATGATTTTCTTTATGTCTTTAATATTCATTATTCATCATTTTTAACTTACTAAAAAATCTATTAAAGACTAATCCAATGAAAGATATAAAAACATACTATAACGTACGTTGAATCCCTTTTCGTAGTATTCAGTTTATTCTCGAAGGTCTATTTTTAAGGTTCGAGACAGTATGAATGTTTATTAATCTCTTGAAGATTGGTTGCTTCACAATAGATATGAATTTAATCTAATCCGCCAAGTTTCAAGCCTCAAAAAGGTATCAGATAGGGTCTCAAAATACCTCTATTCCACTATTAGCAACACAAGCTATGAGAGCATTTAATTAGACATCACGAGATAAGACGAGATAAGGTATTGTGGAGTCACCACCCAACTAAACGTTGAAAAAGTAAATCTAACCTTATGAAGCCAAAATTGGAGATAGTTCAGAACTTCGCTCTTATTTATAACTTAGTTAATGTTTTATAAATGAGTTTTTGAAATTAATTTTTTATCTATTTTCTCACGCGAGTTATAAAAATAATAAATAAATAAAAAAAGCACATACAAACACGTAAATAAAGCTATAAAGTAAAAACAAAATTATTGCACAAAATGAAAAATAAAACATACATAACATGAAAATTTCATTTAAATGAGAACATTGGTTTTGCATGCATATTTACAAAAAAAACAGTTTTTTAGGTGAATTTTAGAAAAAAGGGGATGAGTGATCCCATTTTATGAAAAACTCTAATTTTATGTATTGTTTTGAAATGAAAGCAGGTCATTGATCCTATTTATTAAGAAAAATCCCATTTTATTTGTACAAAACCTTTGAGTGAATTTTTATATTAGCATATGAAAAATCTTTTATTATTACAAAGTAAAATCCCAAAAGAAATTAAAAGAAAAAAAGAATAAGAAGAAAAAAAAGCATAAATAACATACAAAAAATTACTATGACACAATCATCATAGTCTTCAAAACTCCAACAGTTCACCAAGAAACGGGTTAATTACATCTGTGATCATTAAATTTTGTAATTTATAATCAAATGGTAATAATAAAATAATTTATAACACAAAAATAATCAAAATTTTATTATATTTTAATTAAAGTAAAAATAATTTGAAAATTAATTTTTTATGTCATCAAAGTGATAATTAAGCAGACTACATATAATTGTCATATCATTTTAATATCATTAACTCTACAAATAGATCATGATTAATTATTTAGATTTTTTTTATTTTCTATAAACAACATTTTTTTTATGTTTACATGATGATGTGAAATTATTTTCATCAAGTGGTTCAACTTATAAAAGTTATTGGTTCTAAAATAATGTGGTAATCATACGTGTTGTGTTTAATTGTCACTCCGATAATATAAAAATTTGATTTTCAGGTAATATTTACTTCAATTGAAATAAAATAGAATTTTGATGATTTTGTGTTACAAATTATTTTATTATGATCATTTGGTTATAAGCCCAAAAATTCGATGACCACGGACGTAATTAACCCCCAAGAAACTCATATATGATGTGGGATGTTTGGGCCACAAAGAAAGACAAAAGAAAACAAACAATAAGAAACACAATAAATGAAAATAAATACTTAAATAAATAAATACATTCAAACTAAAATATAAGAATATAAAGAAAATAAAAAGAACAAAAATATGATAGAAAATAAAATTGCATGCAAAAATAAGAAATTAAAATATAACATGTAATGCATGAAAAGACCCAAACAAAATAATCCAGAAGGTCATAGAAGGCCAAGTGAAAAAGGAGGGACGAGCGGCCAGGGAGTTAGCGATAGAAAGGAAAGCCGTGCAACATCCCGTCGCTCACTATGAGAGACAGACATCACTCATGCTTTCTTCCCATAATTCACACCTGAGTGCAGTCCCGAATCCAGAATAGAGAAATCATGCATATCTCATATAAATTTACACCTAAACATGCATAAAATGGCCTAAAAACATAATGAAATCACTTCTAGAAACCAAAAAACTCATTCAAATCATGAAAAACTGAGAATGAAAAAATTAAGGACTTAACACATAAAAACCACAAAATTGCAATAATGGATAAAAAACCTAAAAATAGGCTTTTTTACATAGATTTTAAATATTATTTTAAGCCAATCACGGTATAATAAACCAAAAAGAAATATCTAGACATGCAGAAAAAACATAAAAATCAAAGAAATCAATAAATCAAAATCTCTTGATACATTTAATAGAGTAAACAACACACATTATTTTATGCAATATTTAATTGATTATTAATACAAAAATAAAAAGACTGAGCCCAGAGTATTACCCTTAAAGTGTTTGTGTCAAATAAATTCAAGAATGTAATTTAAATATATTCGGTAAAACCATATTTTTAACTCTCAAAATTTTTTACATACAAAAAAATCATTATACTTTACATGCAGTTCCTCATTAATGATATTAATGCGTATGTGTTTCAGTTTTCATTAGTGGCACGCCATATTGGCAGTCTCTAAATTTTTAAAATTTTTTATATTGAATTTTTAAGTTGGATCCTTATAAAAAAATAATGCTCCGGTAGTTGAGACATAGTTCAATTTATAAGCAACATTATCAAAATATAAAAATTGCATCAATTTTTTTTTTTATAAAAAAACCTAATATAAAAAATTTTAAAACTTCACTAACTTAAAAATGAATTTGCAAAATATATTTTTTGGTCACTTTTGCATGCACACATACTTATTCTCAAGTACATACATATTAAACTTTATTTTGCATAAATTAATGATGAAATAAAGTACAAGATAAACCAAGAAGTGTACAAAGAACCGGTAGCCTTAGCTATAATTAGGCATGGGTATACCTTTACTTTTGCATATTTGTTTTAGTTAAATTCAGATAGCTATATGTTTAGGCTCTTAAGAATACTACTTGTCTAACTTTATTTAGGGTAGGAGTATTTGTAGCCAAAACAAAGTCGTCTTTATTAAATAGAATGTAGATGAAGGTATAGACAGTTCTTGGCCCTTGGCTACTGATGGATAAACTTGAGATGTTTTCGGATAATGGTCTCCTTAATGTTGATCTTAACAAAGACATATCATAATGGTTCGTTTTATGTGAGTTTCTATTTGCAATTAGTTACATGCTTTTGTTTTTCTACTTGAAAGGCCTTCCTTTTCTATTCTGGTGAAGCGAAGCAAGAATATGGCAATCTTATTCTCAGATTCTGCATGTCAAATGTCTTTTCAACTATTTTTTCTAGTGAAGGCAAGCAGGAATATGGCCATCTGTTTCTCGAATTCTGAATGTCAAATATCTTTTTAAAAAATTTATTTTGTTGGCATGTAAAGCTCCTCAAAGTAGAGAACTGTTTGCCATCTAAATAATAACCAGATGAAAGCTTAGTTCCATATCTCATAAGCTTAGTTCTTCTTCAAGAGCTGAATTTGAGTGGAAAAAATCCGAAACCCAATTTTCCTTCAGTAAGTAACAATCTGTTTACTGTAGTATTGAGTAACAATTCCTTCAAATCCATTATTCCTTCAGGATTCAAGAAATTCAATCAACTTCAGTAGCTAGACCTCTCATCTAATCAGCTTATTGGGCCAGTCCCATCTGCTCTGTTCTCTCTGTTTCAGTTCAGTATCTAGATTTGGCAAATAATCAATTGAGAGGCACCCTCCCAACCATTATATCATGCACTTCTAAGCTTAAATCAATGAACATTTCTCACAATTTTTTTTGATATTTTTGTGAAATTTCCTAAATTTTTCCTTTCTCGAAAGTAAAGTACCAGATCGAACCTGTCCAATCATGATTCAATTGTCACGCGGGTTGAATGTCGGATCCTGTTATAGAAACATTTTTCCTTCCGAGCAAGTCTTTATTTGTTTTGCCTTATATTTTTTAGGCTGTTAAAAATTTAACATCGAGTACTGTCAACCGCTGCAGATTAGCTCCGGCACAGAAAGAGCTTTCAATTTATACGTTGATTGTAACTACCGATACAATGTCTTTTCATTGTTAAACATTGATTTCCTTTTGTTTCCTCTCTCGTAATCCCTTTTTTTCTTGCTATGAAAGACTGCGGTGCTGATGGACTTGAGCCAAGATCTTCATTCCCACTAGAAAGCTCAAATCGAAGTGAGTGAAGTATTGTTGGATCATATAATTCCTCGTTTACACCCAAATTTTCTTAATCTCTGTCTGTCTCTTACGCTTCTATGGCTACCGTGCACAAACCCTTTAGGGCTAGGCCAAAACCCAGGTCTACTATTCTCACTGTTGTGGTCTGCATAGCTGCCGTTGCATTATTGTTCCTTTTTTGTTCTCTAATATCCACAAATGGGTTTTCTTTATCCTCTTCAAAATCCCAAAACAACTTGATAAGATCCCTCAATCCCAAGAGGCTGCATTCTCTCCACGACAAATACTTGTATTGGGGCAGCAGAATTGACTGTCCCGGCAAGCACTGTGAGTCCTGTGAGGGTTTAGGTCACCAAGAATCTAGTCTAAGGTGCGCCCTTGAAGAAGCCTTGTTTTTGAACAGGTATGCTTATGTGCATTACTAGAATTTTTTTTTTTTATCATTTAATTATTTGATTTTACTGGTTAGGTTGGTTTTTTTAGTCTGTTTGGATATGCTGGGAAAGTGTGGGAACTGGGTCTTCACTTAGCTAATATTTTTTGTTTTACTGATTTTAGTGTAACTACTTGCTTAGATAGTTACGTTTTATGACCCAGGAGAAGGTGACGTGAATTGAAATTGAACTTATGCAACTATCTATCAATAGCTGTTACAACTATAGGACTTAAATTTTGTCATTTCTAATGCTTCATAATGATAGGTGTTCTATTTCTTTGTATAGGAATTGGTCCATACTCACTATCAGCTTTTTGCTTACTGGTATATAATCATCACTCTTACAGTTGTTAAACGCTGCATTGTTTAAACCCTGACAAGTGGTCCTGATATTGAGAAAAAGGCATGCACATGCTATCCTGTTATGATTGGTGACTCGAATTTCATTGTGAATTCTGATGCTGCTTAGTTGACAGTATTAATATGTCCCATCTCCCTTGCTTGAATGCCAGTTCAACATCATAGTATTTATCAGGATCGCTCCCCCAGTGAACTTGATTCAATCAACTGAACAATATTTTTGATGTACCTTATGTTGCAGATTTTCTTCATCACACTTGGTTAGTTGTACACCTTGTAGAAAAGCTTGTCTTTTTTACCCACGATGTAATTCTGTTTCAATTTTTGCTAACGTGTTGCAGGACTTTTGTGATGCCTTCTACAGTGTGCATTAATCCAATACACAATAAGAAGGGCATTTTTCATCATTCTAACAATGCCAGTTCAGAGGAAAGGTATGCTTATTAGAGCTCATTCTAAAAACCTTACTTTTTATGATATCATTGTGTGATCTATTTTCCTCTTGCAAGACTTTGACCTTGGCAATAAGATAGCCCTTTGTAAAATTTGTTTGCATTCAAGATGAGCTATTTCATTACAAATATACGAATTCCTATGAATAATAGACTTGTGAATTTCAGCCATTGATTTTGTCTTATCATATGAAATAAGTGAAGTGTTTGATCTGGATTTCATTTCTGTGGGCAGGTGGGCTGCAAGCTCTTGTCCTATGGACTCTTTGTATGATATTGACCTCATATCTGAAACTATTCCTGTAATTCTGGACAATTCAAAAGCCTGGTATCAGGTGCTATCAACAAGCATGAAGTTGGGAGCTCAGGGAGCTGCTCATGTTGAAGGAGTTAGTCGGGTTGATCTCAAAGAGAACAGTCACTACTCAAATATCTTGCTTATTAATCGAACTGCAAGCCTTCTTTCATGGTATTAAATTTGTTTATTTTGGTTTATTCTTCCGTTTTTCTGTTAAACTGGGATGGAGGAAAGGATCAGGAGTCAGAATTGGAAAAAAGATTGCAGGCTAATCCGACACAAAATTATAGATCAGGTTACTTAGCATACTTTCTGAAATTAGCATATAATGGCCATCTTATTCTTTACCTTGTTTTATATAATGTTTGACAGAGTCTTGGAGTGAATTTGTTAGCATTGTCTTAAAGGAAACAGTGGGTATACCTTTCTCTTCAATGCTTTTTAAGTTGTTTAGAGAAAGTCTCATGTTTGTAGTTGTTCTGCATATTGACCAACTGGTATTATAGATTGTCTGGTTGATAGGGGTACAAGTCTTTAAGTAATTCTGTCAGCTGGCTTGGTATCTAACAACTTTGGCTTTGAGATTGTGGTGTCATATAAAGAAGAGAATAAAAATGGAGCAAAGATTAAATACAAAAGTTTATGGGTGAATCCTGTTAATGCAGCTACCTATTAATACAAAAGTTGAGAAGCTCAAATCTTGTCAGTTTCTTGTTAGGTGCTAATCATGTCATGGTGGTCATTCAGGTTCATGGAATGCAAGGGTCGAAACAACCGTAGTGCTATATTGTTGCCATATTCATTTCTTCCCTCGATGGCAGCAGGGAAATTAAGAAATGCAGCTGACAAGGTCGGTAGGTTAATGAAGTATGTTCTTAAGTGGCAATATGTTTAGGAACATTCAAGTGTTTTGCTCCCACAACTTGTAGGTATTTTCATCCGTATTTTTATTTTTCCTTTTCTTTACTTATGAAGGATATAAAATGATGAAGTATCATAGCTGCAAAGTTGGTGTTTAACCTGTCTAATTGCTTACTGAACTAAAATATTTCTTTATTTGTAGATAGGAAAAGAAATGTGGTGTTATATATGCTGCGGTTGTATCTTTTTTTTTGCTTGTTTTGCACATCTTCTGTCTAGACATGCCCCTTAGGGTTTTACAAATCCTAATCTGCTCTGGATCAATATTTAATTGTGTAAACCCCAAAATCCCCAAAATGCATATCTGTACCTTGTTTCTCTCTCTCCGGGGTCTTGACAGTGTAATGCTTTTGACTTTTGAGGCCAACTTTATGATCAGTTGCTGGTATTCGCTACTGTCAATGCTTTCCTGTATCACCTTGTAGGTCTTAAAAGTCCGAATCTGCTCTGGAGCGATATTAATTCTGTAAGTCGCAAAATCCCAAAATGCACATCTCGGAGCCTTAATTATGGCCCATGCCTGTTTCTCTCTTCCAGTCCTGATAGTGTAATATGCTTTCTTGAATTTTGAGGCCAACTTTATGATCAGCTGCTGGATGAAATACCGCCCATACTTTCCTGTATCACTTCCAGCTTATTTGGTAGAGCTGCTAGGAGAAAGTGCTTTGATATTTTTCCTATTAAGGCTGGTAGACATTGCTGGCGCAACATTGATTTTAATAGTTGTTGCTTTTTATCATTGAAAAAGTCTCCCTCTCTCTCTTTTCTGGATGCATGGTTGGGGTATGGTGCATAGGCATTATATAAGAGGCTTTAAATGATAATGTCATTATTGGGTGATAACTGCTTTTAGTTAATATCATCTGCTTCAACAGATTAAGGTGCTACTTGGTGATTATGATGCGATTCATGTTCGTCGTGGCGATAAAATAAAAACTAGGAAGGATAGGTTTGGTGTTGTACGGAGCCTGCATCCTCATTTGGACCGGGATACTCGCCCGGAATTTATTCTCCACAGGATTGAAAAATGGATCCCACCTGGACGTACACTTTTTATTGCTTCAAATGAAAAGACTCCTGGATTTTTTTCACCTCTTTCTGTCAGGTAATTTAACCATGCTTGCATCAGATTTTCATGTACGTTGATTGCAACCATAGATTTATGTTTGAATTATTTTTATTTTTTTTATTATTAGACTTCATGATTGCTGTTTGTCATCCTATATCATGATTGCAAGTTTGAAAGTCATTACGATCACAAGATTTAGACTATCTAGTATAAAGCTCCTTAAAACTCTATTAAACTTAATTACATCCTATAAACTGATTGAGGTCGGTTAAATCCTTTTTGAAAGTGATTGCTATTTGGGAAAGTTTGACATTCTGGAAATCCCTAGGAATATGGAAACTATTCCCTACTAATTTACAGCTAATATCCTATAACTAGAAATATAAGCGTGACCCTACAATTACCACTGCTTACGGAAAGCTTGGATTTTTTCAATTCTGAAAAATCATAGGATTTGAATTATTCTTGAATTCCCCTTCAAGCTAGGGAATAAATATTGTCCATTTCTGGGTTGCTGATAGTCTTTTGTAATGTTGAAGTTATCAACTTGCTAGTTAAGATGTTTGCTGATTGCCCCTCTTTGAAAATTTGCCGAGTGCAGATCAATTTGCTTTCAAGTATCTCCTATATGAAATTTCTGTCAATTTCCTCATGTTTATTCTTGTCATGTTGTATTGGATTGCAAACTATGTTGCTAGCAAACTCATTGTCCCAATAAAGCCTCATTGGGAAACCATTAAATCTTCAAGTCTTCTAGGTTAATCTTGAGTTTAACAATTGAATGAGACTTTCTTCTGCACAGGACTGTGCTAAACCAAACTAAACCAAATATTGAACCGAATCGTGGACAATTCAATCTATCATGTTCGATGTCTTTGATTTTCGGTTCAATCGGTTATAAATATGAAATTTAGTTTATTTTGTTTGATTATCAAAGGTCTAAAATCAAAAGAATTGAACGGACTGAATATTTCTAAATGATGTTTTAGGTTTATGTATTATATATTTTTATTTATATTTTTAATATATATATAAATATATAATACAAACTAATGTAGATTGGAAAAACTGATTGAACCGAATTGAACCAGCTAAATACAATTCCATTTTTTTGGTTTCGGTTCTTAAAGTTATGGAAGTTCAATTTTTAGTTCTTTTGGTTCTGAACTGAACTGACCAAATGCACACTCTGCACTTGTTCTTGCTGTTACAAAAAACATTCAAGGAGAGAATATTTGTCATAATTGTATTCAATAGAGTAAATGTTTGTATACATGTTATAGGAAAGCTAATTAAGGAAACTAGTCTATAATTTTGCTAAACTATACAAGAAATGTAAATCTACAGCTATATAATATATGTAACACTCGCTCTCAAGCTGGAGCATAGATGTTAATCATGTCCAGCTTACTACCTTATTGAAAATATAACGTAGTTGCTCTCGTCTTCACTTAGCCAGTGGGAATCAAGTTTTCTTGAATCTTCTCACGGATAAAGTGACAATCAACTTTGATGTGCTTGGTTCTTTCATGATAAACTGGATTTTAAGCGATAGGAAGGGTAGCTTGATTATCACATCAGAGGTTAGCTAGGGATGAAGGCTCTAAACATACTTTAACTAAAATATTATGTATCTACAAAATTTCACGTGTATTGTGCCATAGCCCTATAATCAGATGCTGCATTGAATTGTAGTCCAACATTCTACTTCTTGCTCCTCAACGACACAAGCTTTCCACCAACAAAGATACAATAACTTGTAGCGAACCTTCTATCTATCTTAGATCTAGCCCAATTAGCATCTGCAGAACAGTCAATGTGAGTGTCCATGATTGCTATACCATATGCCATGTACCGGTGGCACAATATATGTTCCAGAGTTGCCCAATGTTTGATTGTAAGAGCAGGCACAAATTGACTACAATACTGACTGCAAAGGAAATATCCAGATGAGTCACTGTGAGGTAGTTTAATGTCTCAACTAACATTCTGTACATCTCTGGATCATAAAAAGATCATCATCATCTTTTGTAAGATGTGCATTAGGATCCTTGGGCATGCTCTATGCCTTGGCTCCCATCTTTCCGGTTTCCGCAAATAGATCCAAAATATACTTCATTTGAGATAAGAAAATTCCTTTCTTGCTTCTTGTTATTTCTATTCGCAAAAAATATTTCAGCTAGTCTAAGTCTTTTATGTGAAACTTGGCATGTAGAAATGACTTAAGAGACGCAATACCTACACTGTCATTTCTAGTATTGACAATATTATCATGTTATCAACATGAACAACAAGAAGGATGATACCAGTTAATGATTATTTATAGAAGACTGAGTGATCATACTTGCTTTCATTCAGTCCTAATTCTTGAACCACCTCGTTGAATTTGCTAAACCAAGCATGGGGACTTGCTACAAACCATATAGAGATTTCTTCATATGACAAACTTTTTCATACTCCCCTTGACCAACAAACCTAGGTGGTTGCTCCATGTACATTTCTTCCTAAAGATCTCCTTGAAAAAAAACATTTTTTTATGTCCAACTGGTGTAATGCCCAATTCTATGAAGCAATTATAGAGATAAAAAATTTAATAGAAATAAGTTTAGACACCGGAGAGAAGTTATCTGAATGATCTACCTCATATGTCTGAGCATATCATTTTGCAACAAGCCTGGCTTTAAGTCTAGCCAAAAATCCATATGGATTAACTTTAACTGCAAAAATCCATTTGCATCCCATAGCCTTCCTCCTTTTAGGCAAATCAACCAAATTCTAAGTGTGATTTTCATCCAAAGTATTTATCTCCTCTATCATTGTATCACGCTAACCGAGATGAGACGACTTTTTTAACATCTCGAGGAACATGGACCAAGTAGAGAAAAGCAATAAGAGAACATGTGAATTGAGATAAATGATTATAAGAGACAAAGTTATCAATAGGATAGGCACATTGGCGTTTGCCTTTCTGTATGGCAGTGGAAAGATCAAGATCACCTGGGATACTGAAGGTTCCATGTCTCTTAGAATAGATTTGTACAATAGATGGCTTTGCAGTAGCAAGAATAGAAGCTGGTGGAGCCGAATGACCTAAAATAGTATTAATAAGATCACTTGGAGCAGGATAAACAGAATCACCTGGGGCAATAGGAACGAGATCATCTGGTGGCCTTGTAGACCAACCACTAATTGTCCTTCCCCTGACTTGTGGAATCAAAAGATGGGTAGAAGGGTTTATTCTCCAGAAAGTAACATTAGCGGACACAATATACTCGTTAAGTTTTGGACAATAGTACATATACCCCTTCTAAAGACGAGCATATTCCAAAAAGACACACCTTCAGTGACTTTGAATCCAATTTATTGATATGGCATCAGACATTTAGAACAAAACAAGTGCTCCTAAATATTCTTGGTTGTGTAGGAAACAATGACTTAGATGGAAAAAGAATAGAGTAGGGAATCTCATCCGTGAGCACTGAAGAGGGCATGCAATTAATCGGGAAGCAAGCAATGGACATGGCATTAGCCCAAAATTTTTTAGGAACTTTCATCTAAAATAAAAGAGCTCGTGCTGTCTCAAGCAAACGTCTTTTCCCTTTTAGCAATTCCATTTTGAGATGGTGTATCAGGACATTAAGATTGATGAAGTATGCTATTCTGAGTCATATATGCTTGACAGGAATATGAAAAGTATTTTTTGGCATTATCACTCCTTAATATGCAAGCATAAATATTGAGTTGAGTTTTAATCTCAGCACAAAATGTAAAAAAAAATGAATGAATAATTCAGAACGACTTTTCATGAAAAATACTAGATTATCCACAAATGTTATAAAATACTTGAATCAGAATTTGGCCACCACAAAACACGCCCCCCAAACATTTGAATGAACTAATTCAAATGCAAGCTCGTTTATTAATTTGAGGACTCGAAAAGTTACGGTGGTGCTTGGCTGACTAACATGACTCATAGTCAAGAAAATAAACATCGAAAAATTGAGGACATAGTTTCTTAAGAGACGGCAAAGAAGGATGTCCCAACCTACAATGTGCTTCAAAAGGAGATGGAATGCTAGAACAAGCAACGGGCCTCAATATCTTTCTATAAAAAATATAAAGGCCTCCTAAGGTATGACCTTTACCAATGGTCTGTTTTGTTATAAGATTTTGAAAGATACAATGATCAGGGAAGAAAGAATACAACAATTAAGATTAAATGCAACTTTACTTACAAAAACTAGTTGAAAAGCAAGATTTGTATATTTAGGACTGATACTAGAGAAATTGACGGAGTTAGGTTAACTGTGTCAGACCCATGAAGTTGAGAAGTGGACCCATTTTCCATAGTAATTGGAGAAGAAGATGCATGTGATTGAAAGGTAGAGAAAACAATTTGGTTACCTGTCATATGATCAGTAGCACTAGAATTAATGACCTATTGGGACAAGGATGACAAAAGACAAGTACTTGGATTCATTGACCCAATCATAGTAGAGATGGACGAAGCTTTCAAAGAATTTTGATATCGAGTGAATTTTGCATGATCATATGTAGAAATCCTAATAAACTCCCCAGTGGTATCGGTAGTAGCAATGTTTGCTAATTTAGACTTCTAATTGTGCAATTTTCTACATGTATGCTTTGTATGACCAGATTGATGACAATGATAGTATATCATATTCTTGTTCCAACTCATATTAAATAATACCAAGCCTCAAAAAGAGTAAGCAACATAGTCAAGCAAAAGGGACTTCACAAATACCCAAACACTGGTGGCAGTAACTAGAACACCCAATCTCTAATGAAATGCAATCCAATAGCAAGACGGTAGCAACCATAGGAAGAGCGAAAAAAGAACTTGAGATTCAACCTTCCATAACAAGTGCAATGCACTCTAAGTAGCTAACGCGCAAATTGAAGCAACAAACATAGACTCAAGATATGCAACAAATAGAGCCTCACCAAGCTACGAAACCCAAATGAGAGAGAGCCACGAGAAATATAGAGAAGAAACCTCTTGAAGAACGCACTGAACTACCATAGAGAAGAGGCCTCCTTAAGAAAGCGTCGAATGACCACCGGAGCACCAGTGGATGGTCGGAAACAAAGAGTCGACACCGGAGAGGATGATCAGAAACAAACACGCCGTCACGTGCGCTAGCGTGTGAGAATCACCTAGAAACTTGATTTGGCAAGTGAGCCTCGCGTGCTACACACCTGATTGCCAACAATTGGGTAAAGACCGGACTAAGGCTTGCGCACGTCCCTAGGGTGGCGGCGAGACAAATCAGTCACTGCAACGAGTGACTCAAAATGCCAGAAACACTGCTTAGAACTTTGGAAAATCCAGGAACACAGAAAATCGAAAAAACAAAGGTGAGCCTAAAGCTCTGATACCATGTTACAGAACACTCAAGGAGAGTATTTTTCATAATTGTATTCAAGAGAGAAAATGTATATATACATGTTATAGAAAAGCTAATAGGGAAACTAGTCCATAATTTTGCTGAACTATACAAGAAATGGAAATCTACAGCCATATAATGCTTTTAACATATGTGACAACCAATTGTTTCTTGCTCTTCCAGGATACCAAATTTCCACCACGAAAGGTACAATACCTAAATGTTGTAATCGAGGCAAAATCATCAATATCTATATATGTTGCTAGTTAAATGCTTGAGCCCTACATCAATGGATCCTTTTTCTTGGATTGCCTTTCAAATATCATAAGATCCGGTATACTATGGAGATGAACAGCTTTATAGTTTTGCACGAAATGGCTCATCACACTCACTCTGTAGGAAATGACATGAAGCTGATTGCTTCATAACCAATACATGATCACCCTAGCTCTGTTTGTATGTCATAGTTAATATTGCTTTCAGCCCATACAATGGCTTTTCAAGTCTGTAGGGTTAGTTTTTATATGAAAGTAGAGTCTCACTTCCATATAGATTTCCTCCTCAAAGGTCTCCAAAAGAAAAGTAAATAAAATAAAAGCTTTTTGAACATCGAATTGTTGTAAAGGCTACTCATAATTTGTTGTTAGCAACATCCTAATTGTGATTATCTTTGCCACAGGTGCAAAAGTCACCTAATAGCTCACATCATAGGTCTGTGTATATTTTGGCAATCAGTGCCATTTTATAGCTCTCGGTGGATCCATCTGACCTATACTTCTCTGTGGAGATCCATTTGCATCCTACAAGTCTCTCTTTCAATTGGTCATTCCTCTACTTTCCATGCATGTCTTGTCCAAGGTGTCCATTTCCACTTACATTTTATGCTTGAGTTCCTATTTGCGAAATGCCTTAATAAGGTTTGTGCATTGACTACATTGTTTGGATTAGTCAAAAGCTTTTGTCTGAGGTTGATAATTTCTCAAAAGGACACAAACTGGTACAAAGGATTTTTGTGCACTTTTTAACACTACTGTCTAAGGGTAGACCCAAATCAAAGGTGATATGTCAATAGGAATGACTGCCTCATTCCCAAGTGACAATTCAGTTTCTTGAACTTGTGAAGGATGATCACAGGCATTATTTTTCTTGTGCAGATCTGTAGTGGCTTACAAAGTAATGCTAGATGAGTAGGGATGATCACAGGATAGAGCGGAGAATGGCTCCCCATCTACTGCCCTGCCTAGAGGTAGGGACGGGGCCCCCGTTAGGATTATGGGGAGAAAATTCTCCCCGTCCCCGCCCTGCAGGGATCCCAATCCCCTGTTAAAAAAAAAATCAATTATAACTAAAATATAATATTTAATAATTAATTATAATTGAAATAAAACATTTAATAATTAAAAAAATCTAAATTCAATTACAAATCAAATTAATATAAATTTTAAAAATTGACAAAACTAAAATTATCTTGTTCATCCCTATAATGAGACCTGCTTCAGTAACATAAAGGCTTAATTATCTTGGTGAAGCAGGTAATTGAGATGAAAATTGAGCCTGCTGGACCTGTGTTACTGGTGCATTGGCTGCCAATATTAGTATTCCTATTACTAATCCTAATAGTAAAAAGTCGCATTATTATTATTCCTGATCAGTATTTTTATTAGTCCATGTTCCCTATTATTTTCCTAGGTAGTCTTTGTATTTAGATTTTCCTATTTCCTGTTAATTGGTCATTTATATCAGGTTTTTTTTCTAATTCAATAAGTTTTACTATTTTGACAATACGTAATTTCTATTTAAAGAGCAATAAACCTCAGAAATAACAAAAACAAGTTTTATCAAAACCCTAAGAGGTTTTGGATCTCGATCTAGAAAGTTCTTGCTTCCTTTAGCGAGCTCATCATCACAGGTCGGTCAAGGAAGTGTAACAAGGGAAAGAATGCACTTTTGATAGCTGATTTCCATGTTAATTGCCTTGTAATACGGTCCTTAGTGTAGGAACACATAACTGTCTGCATCCACCGGGATAAGTTGAAACTCTTAAGAAGTCAGTTCACTTTCTAATTTTGGTATTTAAAATAGTTTGCAGATGGGGTTTATATCCAATTTCTGGACCTTGTAATTTTTATCGTTGAAGTTTTAATGGTGTGTCTCAATTTGGAATTGATAGACGTTTTTGTAATCATATAGAGGTTAATTGGTTTTTCTATATAACAACGGAGTTGTTGAATTTTGGTGCTATGAATTTGCAGATACAAATTGGCATATTCATCCAACTATAGCGAGATATTAGATCCCTTGATTGAAAACAATTATCAATTGTTCATGATTGAGAGGCTTATACTGATGAGTGCCAGGACATGGATTAGAACATTCAAGGAAGATGATACCAATCTCAGCCTTACTGATGATCCAAAGAAGAACACCAAGATATGGCAAATACCTGTTTATACAATGGATGGTTAGTGAAACTAATTGCTTTTCCTACATATATGGTTATTCCTCAGCGTAGTTGTAACAATGTGCAGTTAAATTGTGTATCACAATCCTGTAGTTTCGGCATATAGACACGGCACTGTGAGGTATGAGGCTTAATCTTTTGAAAATGTGTAATGCAATTTAAAAAAACATTTTTTACCTGTTTCATATATATTTTTTCTTTATGCCCCTAAATTTTGATTAATGTTATAAAGAAATCTCCTGGGGAACAGAGTTTTACTTCTTGGCCTCAAAACTTTATTTGCTGTTGGCAAATGAACATGGATAGATAATCTCTTTTGATGAATAACCACATCTTTTTTCCTTGTTTCTTTTTCAATCAAAAGCTCATGAATTTGGTTTCTCATGTGATACAACGTGCAAGCGCATGAGTTGTGTGTGCATTCAATTGAAAGGTGCGTATGAGCATGCGCACTGGACTCCTAATAATTATGCCATTTGTGTTTCTGTTGCTTGTTTCTTAATTGACTAGGCTTATCAACTTCTGATATAAATCAAAAAATGCATTCCAAAATTTTCTCAATGATGTGAGCAGCTTCAAGCCAACCATTTTTCTAAAAAATTGGTCAGACCGGTTATATCAATGTTAGGGGTGGGCATGAACTGATTAATGAGCAAAAAAAAAAATTATTTTATTAACATCGATTTTTTAAAATCATTAATTATTAATTAGTATGTTATATTCGGTTAATCAGTTTATCGATTTCAGTTAAATTGATTTTTTTGTTTGGTTAATCATTTTTTTTTCGGTTAATCATTAAAATTTATAACATAAAATTAAAAAAAATAAAATTCACTTCAATTTTAAATGTCTAAAGTAATTTCGAATAAATTACAAAATAAACATAATTTACTAGTTAAAATTTATGTTCAACAAATTAATAACTCATAGGCTTAATACACTAAAACACCCTGAGCTTGTATTTATTTTCATAGTTCATACCTCAACTTTTATTATTTTTATTTCACCACTTAAATTATCTATCATAATTTACCACCAAAAAAACGAAGCATGAAAGTGACTAATGAATATTTGACACATGGAAAAATTATGAAACCCTATTATATAATGCCGTAACTTATTTTAACTCTCATTATCATCGTACACAATAACCATAGCATTTAATCAACTAATTATTGATAATTACCAGGTTAGGATATAATTCACTATTTCTATTGGTAAGTTATTGTTTATTCAATAAAATTTTGGGCAGCATGACGGCTTGTTTTTCATGCTTTCCAAATACCTATAAAGTCAAATACACTCCCAATGAACATCCTCTTTCTCCAAAACTTCAACTATCATACAAGTAGGGGCGAGCAAAAATCGAACCGAAACGATCGATTTTTTTAATTTGGTTCGGTTTTCGATTTTGAATTTTAGAAAATTTTGGTTTTTTGATTCAATTCGATTTTTGAAGGAGAAAATCGCAGAAAAATCAAATCAAACCGAAATTCTATAAATTATATAATTTTTTTTTAATTGAATAATTATTTTATACATGTAAATTATTTTATTTTGAATTGTAAATTATATGAGTATATTTATCAATTATTAATATCTATTTTTAGGTGATAATTTAGAATTTTGACGATTAAATTGAAAATTGATTAAATAAAAAAATTTATTTAACGATTTTGTTGTATTATTTATTATATATTTTGAAATTATATCTTTAATTTGAATTTTTATTTGTACAATTTAGATATTTTTACTTTAGTATATTATGAATCAAACCGATCGAAAATTTTGGTTCAGTTTGAATTCGGTTATTCTATAAGTTCGGTTCGGTTGATAAAAATAATGAAATTTCGATTTTCGATTCGGTGCGGTTATTTAACCGAACCGATCGTTGCATGGGGCTACATACAAGCACTTCTAAAATTCATTCCACAACCGCATATAATAGGTATATATATATGATCATATTGCAACACGCCACGGTTATTCTTTGTTTACTACAAAATACATACTAATATATTAATTTACATCCCACAAAAATATTAACTAAGTCATTCTCCGCTATGTACATGCCATTCCTATCTTCAATCATCGTTACTTGTCCTTGCAAGTGGCCACAACAACTACATGCTAAGCAATTTAATGGTGGATATAACTACACAAAATTTCAATACAAATAAAATACTAAGTATGAAAAATTATTATTTTACCCTTATTGAACCATTTTTTTGTTACAAAATTCTATTCTTTCTCTTTTAGCTTTAATTATTTTGTCTCATGATTTAAATATTCCTTTTATCTCATTTTACTCATATTTCTCTATTTACACAATAGTTTACCATTTGGTACCTAAACTTTTCTTTTCATCATAGTTGATCCATTATCACCTCCAATTTACCCGTTTTAACTTTATTTTAATCTTATTCCATCATAAATGTAAAAATTTCACTTTAGTCCTTACTTTTTCATATAAAGTGAAAAATTTCAATTTAATCCCCTAACTTCTCAAAAATTACGGTTTTGCCCTTGTTGGGCTATTTATCATTTTTAATTTCCCTAATCAAATTTTATGATGCCAATTTACGATTTAGTCCCTACTTTCTCACGTAATTACATTTTTATCCCTTTTAAACCTTTTGATCTCATTTTTCAACTTTTTTCATACATAAATCACAATTAACATTTTTATGGGAAAAATTACATTTTAGTGCTTATTTTTTCATAATTAAAATTTTCCCTAGTATAATCAGTAAAAAATCTTGAACCGGATATGCAGAATGAGGGCTCCAATAATATAAATAGAGACCAGATCACTTGACGTGATCCTGCATCCCAATTCTAAATATGCTAGCAAACTAGAATATGTACAATAAAATAAATCTCATGGTGTAACCATGGTATATGTGTCTCTATGGCTAGCCATTATATCCTATGATCCCAGATTACCCACCGAACACTAAGGAAAAATTCTTTAACCACTTAATGTCTTTTCTCATGTATATTATTATAGTTTTCACATTATGTAACATCACCACATGATCATTTCACATTCCCAATGGGTTATTCTTTATTTTTACATCATGTACACATATAGTTACACATGTAAGACATAAAAGTACATAATTTTCCCTCGTGAATACCATTCAGCCACTTTGAGGTCACATACTTATGATGTTATTTTCTCTTTATTTGTATACCATACATGTTTCTAACATTATCATTAATGGTTCTACATGGTTACATCATCACTTTGCATGTAAAATATCAAGTTACACATGTAATTACCATTATGTATACATACACACCATTAAGTCCACATGACATTTTTCATTATAATCCTTTTTAACATGTTCTTTTAACATCATGTTATGTGTTTTACATCATATATGCCTTTAATTGTTGAATTAAACTATATTAAAGCATACTAATGAATTAGGCCACTTAGGTTCATAGCTTTCCAAGTTGGTTTCATCCTTGATTCATGGTTCTAACATGTTTAATCATCATTTTACCATGCTATATCACATTATTTCACTATTTAACCTAAGTTGCCTTAGTTATATAATGTAAAATCTAACTAAATTTTAATGAAATACATGAAATTAAGTGTATATGAATATCCACTAACCTTAAATGGCTTAGAAGTCACCTAGACTTCATTCTCCTTTCCTTTTCCTTATTTGATTTGCTTTTCCTCTTGATTTTCCTCTAATTGGTTCAATTTTCTCTCACCATCAAACTTTGATTTCTCCCATTCTTTTTGCTTCGATCTTGTTTCTAGGATGAAAAGGAGACTTTCTTATGTATCTAGATAAATTTCAGCTCACAATTCGGTAGGAATTGAAAGAAGAAGAAGAAAAATGATAAAAGACCAAAAAGGTGATGGTTCGGATTTTTTGGGGAAAAGGGGGAAGATGGATGAATTTTCCTATGATTTTAGAGGGTTTTAGACTACTCTAGGGTTCCCTTATATACCCAAAATTAATGGCCAAGATTCCTCCATTTGTCATGAAATCAAAAGGCTTACTTTTAACCCCCTTGTCACCCATTCATTGGTCTCTACCTTCATTCACACCAAACCAATGAATGTAGGCTATCTTACCCCATATTATAATGAAATTTATACCCTTATTCATTTAAAATATGATAATTAAGTCCCCCATGAAATTTAACCTTTATTTTCCATACTTTTTCAGGAATTAATGTTCTGGTTGTCAGATTGACACAAAACTTTTCCCCACATGTATAGATATATGTAGGAAGGTGTGTCTAAAATTTTAAGCCATTTCAATATCATTTTAATATATTTTTATTTTCGGAGGTAATTTTTACCAGTCTGAAATTCAAAATTTGAAACTATCAAAAATGCTATTACTTACTTTCCTAAGTTCACTTATGCTATTCATAATGTATGTGTAAAGTTTGAGTATCATTGGTGATCTTTAGGCCACTCAAATGTTTGGTCAAACCCATGATCAAATCTCATATTGAATCGTGAAATTTTTCTTTATTTGCTTATTTGGAGATCTATTTGACCTATGGGTGTGCACATGGTCAGTTCGATTTTGGATCGAATAGAATAGATCAAAAACCAAACTTCCCAAATTAAAAGAATCGAACCGAAAATCGAAGTTTTTAGAATCGAAACCGAATGGACCGAATTAATTTCGTTCGGTTTTGGGTCAATATGGGCTCATTTTTATTAGACTTTTAACTTATATGGGTCCATAAATTAAATTAATTTATATTCAACAAAATAAAATTATTGAAAATAACTAAAATTAAAATAATATACATAAATTTATTATATTATGTCTATAATAAATACTAATCAAAATTATATTAAAAAAAATATACTACTAAAATAGTATTTTAAAAAATACATGTGGTAACTTAAAATCTCAATTGATAGTCCGTTTTAAAATACTATATAAAAAAATATAGTTACATTTCAATTTTCTACACTAATTATGGCCCACCATATAGTTATTAGTTAGAATCCAATGTGATTGCCAAACTCATATACTATAGGTTTGGTTGTTAAATTAATAAAAATGTTTTTAATGTTTTTATTCATAAGTTGCAGCAATACAAATTAAATTTGAAAATTTTCATTTTCTTCATTTTTTTTAATATCAAAGGATGCCAAACATTCCATTTAAGGTACAAAAGGTATTAAATTCAGCTTTATAAAGTGACGTGTATAATTATAATTAAATATTCTGATTTTCTTGTAACAAAAAAAATCTAATAATTTGATACTCAATAAAACAAAGAAAATAATATATCCTAAATAAAATTAAAAAAAAAAGAAAACAAATCTATTTAGCATAATGACATAAATAGTATAGCAAAAAAGTACACATATAGTCAATTATTAATTAAATTAACAATTCTTAGAAAAATTTCTTCTCCGACTATTAAATAAATATTATGATGATTTTAAAAAATAACAATGATTTTAATGCTAGTGGTGTATGTTATTTTTCTCAAAATACGATTACTAATTAAACAATAAAAATATAACAACAAATTAGCTAATAAAAGATATTATAGAAAAATTATTCATATATAAGAATAAAATAAAAAATTTGAGAAAACAAAAAAGATTAAAGTAAAAAAATAAAAGTAGAAAAAATTAGTGAATTAGATTTTTACAGAGTAAAAAAATTGAATTAGATTTTTGTAGAGTAAAAAATTTAAGAAAACAAAAAAAGAAAAAAAAAAGAAAAAGCTGCAAAATATGTGCCTCTTTGGGGGTTTGTTGTAGTTTTTATTGTGTTTCACACCACTAAGCAAACTTTATATTCTGAAAATCTACTATTCACAAATATATATGTATTAAAACTTCGGTCGGATCGGTTCGATTCTTTTGGTTTTTCAATTTCAAGAACCAAATCGAATCAATTAAACCAATTTTCTATTTCGGTTCAGAATTAAATCAATTAAATGAATCGAAAACCAAAATAATCAAACCAAACAGACCAAAATTCATTCGGTTTGATTTGATTCTCGATTTCGGTTCGATTTTGCACACCCTAATTTGATCTCAATTTCCCCCTAATCTGTAACATTGGACTCCATTTAACTCAGACTACCTTACTAGGGATTTAACTCACATTTCTTAGTAGGTCACCCATCTTTCAGGTTGAACACTTTTAACTTTTGAACACTATTAAAATTTTCTATCTTATACTAATGCAATTACCCTGAAACTAAATTCAGGGCTACCATTTATGCTCTATAATATATCGTGCATATCAAATTGAAATTTGGGGCATTACAGTACTCCCCCTTCTAAATAAAATTTCATCCTCGAAATTTACCTGGAGTGAACAACTAAGGATATTGTTGTCTTATATTTTTCTATGGCTTCCAAGTAGCTTCTTTTATATTGTGTCGAATTCAGAGTACTTTAACAAGTGGAATGCATTTGCTCCTGAGCTGCCTAATCTCCCTGGCTAGAATATTTAATGGTTCCTTATCGTAAGCTAGATTAGATCACAACTGAATCTTTGTTGGTGTGATGACATAGGAAGGATCTGATTGATTTCTCCTCAGCATGGATACATGGAACACATCATGAATCCTTTCCAATTCTGAAGGCAGTTTGAGTCTATAGGCAACAGGTTCAATCCGCTGCAGTACCTCATATAGATCGATAAATCTGGGGTTAAGTTTGCCCTTTTTACCGAATCTCATAATCTTCCTTTATGGATAAACTTTTAAAAAGACTTTATCACTTACGTTGAATTCTATGTCTTTCCTTTTTAAAATTGCATAGGATTTCTGTTTGTTTGTTGCTGCCTTTAAATTATCTTTAGTTAATTTCACCTTTGCTTCAGACTCCTGGATGAAATCTGGGCCCACTAGTTTGTTTTCACTTAACTCTGTCCAATATAATGGGGTTCTACATCTCCTTCCATATAGAGCTTTGTATGGTGCCAATCTTAATGCTAGTTTGATAACTATTATTATAAGCAAATTTTACTGGTGGAAGGTATATCTTCCAATTGCTGCCAAAATCAAGTATGTAACATCGTAACATGCCTTTCAGGATTTGTATTACTCACTCGGACTGTCCATCTGCTTGAGGGTGAAAAGCTGTACTGTAATCCAAATGAGTTCCCAACACTTCTTACAGTTTTTACCCAAATTTGGATTTGAACCGGGGATCCTTATCTGAAATAATGGAGATGGGGACACCATGAAGTCTGACTATTTCATTGATGTAAGTCTTTACCAATCTATATAGAAAATAGTTGACTTTCACGGGTATGAAATGTGCGAATTTTGATAACCTATCTATAATAACCAGATAGAGTCATGTTGTTTTCTAGTCAGTGGTAATCCCGACATAAAATCCATGGTCACACAATTCCATTTCAATTCTGGTATGGTGATGGCTTGCAGTAA